>RXPK01000015.1:0-600000 GCA_004143645.1 Protaetia brevitarsis | reverse complement strand
GGAAATATGTCGTTAATGACGGATTCCTTGTCTAAGTATGTTAAAATATCAATCAAATAACGCCAATATTCTTTAAATATAAATGCTGGTAGTTCATCCGGGCCAGTAGATTTTTTTTTGTTTTTTAATTTGCTTATAATATCATAACCAAATTAGAAAACAAAAAAAGGTACTTGTCCGGATGAACTACCACTTATTCTCTACAAAGAGGAAGTATAAACATAGATTCCCGCCTCATAGTTGGTTTGTTATTAGTTGTGGTATCACGTGATTCAACAGTAAAATTCTCAGAGCAGTAATTTGGAAAGATTTATTCGAAGCATTGGCCACATCAAAGGGATTGGTAGTGAGAGTATCGTTCCCTACTAATGCAATGTTCCTATGCTGTTTGAAACTGCCACAACTCATTCTTACAACTTTCCATATAGCCAGCTGGTTTGTTGATAGAAGTATTAATGATATTGTCATAAAAGATTCGTTTAGTGTCACATATTGCGTTTCTATGCTTTTGCTTTGCCATATGATACAATCCTTTAAGGTTAGGGTGTAATTTTTGCAGTAGAAACAAATCTCGCAAAGACTGACTAGATCTCAAGACTGCATAAGTAGTCCAATGATTACGTGTGATATTTCTTCTTTGACGTAACACAGGAAATGCATTATTGTAATGATATGTAAGTATATTAATGAAAACAGAAAATTTAGTATTGATATCAGGAGAAAAAAAAAAAACATAAATAGATAGAACAGTAGTATATTGTTGAACGTCATCTTCCAAGTTACATTTAATCCTTAATACTATAACTCTGTGATCTAACATGAGTATCATGGACCATTGTATGGACTCTGTTGTTAGTCATGTTAAAAATATTGTCAATAGTAGTAGTTAACATTTCAGTTACACGATTATACTTCTCAACAGCAAAGTAAACATCAAAAGATGCAAAAATATTAATCTAATTAAGCTTGTTGCTCCGGGAATGGTAACTTTATATCAATGTTAATATCTAAAGCACGTTTACAGGTGTTTTAGTGAACATGTCGAGGATTATTTTCGTCTTAAGCAGACCACAACAAAGTGAACCAATTACAAAAACTCTCAAGGTTACTTCGAGTCCTGAACAAATATGTATACAAATATGTAAGTGTAATAATAAAAATATAACTAAATCACAGAAACAAAGAATGTATGTAAATTTCATTCCAGTTATACAGATTACAAAAGATTACACTTATTTTAGTAAAACCGTAAAAAAAATGAGACTACTGATGAGTGAAATGTACGAAGTAATAATTTAGAAATATCAACTCTTAAATGAAACTTTGTGCTAATTACAAGAAGAAATGATATCGCTCATATTTACCTCAGTGCTAGTACACATATGTCCTTGGTTTCACCAGATTTTGGAGTAAATTTGCATATGTTCAGTGATCAATACACGATATACTGCTTTTACAATAATCCGATTCCAACTGCTAACACTAACAAATCGAATCAGCACTTAGGAAAACAATCATCCGCCCTCAACTGTTATTATACTGCATTAGAAATGCAAATTTGTTAGAGCATCATCTCCACAGTAAACAGGAACGATCCCTTGGTATAAACATAATTATGCAATTTCGTATGATTTAAAGAACGTTGCATTGAAATACGAACTGAAATATTTTCGACGAAATTCGCATGTAACTACAAATAGCCCCTGGCAGGCAGTCGCAGTTGTATATATGAATATACAATAAGTTTGGACGATTGCCAAAGCATATGTTACTATATCTACTATATAAAAAGTGCCCCAGTAAAAATATTTAGATACAAAACGAAAGCGGACATTCAAAACAAAATATACAGTCAAAAAATAAATAAATATGTCTTTCTAAACACCACCATATTATTTTGTATCTGCTATGTTGCTGTTCTAAAGACGAAGATCTTTCCATAATCACATAGACAGACAAATATTATGCGGAAAGGAATGATAAAGTTAATAAAATACTAGTAGAAATACCTGCAGGTACGACATTTGTTTACAGTAAAATTTTAGCGCTCAATTAAATTAGAGAAGGCGATTTTTATGTTGGTTTTAAGGGTGCATACCTGCAGTCCGTTCGACATTTATGCCAACTTTGAAATGTAATGGACTACCAATGAATTTAATTGCCCCATCTATCGAGATTCACTAATTATTGCTTATAAAATGATAGCCAGTTTTCTTTACAAACCTATTGAAGATAAAATATAAACATATTAGATATAGTAGGAAGCACGACGCAGTAAAATTAATTATTGAATTAATTACGAAGAAATAGCTAGAAGTCTCTCTCTCTTTATAAATTCATGGACATTTGCGATGTGGTAACTGGACTGGTTTTACCTTTGGAATTATAGATTTTCTTGTTATAGCTATGCGCCAAAGTTATTCCTTTACTTATAATTAGTATTCAAATGCAAAGCAAATATTGTTCATTCCATTCGTACCTAAAGACTTAGGGATATTCTATGTAGATCCCTCTTTAGGCAACCGCATTTTGTTAATAGATTTGCGACTATTTTAAGCTGTGCTCGATTATTGACGTTGATGATTGACGTTTCTCTCTTTATCCGTTTACTATGTCTCTGTCAATCAACGTCGTTCCAATAAGGTAGTGTTTCTTATAGCTCACTTAAATATTTGGACAGATCTGATTCTGGTCAATGTCAGTTAATTTAACATTGTCTGCAAGACTTAGCATCCTCGACTAAATAAAGTTGACTTTTTTTGTTTTGTCGTGGATGCTGGGTCTGGGAGACAATGTTAAACTAACTTGCAGGTTAGTGGGGAGAATATTATTTCCTTGAGTGCTACTTGAAGGTCGGAAACCATTTTGCGGTTATTTCTGTTTAATATATTGCCCTAGCAAAGCGCCAGAATCTGTGCGCCTTCTCCATCCATTTGCGTCTTAATTTTTGGGTTTATACTCTAATTTTTGTTTAGCTTTCTAATCGGCCCAATTTCGCAACGTTAAAAGGTTTATCATAGGAATTCATTCATTCATTCATTCAGGTTAGGGTGGGCACTTGATGTCGGGGCACTTGAGCTTGGTGCTCAATTGTACCATCCCTATTGATTCTCTTATTTCCACTCGAGCAGATTGGTGTTCTCTATAAAGCCCAGTATCTTGCCCAGTGGAAACTTGAGAACCTTCGAGGGCTCCAATAGATCTCTCCCGAAATATTTCTGCCTGGTTAGATAAAGAAAGTACAAAGAAATGGAGGTCGACTGAAGGTCAACGCTATACCAAAGCGCTGATAGGGACGTTAGTTTCTCTGATAACCTACTCAGGCGCAGTAAGAAAGAAGTTAAAACCATTACTGGGTTGGTAACTGGACACTGTTCCATGAAAAAGCATCTATACAACACAGGCCAGGTAAGGGAACCGTGGTGTAGAAGATGCGAACTACAGGAGGAAACGAGTTTACATGTAATCTGCACATGTGAGGAACTGAAGGTACTCAGGTAGAAATATTTCGGGAGAGATCTATTGGAGCCCTCGAAGGTTCTCAAGTTTCCACTGGGCAGGACACTGGGCTTTATAGAGAAAACCAAGCTGCTCGAGTGGAAATAAGAGAATTAATAGGGATGGTACAATGAGCACCTAGCTCAAGTTCCCGGACATTAAGTGCCCACCCTAACTTTAATAAATGAATGAATGAATAGGGTTATTTCCTTTTTATTTACTTTTTTATGCAGACTGTGCTTTACTTAATAGTTAAGGGGGCTTCTTCTGAAAGAAATTTGAAACGATGGGTATGTACTTCTCGTGTAATCAAATATGAAAGTGGACCTGCAAAAAAGACGTTTTTGAATTAAAAGTTTAGTTGGAGTATTGACTAATACTGAGTACCCGCGAGTTCGAATCTCGTTTTGGTCAATTATGTTGATCAAAGTTTTCTGTTGTCATATCAATTATGGAGCGCTGCACGTGTTGTAATTATTAGTATTGCTAACAGGGCCTATTGCGAAACGGATGTTATGTTATGTTAAAGTTTGATCTGTTAAGGTAATTCAATACCTTGTTGAAAGAGATTTTTTCAGATATGCTACGGAAAGGTCAACTATTTCAAAGATTACGTACCTCATGGCAGCGGAGCAATTGAAGATTTAGCATCTCAACTGAATGGCACCGTTATTGTAATTCGTTTTTATCATAACAATGACGAATTTCGTTCTGTAGATGAAAATTCACTCAATGAATGTAGATTATTGATGTTACGTCCAGTATTTTGCTGTGGGCAACCTCTGCGCACTGACACCTGTTTTACCCGCCAACGATATTTCAATGATTCTTCCTTCTAGCATGGGTTTTATCCACTCACAGATTGTGTTCCCCACCTCACGGTTCCTGAAAGCTCTTATCATAGATTTATAAGAGATGTTGTCTAGTGCTCCTTCTACATCCAGAAACGCTACTAGTGCAGTCTCTTCATCATAGATAGATGCTTCCACTTAATGAGTGGAAATCAACTGATGTAGACTGTACATTCTAATCGAGTGGTAGTAGATTTAAAGCCAAATTTAAAATTTTAGGGTTAGGGTGTGGGAGCAACAAGTCTGGCTCACCCTTTGACTATAATATGATGGTTCTAGCTCTCCTCAGTTCTCTTATACCCATTCTAAATCGTGTTCGTGTATCTCTTATAATTATTATACAGGGTGTATCAAATAAAAAAGTAAATTTTGCTTGGGTGTTAACTACACGACATATAAAGCACAAACCCACCGAAACCGGATTTCATCATTAAAGAATAAAAAAAAGTAAAATTTAGCGCCAAAAAATCTTTAGTCCGGGCCTGATGCAAGGAAACGTCATGTTAAGCACCCGCTA
This sequence comes from Protaetia brevitarsis, assembly GCA_004143645.1. Lineage (NCBI taxonomy): Eukaryota > Metazoa > Arthropoda > Insecta > Coleoptera > Scarabaeidae > Protaetia > Protaetia brevitarsis. The sequence goes on along the minus strand of RXPK01000015.1, from coordinate 595,134 downwards.
AACGTGGTATTATGTATAAATACCTTGCACTCATTTAGTATTATTCTTAATGGTATGCCGTAAGTTCATTTAACGTCATTTTGAATAAATAAAGGCCCTTGTAAAAATAGCAAAACAGGCATTTTAAATTTCTTCTTTTTATAAAATAAACATTCCTTTTTTGTTAAGAGCATTCTACGTAAGCCTACAAAGTATTATTTTTAATATTCTGATAAGACGTTCGAGTTTCACCGGATATGCGACTTCAGTAGTTATAAAAAACGTAAATATTTTTCTTCTGCTTTGTCGAATCGAGAGTTAGTTGTTAATAAACGGTACCACATGAATCTGAGTTATTTCTTTTGGATTTATTTAATCATATAACACAAAATGAATTGAATCGAATTACACAGAAATAAATGTAGATACAGAAAATTTGCAAACATGCCATTTTACTATGATGTCGCGCAAAAATGAATCTATGCATTCCCGCGCTTTTGCCGATGCATCAAGCTTCGATTTTCTTTATATGAAATCATGATGGTCCTGAAAGGATCGTTTTTTCGAAACGGGAAGAATTTAAATAAAATGTTCGAAGCACTTCAAGCGGCGATCCACACAAAACTTACAGCGGTAATGGCTCAATGATAATGGTATGTGGAGGTATACTCGGGACAGCATTTAGGTTGGGGACAAGTGCGGCTCTAGCCCACGGCATTTATAAAATATTTTTTTCTCGTTAATGCTTACAGATAGACCCCCTGTGGATTAAGGCTTTTTGATTGTATATGATTACAGCTGCTAAATATTATTATATTTACCTATATATCTGATACACCCTGTATAAGTTTAATTGACACACCGCACTCAGAAAAATACTTGTGTTAATTTAACCAAAACTTGTGTGGATCTACTATAATTTTTTGTTGTATGTAGTCAAACATGCTCTTTTGTTCAATCAGCAAAAAATACTTTGTTGCAGTTTTTTTGTTTAACTCAACAATTGTTTATTTTCAATCCTACATTTTGTTTAATTTAAAAATATTTTTTGTTCAATTTAAGCTATTAATATAATTGGAACAACACTATGTTAATGTTGTCTTAGTGTGTAATACACGTGTGTGAAGTGTGAACAGTAAAGACGCGCCGGCGCCAGCGTATAAACCAAATTCAACTTCAAATGAAAACTATGTAGATAACATACAATTTTTATGGTTAATTTATTAAAAAAAAATTCAAAAATAAAGATATTGTCGAAATAACAATTCTAGTGGTTATGGTTAACCAACCTCTTTTATTAATTTAATAAATAGCGTTCTAAATATCAGAAACAATAATTCTAACAAAATTTTATTGTTAATTCAACCACAATTTCCAAAAATAAAATTTTGTTTGATTTGAATATCTTTCTTTGAATAATTAAATAAAAATATAGTTAATCCAATCATATTTTTTCAAACAATTCAATATTTGTTGAATTAATGCAAGTATTTTTCTGAGTGTGCAATTAAAAGTCGATTTGTTAAAATTTTCAAAGGCTCAAAGTGTTGCAAACAAGTGATGAAACGTACCACAAAATATATTCATAAAAGAAGTTCTAGTTGATTATCTTTAAACTAATAAAATTTAACGCCAAATTACTTCAAAAAAGGTGGGGTTAAAGATCAAATACCCATAATTCAAATTTTCGCTGAATTTTATCAGCTTCTCCAGGCCAATAAAAATGAAATTACATTAAATTTAGTACATCAAATTGAAAAGTATGCATCAGTACTGGTAGAGAGATAATAACAGACTCTAGTTGATTATCTTAATTCATAAACTCAAAAGAAAAAAGAAAGATGCATGCCAATTAAAAAGGCTAAAGAAGAAAGAAAAACGGTGCAAATAGCAAGAAAACAACTGCAAATTATAGTAGATTGACTTTATTGTAGGGGAATTTGATATTAAAAAAAAGTATCTATGAAAAGAGTAACATGAAATTCTGCAGCGCATACATCAATTTAATAGCTCAATACGTCAAAAGTTAAGCCAGCGTTGGCAATGTCACGGCGCACCTGTTTATTTTATTTATTATCCCCTTTTTTCAACTCCATTCAGGGATTCGCTCCACAACATGGACGACCCACAGCGATGTCAAGTTAATAAATTCATTAACCCTATTGACGTTTCGACTTCTTTTTTATAGAACTCCCATCCATGAGTACGTTCTCTATAGAAATACCCGACCGAAATAAAACTAGCAACCCCGAAGAGAGGGCGAAACGGCGGCAAGCGACTCTCCGGCTTCTGCGGCCGTATTATGATATTCTCCCTTGACGGAATTCGCGGAAATTTTCGAATTTATTACGGTTGTCGCCCATCTAATTTATAACGTCTTCGTGATCCAATATTTCCGTAACGTATTTTCCCGGGACTAGGTGTGTCCGTGTTCGCTAAGAACGGGATTTCGACTCCACTCTCGCCGTCCAGAGGAGAAGCCCCGAAATCAATTCGCCTCCGTGTTTCGTATATGGCGGCGGAAAATGTGTACACGAGAAGAATCTCACTAATCCGGCTAAGTGTGGGCGTAAATCTGTCGATAGTGACAGGTTGGCAGGAATGTCGACCGCTAGGATCCCAGGTGGCCGTGTCTCGACAACCTGAGGTCACACGAAGCGGAAGGCGTGCGAAGTTCGCCTCTTCTTGGCTAACTGAGAAGGTGCTCAAGTTTTTATTGGTTTCGCTGGTGCTGTTGTTGTTGTTTGTTGTTGTTGTTGTTGCTGGTGCACTGTTCGTTTATTTGTTTCTTTCTCTCTTTGTTTCTCCCTTTTTATTCGACGCGTCTCACCCCGTCGGAGGAAATTCAATCAGTCAGGTTGCTATTCTATTCAGTCCGTACTTTTATTCAACTAGATAAAATACTTTCCCGGAAATTCGCGGTTATCCGATCAGCAGGAACAATATAGTTAAATCTGCGTATTTTCGTAGCAGCTAGAGGAAGTAATCCAGACAGTGTTATGTGCTTGGCAAAATTTGGAAGGACCCGAATCACAGGGATAAAGAATACAATTATCATACATATATATAATCTTTATTTCCCATTGCATAAATTATACATAAATATATACAAATATTCTATTACAAAAAGAAATACTAAAAAATAAACAACTAAAATGAAATAAAAATGAAAAATGGAAACCCCAAGGCGAAGTTTAGCGGCTGAACTTATCAGCAGCCATTCTTCCACTTAACCTTGACATAAGGAAACAATTTAATGAGAACTCTAATGCCTATAATTACTTAACCTAATTCCGTTATGAAAAATAAAAGAAAAAAACAACAAGAAAGCAAGACCAAAAGAAACAATGACTGCATACACTAGAAACTAAAGTTGTGTAATTATCCTTACACTAATCGAATGCTTGAGCATAGGTATCAAGTAGCTGCCGTTCCCAAACAAAATCCCTTAATAATTTTTTAAACGTAGGCAGAGGCCTGTCCGTGATATAGGTAGGTATAGCGTTATAAACTTTATATATAGTAAAAGAAAATGAGCGGCGAAAAAGAGCGGTTCTATGCAGCGGTGGTGTAATTCTACCCCTAAATCTAACATTTAAGTTATGTACATCAGTACGGAAGGTAATTTTTTTATGTAAATATGGCGGTCTTTTTGTAGTGATCAGTACATGATACATACACGATGCTTTCAATAGTATACGATTTCGTATATTCAACCACCGACATTCTTTGAAAGCATGGGATACGTGGTCATATTTTCTAATATTATAAATGAATCGAATACAAGCATTTTGTATCCGCTGTATCCTATCCATAGTACTAACATCAAGACAAGGTCCGTAGAAGGTGGAACAGTACATAAAGTGAGACAAAACTAGCGAGTCACACAGAAGGCGTTTTAGATCTCTACGTAAATATTCACGGTGAGAATAGAGTATTCTCAGATTACTATATGCGCGCTGAACATACATAGATATTTGTTGCCTGAACCTAAAAGTATTATCAATAGTCAAACCCAGGCTCATTGCTTCTGTGACGACCGGTATAGGATCATTATCTATATGCAAATTTACAACATTTTTAAGGCTATCACACAATCGTTTATTACCAAGAAGCAACACAGCCGACTTCGATGAATTAAGAGAGAGTGAATGCCGAGAACATGCAGACGACATAACATTCAAATCACTTTGAATATCCTCTAGTGCATTTAAACTAGAGTCACCCGAAAAAGAGTGGTAAATTTGCGTATCATCAGCGTACATATGTATAGAACATGTAGAAATACTAGAGAAAAGATCACATGTGTATATTGAAAATAGTAAAGGTCCTAAAATAGAACCCTGCGGCACGCCAGACGACAGTAAAGCATTAGAAGAAAAGATATTATCTATTTTTACACATTGTAATCTGTTAAATAAAAAGGAGCCAATAAGGGATATGGAACCATTTGAAAAACCGATAAAGTGAAGAATCGACAGCAAAACATCATGATTCACAGTATCGAATGCTTTTGATAAATCTAAAAGCACCAAAGTCGAAACAGCACCCCCATCTGCAGCTCTCAACAGATCATCCGTGACCTTTAATAGAGCCGATTCACAGCTATAGCCAGAACGAAATCCGGATTGATATGATGGTAAAATGTTATTTTTAGTGACATGATGAGCTAATTGTTTATGGATCACTCTTTCAAAAACTTTGGAGAGAGCTGGAAGCAAACTGATCGGCCTTAAATCAGAACAGGACTGCGGGTTCTGTTTCTTCGGCAAAGGTATTACTACTGCTTGCTTCCAAGCAGTAGGAAATACACTTTCTAATATACATGTATTTATAATGTGAACGATAAATTTTAAAATGTAAGGACAACAAAGTTTTATCATATCAATCGTCAGATTATCAGAGCCTGAAGATGTGGAAGATATATCAGATATAATTCTAGCAACTTCCGCCTCACTAGTTAGTTGAAATTTGAAATCGTCAGCAATATCGTCTTTTGTATGTGTTCTATAATAGCTTAACAGATCATCATCAGCGCCAGCCAACTTAGTAGTGGAGTTAATAAAGTGATGGTTAACTAACTGCGGATCTTGTAGATGTAAGGGTAACATATTACGAGCTTTCGGTAACACATTCAGTGATCTCACTTCTCTCCATACATACCGACTATTGCCAGAATTATATACACACAAGGTGGGCCAAAAATATATCGCTAAGTGTAACAACGTGTATATAGTAAAATATTTAATACAATTTTTTGTTCGTTTTTAATTATCCTCACTTCCAAAAATGTTCTTGTTGCTGAATTATTTTTTTTGTTTTGAGCTTTGCTTGAGTTTTGAGCAATTATCAGTGACACTCCAAAAAATAATCGTAAGAAACCAAACAATAAAAAAAATCAAAAGAACAGAAGAATGTCCATGGCTAAATGGAAACGTACTGAAAGAAATAAAAAGAAGAAACAAACTATATAGAAAGTACACAAAATACCCACACAATGGGAATTATAAGAACACTTATCTCGAAGCAAAGAAACAAACACTATCTACGATAAAGAATGCAAAAAAAGAGTACTATACAAGAAAATTCGAGAGATACCGAGCCGAACCATCAAAAACATGAAAAGAAATAAACAAGAAAAATACAAAAAGCCGATAAATTCAAGAAATAGAAAGAGAAGACACCACAAAAACCACAAATGCATAAGAAATAGGTCAAGAAATAAACAACTACTTTGCAAACATAAGAAAAACATTAGCGGAAAGACAAATTCAAATAAAAAATTAAATAAAATCTCATCAATGACAAACACCCCAAAACTGAAATCACAATTTAAAATGGAAGAATTAACTGAGGAAGAAGTACAAAAACTTATTAACAGAATTAAAAGACAATAAGGCACCAGGATTCGACAAAATAACTTCAAACATAGTCAAACGAAACACAAACCATCTAACACCGATTTTGACGAAACTTTTCCGGAATATTTAAAAAGAACACAAATTATCCCTATACATACTCTTTATCCTGAAAACTATAGACCGATATGCCTGTTATCTACGCTATCTAAAATCTTGGAAAAAGCTCTACAAAAGCAATTAAGTGAATATCTACTACAGAATAAAATAATTAATAAAAATCAATATGCTTTCCAAAAACCTCGGGAACTACGTCAACAGTCATCGATCTCTTAAATAATATAAAATCTAATGTAGATAAAAAGAAAATAGTAGTAGTAATCTTCATAGATATGAAAAAAGCTTTTGATACTATATTAAAATCAAAAATAATCGAAAAACTAACTAGATTAGGAATCAATGGCAGCAAAAAAAAACCTAATAAAAACATATCTAATAAACCGACCTCAAACAACAGTAATGAATAATACTGAGAGTCAACCATTGATGGCAGAATACGGCATACCACAAGGCGGAAATTTACCCCAAATTTTATATATAACATACACAAACGATGTATTTAATATTAACATGAAGGGAGAGCTATATGCATATGCTGATGACATGTGCATTGTGTACTCTGGAAAAGGTAAAGAAAAACTCCAGCAACAGATCGACTCTGATGTAAAAAAAATGGAAGAATGGTGTCAAGAAAATTTGTTAACGATCAACGAGAAAAAAACAGAATATATGGTCTTTCACAAAAAGAAACGTCCCACTAATTTTAAAATAACTTTCAACAGCGAAGACATACCACAAGTAACTTACATAAAATACCTAGGATTAACGATACAAAATAACTTAAAATGGGATAAACACATAAATACACTGATCAATAAAACTGCAATGGCCATAGCAGCAATAAACAAAATAAGAACCATCATCCCAGAACATATAAAAAAACCAATATATCACGCAATTTTTACATCGCACTTAAACTATTTAATAAATGTCTGGAGCGACATTTCAAAGAAGAACCTGATAAAGATACAAAGACAACAAAATAGAATACTAAAACTAATGTGCGGCTTTCAGAAAAGAACTCCAACAACAGAAATTTACGAAAATACCAAAGAGCTAAATATTCAGCAAACAATAAATTTAATATTAATATATAATATCCAAAACCACCTGATAAAAACAAATATACAACTGACAAGCACGAGACAAATACATAATTATACAACAAGAAGACAATCATATATTAGAACACAGAAGAACTTATGCAACAGATATAGAAAAATACCGACGATAGAAACTATGATACAATATAATAACCTATCAAGAGAAACAAAAAATTTAAATCACGTACAATACAAGAATAAACTTAAACAAATGTTACAACAACAAATATTATAACAATATAAAAGGAATCAAAAAATAAGAGCAGGACCAAACTAGTTAGGGACTGCAAACAATCCCTCAATGCACTGGCACGAGACAACACGATGTCTCTGATCAGGATGCCGGGACATGAGGATATAAAGGGCAACGTAATAGCCGATGAACTAGCCAAGGAGGGCTCTAAGAGACACTTCATGGGTCCAGAGCCCGTATGTGGGATTACTAAGGATTCCGCAAGAAGGGAAATCTGGACCTGGTTAGATAAAGAAAGTACAAAGAAATGGAGGTTGACTGAAGGTCAACTCCATACCAAAACGCTGATAGGGGATGGGGATGGTAGTTTCTCTGATAACCTACTCAAGCGCGTAAGAAAGAAGTTAAAACCATTACTGGGTTGGTAACTGGACGCTGTCCTCTGAAAAAGCATCTATACAACACCGGCCGTGTAAGCGAACCGTGGTGTAGAAGATGCGAACTACAGGAGGAAACGAGTTTACATGTAATCTGCACATGTGAGAAACTGAAGGTACTCAGGCAGAAATATTTCGGGAGAGATCTATTGGAGCCCTCGAAGGTCCTCAAGTTTCCACTGGGCAAAATACTGGGCTTTTATAGAGAACACCAAGCTGCTCAAGTGGAAATAAGAGAATCAATAGAGATGGTACAATGAGCACCAAGCTCAAGTGCCCGGACACCAAGTGCCCACCCTAACTTGAATGAATGAATGAATGAATGAATGAAGAGCAGGACCATTTCGCCTTCAATACCGACAGTCCGAGACGAGACGGAAATCTCACCATCTCGAGACGAGGCCAGAGGACGGGAAACTAACGCAGCACTAGCCAGCTTGTGTGGTTTGGCATAATGTATATTGTATATATGTATATGCATGTGTATTATTGTCAGTTTATACAAACAAAGAAAATACTTTGAAATTTGTTGAAGATTACGTCCGAAACAGTAAGCTTATTAAAAGATAACATAACATTATGTTACGTTTTATTATTTGGCTAGTAATTATAATAATTTCCCGAGAAACAACATTATTGCATATATTAAAGCTACATTAATGACTCCTCCAATTATATTCTCTAAGATAAAATATGTATTGTGTAGGTAATTACTGTTTACATTATTAGGTCTTTAGTTGTTAGGGAAATATAGGACTGTATCCATTTATCATTATTTCTTAATAAAGGTGCTGTAAAATATGAAAGAAAATATCCGTATATGTATTTAATGGCGATCAGGTAGTTTAGGTGGTCATTTTTTCAAACCCTAACCTCCAATATGAAACTGGAGGAAGACCAAACGGTTTATGCGTATCCGATGCAGTTGCTACCCCAAACGAACAGAAAAAAAGACTATACACTTGAAAAACGAAAGGGTTGTAGTGAGAAAAAAAAACGATGAAAAATACACAAAAATATTTTTATTCCGACCTATATATCTAAATTAATAGAAATAAAGAAGTCATTAACAACGAACCATAAGCTAACGGTAGCAACGTAGTGTATTGATTGTTATGATCCCATTGATTGACCAAATGACACTGACGACCGATCCTATGCGCGTGCGGTTTATATTCAGCCATACGCCGCACACGACATGTGACGTCAAAATATGTTTCCACTAATAGTGGTGATGTGTTATTTGAAATCTGTTTTCGATTGCATCAATTTCTTTATTATGATTTTTGTTGCGGTTCAGTTTGTCAAAAGGGTTTTTTAATAATGTATTTCGCGACGTAAAGTATGCACTCACATGTTGTTCTTTAAGAATGCTGTCTATTCTTTTACTAATTCAATAGAAAGATTATTTAACAAACTTTTTTCCCTAAGGTATTTACGGAAACGAAGGCCATCAGCCTCTCATATAGTGTTTATATTAAATTTTCTTTAGTTTGTATATTTGCAAAATAATAAGCTAATTTTCAGCATGCATACTTCATTGCGTCCACGTTTTCCATTTCTACTAACTTGAACTGTGTTTCTGAAGTTATTAATATATCGTTGTTGGAACAATAAATAAGAGAACCAAATTATATGCCTGCTCGTTTAGAACGCTTTTAGACAACTTTCATAAAGTTGGAGAGGTTCTAAGCAAATTACTATATAGAGCGTGGTAATAAAATTTTCTTAACTGAATGTTTCTTTCGAACTTTCAAAGCATCCAGGATGGAACAAATAGACTTAACGGATTAACTAGAGAACGAAATAAGAGGACTGGATATATCCGTGCGATATTCTCGGTTGCTTTTTTAACATTTCCTAAGGGATATAAAAATAAAAGTTTGGGTAAAGGCGAAGCAAACTGCATATAAAAGCACAAAGGGATTGTTGCAACTCTAAGTTCTTTAATCTGGAGAAAAGGCAGGCAGCGCGAGTCGCGCTTTTCTCCGCGAGCTCTTGAAAGAGTCGTGAAAAGAATGCGGAAAGATATCCGTCCTGCGAGCGGCCACACACACTTACATACATCCGGAACACAAACACAAACATATAGCGGACATTAGATAAGAAAATCTCTTAGGTTAGTGGTTACAATCCCGTTGCGCAGTTAGCGGTTAAATAAAACCGATATACAAGCGAACCTTTGTTACTGAGAGGTCTGTTTGTCCTCACAATTTCAGCAGAGCATTAAGAGCTAAAAGTGGCCCAAGAGGCAGTTGTAATCTGGTAGTTAACGTGGTATAGCACGTTATTTCTGGCTTGATAAATTGAAAAAGCTACGGAGAATACAGGCAATGTGAAAGGTATTTTTTTTAAGTTTTACACATTTTCTATAAGATATAGGTATGCCAAATGCAATATCATGATATTTTTCTCAATCACACTATACCCTAGCTTTCTCACCTACAATAAATGCGCGTGAGACAGAAGAATTTAATAATTTCTTATTTCACAGTCTCAACTTTCAATAAGTAATGTTGCTACTTATAAGTAGTTGAAATTTTAAAGGTTAACATACAAGTTTTTAATAGACAATCTTCTGTATATTTGTTAAGGGTATTATGGAGAGGTTACCTAGTCTGTGCTTCTTTGATCATTGCTATTAATTAAAATATATAAAAGGAACTCAACATAAAAAAAAGTTTTTTTTTATTATTTCCTCATAAATTTATTATTAGTATAATATGTGTACCAGTATTGAAATTGTTTTTCAAAATTTTACTGCAGTTGATAATTATCATATACTTAGATTTATATAACAGTAAGCACCTGTGTCTAGAAATATCAGAATAAAGGTAATTGTTTGAATCATAAATCATTAAATATAAAATTATAAATTAAATAAGTTATATAAGTCTGCGTACTTCAAAAATTTACTGAAAAAAGGATTCCTTATTTCTAATTAAAAAAAAGCCACATCTTGCTTAAGGCGCGAGTGTTTTCAAATGGTATTTTTAATTTTATCTGGATTTTACAGCTAACATATCGAGAACTTCGTTTTATGTTATTTACAAACTTTCTAGAATATACTGTAGTAAATTTACGGTAGAATGAACATTAATTGATCAATTTATTCTGCCTGACTAACCCTGCTTTGTTTATATACGTAAATTTATTGTGTTTTATCTGTTATTTATTGATTGCACCTATAAGTTAAGACTGCATTTCCTATGCATTATTTCACTTTTAATTTTGTTTAATAGCAGTTTTTATGTTTCTGGAAAAGTCAGTCCATTGCTTCCCTAGTTTGTTTTAATTGAAGCGTAGTTTCGTATAGGTACTGTTTGTTTTTATTTGATTTAATATTATATAATACATAGTATACAGTCCTGGAATAGACATTTTTACAGTGCGTAACTCAATGTATTAAGCACACAGAATTGTCGAATCGTAATCGCGATGCTCTGCCTGCCCTCTCGGTGCAAGCCTCGCATACCCTCTGCGAGCCTCGCTATAGTCTTCGTATTCAATTCCACTTGCTACGTTCTACTTTCGTTCGTTTGCAACGGTATGGGTAGTCGACATCTGTGCTTGATAAAATGTATAGGTTTCAACACTGTCAAAATTTCTATTCCAGGGTTGTATATTGAGCAAATATGCTCGGTTTAAAATCATGTGATACTACACTGACAACTACAATGTGCGGCCTAATAACTTAACTTTAGAATCTAATTTAGTAAAATGTATATTAGTATGAGGTAAAATGTAACTATAAAAGTTATAGGTTTGTTTAATCCTTAACGAATTCTATTACATTTGATAGTTATGCCATTTATAGTCTCTTTGATAAAAAGGGTTTTGCTAGCGTCATTTTTTTTACAAATTCCATATATTTTCGATAATTTTAATCATACTATTCATATAATGAATCCTGCAACCAAAGGTGCTAGAACAAAATATTTTTTTTTGAAATTTGATAATTTGGGGACTGTGATATTTTGTTTGTTGCAAGTCAAATTCAGCTCAAACTTTCAGAAAAAATACTTCAGGGTTTTAGTATAACTGAAACAATTATATTTAGATTATCTTGGGTTCGGTTGTCATTGATTCATATAGGTGAATTTTCTATTCCTATACAATTCGATTTTGGATCTTTTTCTGTCACACAAGCACAGATTATAATCAATTTTAAGATTCATGAGAGGACCAGAGGGTATGTTTGGTACGCATTAGTATTGGAAATAATTAAAAAAGAAATTGATAATGGAAACCAGGGTAGTATTCAGAAAAAAATAAATTCCACAATGGTTAATTCAAGATTTGACTTTGTCCACGAAAGAAGTCGTTTTCTTGCGAGGTATTCGAGAAAAAGTCTAATTGAAAAGAAAGTTCCTCTACTCCAGATAAGGAAACGCGTGAAATTTTCGGAAAAAAAGCATTCTTTCTAAGCACAGCTTTATACATTAGCACATATTATTGAACAGGAACAGATAACTTTTTGACTTAATCATACTGGAAAGAATGCGATTTTTGGATAAATCAGGAAATTATTTTACACACACACTCTCTTCGTTAGATTAGAATAGATTAGATTAGAATTGAGGTGGCCTATGGACCTGTTTCACTGCGACCTTTTCAGATCTTTTGTGATCTCCTTTTTTTCCTAGAAGACGCTCTCTAACTTTGCCCTCTTAATTAGGCCTATCATCTTTGAGAGCGGCTTCTTTGTGTAGCTGCTAGATGTGAAGTTCTCCACTGGCCAGTTACTAGAAACCTTGTCCTCGCCAGGCCTTCACATTGGCACAGCACATGAACTGGTGTTCCTTCCTCCTCTTGAAAGAATCTGTAAGTTGCGTCACCTGCCAGATCTATATTGTACATATGCCTATTTAGCCTACGGTGACCAGTCAGTAGACCTACTATCAGTTTGACAGTCTTCCTGTCTTTATTCAGTAGATCTCTCGTGAGTTCAGACCTTATTCCTATTTCTTTAGGAACTCTTTTGCCGGTCTCTGTCTCGGTGATTTTTGCCACTACTCTCTGGACGGATTATGTATCCATTCATTGATGGATTTTTTAATTTGCGATTTAGTAGGGCTCCAAGAAGGGCCAGCTCCAACGAATGACCTTGATGAATCTCGCCTGTCCAGCTCGACCTCCGCCTCATTTCCTCTCACGCCCGAGTGGTAAGGACCCAGACCAAGGTTAATTTCCTTTGGATGCTTACACAATCCCAAATCAACTTAGAATCAACACTTACTGAACTAATCGCTTTAAGTGTGGACTGACTGTCAGAGAAAATATCGACGCTTTTACCTGTCTCGGTACATCTTTCTATTTCTCAGACACAATGGTGTATTGTAGCAACCTCAACTTGGAACACCGTTGTGTCTTTGCTGAATTCTCTTCGTTAGGATTTTACGTAAAATAATCTGTAATTTTGATTTGTTGCTTTATTGTTAATTAATTTGCTTAGTACCTATTTTCGGGCTCTACAGGCTATTAATTTCATTTTTATTATTATAACGTATAATACAGATTCCCACTAATTCACTACGTTTAATTTTTCCTGTTCATATCATATATTTCCTGACCATATACATAGAATAACAAGGAGAAATTTCGAGTCCAAGGGGCTTAGCCTAGTATATAGCGTAAGCTCCAGTGACACAATGGGGCGGCTTCAACTTCCTTATATACAAAAACTTCTTTATGTTTCTAATCTGACTGCGGACGCCCAATGACTATACACCGCGTTCCTCTTTGTTGCTCTTCCTCATTTTCCGAAGATTATTTGTCTATTTCGTAAACAACGGTTAACGTAATAACTTGACGCGTCCAGGAAATATTATTTTCAGCATGCTCTGAGTTTCATCTAACTATTCTAATGCAAATGATGTCTGTTTTAATAGTCATTCAACCTTAGTTAATATAATTAATAAAAGTATTTATAATGGTTCTTATGTTGGAAGAGGCATGTAAAGAATTTTTAATGCAAAACTAAAAAAAAAAAAAATAGAGACAGCAAAACAAATATAAGACGTTGGATAGTAATTTATTCTTCTCTCAAATTCTGAATATAAAATATTTTTAATTCTTTTATAGTCTTCACTAAAAATATATCCAGATTCTCTTGTTATACCTTCACCATAAGTAACCAGCAGTTGCTTTTTCTGTAAAATCATGGTGTATTTGAGTCATCTATTATGTGATTTTTATAGCTTATTCATTGATATATTTATGCCACTTTTATCTCACAATACGTCCAGTTTTGATGGCTGTTACCCCCATCATCTTCAAATACATCTTCAAAATTAGTCTTGAGATAGTTTCAAAGACGAGTAAAAATTATTTAAGCGCTAATGCTTACGGCGTCATAGCTTCGAAAAAAAAATGTATGATTTCAACTCTTAGAAATAAGTTTTACACCAATTAACACCAATAATCATTTTTAACTGATGCTGTCAAACTCACAAATTTTTAGAAAACGCACTAGGTGTTGTGTTCAAAGAGCAGCCTTCAATTCACGATGACAATTAGATGTTATTCATACTGACCTTACGCGAGATTTTGATACTTACCACAGACCGTCAAATTCTGCTATCCAGTATAAGTTTCTTTGGCTTTGTTCCACTAGCTATCAAACTGCTTGTACCCTTAACTGCTTGAGTCGTCGTAGATGCTATACTTTCTATTATACCGGATTTTCCTGCCTTCAGTCAACTCTAAGCTCTGGGCAGCTTCCGAAGGTTCTAATTTAAACCCTCGTTTAATCCACTGATCTGTTAGTGGTCCACTACTTTATTCCACCCGTCCCGCTTATCCTTAAATCTTTCTTTGATAAATTTGCACCATGATGTCATAACGTAGGCTTCATTAATATCAGTAAATGGTGCATTATGTATTAGATTAGAATTTGGGTGGCTACTAATGCCTACGCCGCAAGGACCTTTTCAGAACTGTTTTAATCTTATTTGTCCTTAGAAAACGCTCCATAACTTTAGCTTCTTGATGAGGCCGATCACCTTTGTGAGCGGCTCCTAACTAACCATTTGATCTGAGGTTTTCTGAGATCAGCGCCAGAAGCTTTGTCATTGTCAAAACATCGCAATGGCACAGAACATCAACTAGGATATCTTCCTTCCTTTGGCAGAATCTGCAAATGCTATTTTCTGCCCCTATGTTATTCATATGTATATTCAAATCACAGCGTCCGTTCAGCACACCTTATTTCATTTTGAAAGCCATTCCGCCTTTACTCTTTAGTTAAATACAAGCCTTTGTTCCCATAGGAACCGTTTTGCCTGCTTTTGTTCTGGTAATTTTGCCACGAGTACTTGAACTTATTGTCTCCATTCGTTACTGAACTTTTTTGTTGTTCTGGGAGCCGCCTGACGTTGTGTCTCCGGAAATACTGCAGCCTCTTGGCTTTTTGTATTTAATCTCCCATTCCCTTCGTTCATTAAATTACACCAACCATTCCAGGGCATTAATGATCTTAGTAATTTGCAATTTGATAATGTCGAAGTACTAATGACCTTGACAAAATGACGTCTAACCAGCTCCTCTCCCGCTTCATTCTTCCTCACGTTTCTGGGGCTGACAACATATCAACACATTGTGCCTTACTCACGATTTTTTCTTTGAAAGAAATTTTTTTATCGCTGAGTTGGGTATATTCTTTAATATTAGCTTCTCCTTTAAATAATATATCGTTTAAAGCTTGTTCTTAACTTTCAAAATCCTTAAATTATGTATGCAAAATTCTAAGAGTTTTCCAGGATATTCAGTTGATTAAAACCTTATATCACCTTTGCTCTTTCTAAATATTTTCAAGTATACATCGCAAACTTATAAAATTCCTTTCATACAAATATTTACACAATCCCTACCTCCTCCCCGCGCAAGATGTTTCCACTGCCGATCTTCTTACTGGCCATAACATGCGTTCGTTGATATTTTGACAAGGTGGATTGTATCTAACATCATGAGGCAGCTCTTCCTTGTTCCTTATACTCCTCTTAGAACTCTGCTGCTAGAACCAATGGCTTTGGAAGAATGCCAATTACTACTGTATCCGCCTTTATAAATAAGCCATAAATTGTTGTGGGTAATCGCTTCTTTTTCTATGTAATGACTTATTAGCTCCCGTATTTAATTAGTCTTTCACTGATAATTGTTTTGCTTTGATATGTACTTAACTGTTCTTGTCCGCTTCAGGTTAACTTTTACCAGATTGAACTTTATTTGTTTATTTCCCTGTGTGCAGATCGTAACCTGTTTGAACAATAAAAAATCATTATTATTATCATTGAAGGTGTTAATCAATATGGCTGCTGACCTTTAACGGGACAGGAAGATCAACAATATTGATACATTTCCTTTCTATTTGCACCTAGAATCAGTACGCACTGACTGTAACGTATGCCGATGACAAATAACTCATTTTAAAAGGTGCTCATTCAACTCGAAAAGTGTTCGATAGCAGAATTTGGGAAGATTGATTTGTTTTTAAAGGAATAATTCATTGCTGACGGGAGTTGAACGTATCGCGTGATAAACGGTAAGTGAATTTGCGGATCTCACTCTAGGGACAAGTATATTAATTTACGGATTTCGAGGCAGTAATTCATATTTTGGGGGCGATCAATTTCTGTATGATGTATCGAATGAAAATTTATGAGCTCTATTTTTCCTTTCTTGTGCTTTAAAATATATTTTGCACCTACGTATCTTTTGCACATTTAAAATATTTAAAGGTAAGGTAGCAAAAAGCACCTTTTCATAACAGCATTGCAGTAAATGAAGATTAACGTAGAAAGTTTGGACCCATCTTTGGACGCCGCCTAATCCGAAAGTTACTGATATCTATACGAAATAGGGTATTGCACTTTCGTTGATAATAATAACATGACTTCATACCTAATAAGAAATTAATAAAATAATAATATTCTTGCCTAACAGGAACCAATTACAGGATAATATTATAGAAAATAGTAAAAACCATAAGATGTGCCTAGAAAGGGAGTTAGTTCACAAAACAGAAAAAGTCATCTAAGTTTATCAAAGAACATATCATTATAAATTTTGTTAGCATTGTGATACAATCGAAAAAAGTGGGGAATACATACGATTATCGTCTTCGGAATGATAAATAGTGTCGAAATCTGGAAGAAGCGTGACAAAGCGGCAGTCGGCACCAGGAAACTGGGAAGCATATCATTTCCTGTAGTGAATCCCTGAGACAGAGTTGACATAATTTTTACAATTTCCTCTCCGATTACATATTGCAAGACAATAGGTTAGCAATCACTATAGCCCTCAGAGGATCCGTATGAGGGCACCCAGATGTGGTTTGGAAGAAGAAGTTCGCAAATGCGTCCTCTATATCCTGAGGTGACTCAAACACCCGGTCATCGTTAGTCAAAATGTCAAAAATTCACGTAGTTTCTCGTTTAATAAATTAACCTCCTAAAGGTATGATTGACATCACTAGGAGATTTGGTTTTTTTGATGTGCAGAACTGGAATTCGTAAACGATTTCAGTGGTATTTCTTTAACTTTAAGATTAGCAAATTATAGATACGTTAAACCAGGTAAGATAGGTTGACCTAGTCGATCTATTATAAATACTCTCACCCGTAACATCAACATCATCCAGACAATCGAGAAATGATCAATCGGTGTACAAGAGGTCGTTAACGTAATAAAATCTGCTTGTTTAAATTTGAATCGCTGGGTTGATGGAAAATTTGAAGCCGTTAGTGGGACCATGATGTTAATAGACATTGATAGAGGCAGTTGATAAAGGTCAATTATAAAAGACGGAATTTATACGGATTACAGCAGAGCTTCTACAAAATAAATCACCAAATTTTAATAAATAAATTGTTAAGGTTTGGTTTGCGGGTGGACATTCTTCGGTGGCTACAGTCTTACATATCTAACAGGTCTCAATTTTTCAAGTTGGATGACTACACGTCTATGACGATGGTTATTGCATCGGGTATCCTGCAGGGATCCCATTTGGGTCCTTTACTTTATAACCTGTATATCAATGATATATCCGAGTGCTTCAAAAGCTCGCGTTTCCTTCAATAGGTTGATGATTTAAAGATATTTAAACCTGTACAGGCGGTAATGGATTGTGTCTAGCTTCAACAGGATCTAGATAGATTGCGGAACCACTGTCTAGAAAATAAACTCTTTTTAAATTTCAATAAATGCAATTTTATACAGTTCACTAGAAACGTTTATAAATTTCAATTTTAGTATACCTTAAGCGGGATGTATATTAACCAAAGTGTTCAAAATTAAAGATCTGGGTGTCATGCTAGATACTAAACTGGTATATTGTGACCACGTGCAATATATCGTTAGTAAATGTACCAAATTACTTGATTTCAGAAATTTTTTCTTCCTTTGCGTGCGTTATATCTCTTTATTTTGCATATATAAACCCGATTATATCTTATGCGTCTGTTGTGTGGAGTCCGCAATATGCCATCTATATTAGCATGTTTGAATCCCTCCAGCGAAAGTTTATTAGATTTCTATGTCATAAGTCAGGCAAATTTTTTTATAATTATTGCCATTGAGTAAGCCCAGGTTACTATCCGATTTAATGTTACTGCACAAAGTATTTAATAAGAGTAATGACTGCCCTAACCTGGTTTCCTTAATTTCCTTTCGTGTTCCTCTTCGTCATACCCGTAACGTTGTTTTGTTTCACTTGCTTTTGTGTCATACCAATTCTTTTCAGAACTTTCCTATTAACAGACTCATTCATTCATTTCATTCATTAATTAAGTTATTGTCCAAGCACTTGAGCTAGGTGCTCATTGTACCTTCCCTATTAAATCTCTTACTTCCACTCGAGCAGCTTGGTATTCTCTATAAAGCCCAGTATCTTGCCCAGTGGAAACTTGAGAACCTTCGAGGGCTCCAACAGATATCTCCCGAAATATTTCTACCTGAGTACTTTCAATTCCTCACATGTGCAGATTACATGTAAACTCGTTTCCTCCTGTAGTTCGCATCTTCTACACCACGGTTCGCTTACACGGCCGGTGTTGTATAGATGCTTTTTCAGGGGACAGTGTTCAGTTACCAGCCCAGTAATGGTATTAACAGACTCGTACGCACTTATAATGGGTAACTCAATATGTCCAACTCTTTTGATATATTTAACTGTAGTTTAACTTCTTTCGAAACTCAAATTATCCGCAGCTTATTTGATCAACTTTAGTAAAATTTGCTATAATAATATTTTCCCCATAACCTGCTTCAATGTTACTTTCTACATGATGCTAATTACTTGTTAATAGATCGTACTTATGTAGGATAAAATGAGGAAGGAGACAAATACCAAATCATGGCGCAAAACTTATCAGGAAGTATAGCTCAAGTGTTTCAAAAAAAGGAATTCAAACTTCAAAGATAAACACTGGATTCAAGAGATCTTCCATACTTTTCTTAATCATCCACCCTTCTACGTAAACTTCACTCCATTCTGACGGAAGATGTATCTAAATCCTTACCCTAGACGCTTCTCCTCGGACATTATAAAACACGTCACATCGTCGCACCCAATTTATGATGTTCGAAGGATGCAAGAGCGAGTACGACGAACACACGAACGATGATTACTGAGCGAGGTCGTTTTGTCATTGTCGAGATTTAACAGCACACTCTCGAGCCCTATTAGTGTTTCGAGTGGGGCGGACCCCTTTATCTAATTGTCCTAGTTGAACCGACTAACCTATCTCCCTTTCCCATTTCGGCATTTCCCTTGCACATAGCGCCAACACAGATTTTTTCATTACTGCCGCAGTAATGCGTTGGAAAAGACAAACACGTCACGGTCACTTAATCAAGTAATTTTATTTTGTAATATCCACGAAATCGTTGTGGTGCTGTGAAACATCAGGAGGTAACACATAGTTCAGATGTTAAATTGTCTACCTTCTATCTCATTGTATAATAAAAAGGATTGCATTTCACTCAGAAGTGTTCTTATATTTCTTAGAGATATTTACATGCATCAGATCTTTGGCTTTCTACAATACGAGCCATTTGTTATTGGTGGAGAAAATTTCCAATTTATTTGGGGAAGCCATAAAATGAAATCCGATTACAAAGGATCGGATCTCGAATGTCGGAAATCGGATGCATGTGAATCCAACCTTATGATCAAATATTGACTGTATAGTAACTTTAAAACCTATCAACCATCATTTAGCACAGAGTCTTCGAGTATATTTCTGCAGTGCTTGTAGTTAACCTAGGATCCTTGCTTTTCATAGTTTAAGATAATGACTTGATATTTTGTTTTTGTACTCTTCCTTAGCTCATGCCGTCAATATTCAGTTATACTCCATTATATCTACTGGGGCCACGTCATCAGTATATCAAGGGCTATATATACACTCTAAAAAAGACACGGGATTTTACCCACTAAAAAGTGTAAATATTCATGCGAACTAGGGATACATATCAGGTTATTTGGGGGAAACTGGTAAATACTCTATAACCGGGGTAATTTTGCAAGGTAAATGCTTTTTAAGATGTACTTTTCCCAGCAGTAGGTATATAAGATCCTCTATATAGGCGATCTGTTTGCTATGGATATGAGGTTCATAAAATGTAAAAAATGATGAAATTGGATTGAATATATTTTACAAAATATTTATTGTCTGTTTGATGTAGAGATTAGTAAAAACTTTGCGGTTGCATATCATTATGCGAACCATAGCTAATACACTGCATTAAGTCATACGCATGGACGCATAGGGATTACTGTTTTCGCCTTTTTTTTTTTTTTTGACGTCTACGGGAACTAAGCCCATACGCTGCAGTTTAATGATTACAATTAAAATTGCTGTAGATATAATACTTTTGTAGTGTAATACTAGGTAGGTTATTCTTAAAAGATTTCTAATGTACAAAAAACAAAACATTAATTTCCATCATATGTCTGATAAAGGTTACTCTGATACTCAGTATTCGCTTATTTAAACGACTAAAGTTAACCTAAATGTAGATGTGGAGTTAATCAGGTAAAGACAGGGACCCACATTTCATATCTCGGGGCCTATCGAGATGACTAACAGTAAGACACACAAAAATTCGGCCAACGGATAATTGGTGGACCCACATAGGTGTAAGTAGGATGGGAGTACTCCACATCCACCCCTTAAATTCTAATATTCATTTTAATTAAAGTTGAGATTAATAAATTATCAATACTTTTCCTATTCATGTAAAGTAATGTAATAATACTGGATGGTAAGGGAATACGTTCTTCAACTAACTTATGAATGAATTGATTAATTATACTTGTATAATTTTGACATCCAAAAATTATATGGTTTAAATTTGCGTTCTCATTACCACAATTAGTACATGCAGGTGAGTCTATGATTTTAACTCGAGCTAGGTGCGCAGGATATTGTCCGTGCCCAAACTTAAGTCTAGCAATAGTTGAGCGGTAAAACCGGTTTATATTAGATTCAATATACCAAGAATTGTTTTTAGTCGAAGCCTGTATATATGCATATTGAGAATAACTATCTTTCCAATACGAGTCAAATTTTCGACGTAATATTTGATCTTTTGTGATAGATATAACTTATAACTCCCATACTTAATACGGATTTATACATGATGCCTTCAGTACCACTTCTCTTAGCTAAACGATCAACTACTTCATTTGTTTCAATATAAACATGACTTTTTACCCAGTATATAACGTTTTGGACTGATATTGTCCTTAATTCACTGTTTTCGCATTTACAAGTTACAATCAGAGACAATATGAAACGTGCCAGTAGATCTACAAAAAAAATCGGAATATACATACGGATGAATATTCTGTTTGGCATCCTTTTTTTAATGTATACATTTGCATACATTGCTCACTCTGTTTTCAAGGCAAAAAGGCACTCCTCAGAGGGTGCCACGATCAATTAAGGTTTTTTTATTTATTTATTTAAGTCAGTGTATTGATGCTCCCGAGAACCACAGATAAAACACAATTACATGTTACTAAATTGGTGATATAGGTGTCAGTTGTCAAATGAAATCACATGAAAGTATAATCACAATCGGGTAAACTTGTAATCATAGAGCCGCATACCTGTGTAACACTGTTTCCTCAAGCTGATTTGGTTATATTTGCCCTGGCGTGATACATGTTTCATTGTATGTTTATTACCAAATATGTCATTTACGAACGCGATAACATAATTTTTAAGTGTTTTGTTTCAAAAAGTATCGAAGAGACTATCGGATCAACTTGAAATTTGCTGAAAGTTATTATCTTGGTTTAGTGTACTTATTTGTTATTGTTTCATTGTTTCTGAAGTGCATTATTTGTTTCGTGGTGCTGCCTGATTTATAATCCGGACTGAATACGAGATGCATTACAGGATTGAATCCCATTTT
This sequence comes from Protaetia brevitarsis, assembly GCA_004143645.1. NCBI lineage: Eukaryota > Metazoa > Arthropoda > Insecta > Coleoptera > Scarabaeidae > Protaetia > Protaetia brevitarsis. The sequence continues at coordinate 573,020 of RXPK01000015.1, read as the reverse complement.
TGACAAAATGTTGCCACAGTTTTATGTTTTGTGCATTGCCGTACGATAAATAAATAAGTGATCAATGGAACATTTTAATACTAGCGATCAGCTATATGTAGTGCTTGTGATCAGTGCTGAGACGCGTCATTGTAATTAAGGTGTGTGGAAATACTCAAAATGTATTTGAACACTAGTGATTTAATCACTGAATCAGTATACAAAAAGCTTTATTTTCTTCGTGTATGTAATGCATAATACCATATACAGTGTGTCCACATTTCGACGCTCGTCATTGATATCTCGGTTATTAGAAGAGATAGGGAAACGGTTAAATGGGAAATATCTACAAATACTTCAAAATATTTTGGAAAAACCAAAATTACACCAAAAAGATTGTGTTAAAAAGATGTTTAAATAATGTAAATCATTAAAAGCGGTCACATTAAGGATTATCGAATTATTTCGAAAAATTTAAATCGATAAATGTTGGTTTTTCTAAAATATTTTGAAATTTAAAAAAGTTAGGGTAAATTTGAAAATGTTTGTTGAAATTATTGAATTCCGCAAAACATTTCCTATTTAACCCTCTCTTCTAATAACCGAGATACCAATGGTGAGCGTCAAAATGTGGACACACTGTACAATGTAGGTAGATGTAACTTGATGTTTCCGTAACCAAATGTACATATTTACTTTAATATATATGCGAAACAATTTATGTATATGTACTTTTCTCCATTTTCTACATTTCATAAAAATAAATAATACCAGAATAGGTATACAAGCGGTTGAAATTATGTACCACCTCACTGGCTTTTTAGCAAAGTGGACCAGTTTATTATTGCCACAAACCAAAAATTAATATTTAGTTGCACGTCTCGTACTATTGAGTTTAGGGAAGAAATGTGGTGAAATATAATACCGGTGCAACAAAATTAAGTATTGTATACCACGAAATACTGAATCATTGTTATATGATTTTATCTAACTTATACCACACTATTTTTACAAATGGTAACAAATCCTGTTATCCATTTGGAATGTTTTACATCGAAAGCTACGTGGCTTTAGCTGGATTGCAGGGAACTTATTGTTTTCAAAGAAAAACACGGATATGGACATTTATAGTTTAAATAATAGCAATATTACAGATTAAAACATATTTTGTGTGTCCGTCAAGAATTTGTTATGTAGGGCACAAGTGCAGGGAGGTTAAGTTTATACCTCGATAAGTAAGCTAGCTCATTTATCTAACCTATTGGAGTAGCAAGTACCAGCAAAGTCATTTATTGTTGTAATTGAAGTAGTATTTGGTAACTTAGCTTCAATATCAGTAAATATCTGGACGTGTTTTATATACATAAATAGGATTAATGTTTCTTTTGATAACAACATATAGTAAAGGTCTACGATTAAATTAGCTGACAGGGAATCTGAAATCACGAAATATCATGTTCAAAGTGAACTATTCAATATTAATGTTGAACGTTAATTTATTTAGTTCTACACAGACAATCATTGACCGTCAACTCTATTAAATAGCTGAAGATCGTAGATGAAACGTGAAATCATTTTATTTTAACGGCATACATTCGCGATGATATAACGCTAAAAGTGCCAAATAAACATTTCATTTATTATTGCAATAAAACGTTGTCATAAAATTGATGACAGACTCTCGGCATCCGGCAAGATCGATTGAATTAAAGTTTGAACGAGTCTTCTGGAACTTGCGCCCACAGTTTAGTAACAGATAAGTCGAAAGCGACCATTAAAAGTTTTAATAAGACGCTGACTTATTTGTCGTAAACATCTCAAATAGATGTATCTTAACCATGTAATGATGTATGTATTTGTCGATTACAATTTGCGTAATTTCATTCAAGTACGTAATCTACGTATATTGCCAGCAATCAGAAATGCACATCGTGATTTTTTGGAGGATTATGTTTATTATCGCCAGAGATATTTACTATTTACTAAACTACGGATAAAATACGAATTAAGTAAAAGATTTATGCTCTTACAGACAGCGGATTTCGTAGAAAGTAAAACGAATGAATGGCTCATAATCGATATAAATTCCTCTCACAAGAGAACATTATGATGTGACACTCACTGTTCGGATTAAAACTTGACACATTTGTAGCATCCACAGAGTATTGTAAATCGCAGCTTTCCATTTTGACGATTTAAGAGGCACAAGTTACCCCAGAAATGTCCACAATTTTCGAATTTTGGCAATCCACATCGATATCACGAATAACAAAAATCAAATTATATATCCCCAAATTCGTCCTCTATAGGTCTATCAACTAGTGTTCGTGAGGTTGTTTAGCCGTTTTCATCACTACCTTCCCAACTGTTTGCGAAATGGGAGGTGAAAGGAAAAGGATAAAATATACGCAGAACTGTACATATTCGTTACACTAGTCACCCCAAGAAAAAATAAACATAACTACAGTGTATGGTATGAAAATATACGTATAGCTAGCTATATTTTTACTAGTAAGTATTATAAAAACGAATTTGAGATATCTGAACATTGAATTGTGTAAACGACAAATGTTCATCACATGTTTATAAATGACTCTGGCGTTCCAATGCAACGCATTAGAAAACAACATAATTCACCACTAAACAGCTGCGGTAAGCAGAGTTAAGTTGTATCTGCTGTAGCAAGAGCAGTATGCTAACGGCATAGCTCGATGGAGCTGGGAGTGGGCTGTCTTAAGGTGTTGATTTAAATCTCGGTAAATGGGCGCCAACGCTCGAATAAAGCACGAAGCATACAAAATTTAATAAAAAGGCGCCAAGAGCTTATTGACATTAAGGTCGCCGATAAAAGGCGACAAGTCACCACAAAGTTGGTCAGGGTTTATTAAATGCAATTCCGTTAATAAAGGTAATGAAACCCACACATAAATATAACAAAAGTTCGATTAAATTAACTAGCTCAACGGATAAAAATTTAAAGGACGCAAAAGAACAATTACCCTCAGAGTTACCCTCTCGAATTAAACTTGAATCTAACCACGAAAAGTAAAAAGTGAAGAATGAAATCAGATTTTCTTAATTACCCGAAAAATTGTAAAGGTTCAATATACAAATAAAAGAACAGAATTTTTAACGCAACGAAGATAATTAATAAACAAATTTATTTTTTAAAATGGGTAAAAATCACAGAGGTGCAGAAAAAAACCGTGAACTGAAGGTTCTGGCCTAAATTAAAAACTGCACTTGATTCTAAATTACAATAGGACAATGCTATTTCCTATACAAAGCAAAAGTTTTGTTTGTTCAGGAAAGATAATCCTAAATATACCAATATCAATCCCACGTGGTTTGAAATTAAAACAAACTAAATTAAGCGTGGACAACCTCTAGTAAATAACAAGAATGAAAAACTAAATGCAAGCTCAATGCGTCTACTCACCCAAACCGAGGTGATTGAAAATTAAAAATGTATCAGCAAAATAGAAAAACGGAAAAATTAACTCTTAAAACTAAAATGAGAAAATTACAACAAAAATATATCTTCCCGAACAAGAATAATAAATGATCTTATATCTATAATGTGCACACATCAATATTTTAACAATTATTACTAAATGAATTCCTTGATTGGCTATATAAAATTCAATTTAAGCGAAATTTAGAATATCAAAATGAATTACAAAATGGCATCAATTATATACAAAAATACGTCTACTCACGTTAACAGTCGACCAAGGAACTGGCTGACAAAACTCTACAATCATTTTTCTTACAGAAACGTACAACGCAAACGCACAATTCACCGACAAAATCTAGTAGAAAACGCATTAAACAAAACTAGCAAACGCTAGACATCTGAATGAAGAGAATGAAAGAAATTAGTTTAAAAAAAACTTAACACTAAATTAAATAAATCATACAATCAACTCTTTAACTAGATTTATACAAAATAAAATCTAAATTTGTGTGAAAAATTCTCGGTAAATCGATTAAAGGCTGAACGGAGTAAAGAGTAAGACAAAATCTATGCAACTTAAAATACACTCGCGAAAAACGCGATGCCTATCCATAGCAATACGCTTCTAATACTCCTCAATGGATTAGTGAAACCTTATACATGTACGCAATGGTGAGGTGTGTTTCGTATAAAATGTTATTAAAAATACAAGCTTAAATATTGGCCGCTATAAATTCCTTTTGGTGTATATATGTATAAGTAAGTAAAGTAAATAAAAAAAAACAGGATATTGTACGTGGTCGTTGATGAATTAATTTTCCGCAGATATCCTTTCAGGTCACCTCTCCGAAAAAGAACCTATATAGCCCGATTTATTAATTCCTTTTAATCCAGCCATTACAACAATTAAATAGATACAACGATATTTATAAAACTCCAGATTTTCCCAATAACCTTAAATATTTTATAACAAACAATAAAACACGTTCGAAAATTACTGCCAGCTTTTATCGTCCATAAAGAGATTACCTTCTTTCGATGGCTGAAGGGCTTCGAGTTTAAGATGAAAGGCGGGCTGCAATGAAAAGAAAAGCGAGGATTACGTCTTAATAGGGGTCGTTTCCTTCACCTACCTATCTATATATACACACGCTCGATCACGTGATGACTTGTCCGTACCTTGTTCAGCCGCCACGGTGATAAAAAATATGGCCGAAAGAAGAGCGAAGAAGACGAGCAGTTATTAGATAAGTAATATTAGCTCTGGAGATGCCTATAAAATAAAACGGGGAAACAAGACAAGAACGAGAAGGTACGGTCCCAAGGGTGTCACATCAAACGGACTAATTATACGGAATTGAATTTGACCCGTTGTCGCCAAATTCGTTTAAAGTAGACGGGATAATCGGCTTTTTGTGATACCTTTTACATGTAAAATAAAAGTAAGTTGAAGCTTGTGGGTACTAAAGCTTAGAATTTAGGGATCCTGTAATTACAAATCGTTTTTGTCTTATACCAAGTAAAATACGTTTCAAAAGGTTTCTCCTAGATGGATTTTCATTGTTATATAAAATATTTAATCAGCAGAAGTTTCTAAGTAAAAAATAAAAGGAAAACTTTAACGGTTTTATTCTCATAAAAATCCAGAATGTGGTGCTATGAACTGAAAATATATACCTACTTCAAAATATGTAGGTGTATTTATTAGTAGTTAATTATTTCAGTATTATTGGTGGATACCGCAATTTAATCAAAATCTGCCAAAACTAAATCACTTAAATTCAATTTTATATCACAAAAAAAAATCCGAAAAAGTTCAAATTAAATTGCAATCTTACTTAAAAAGATATTTTTGCTATCCACATAGAGGATATACATAAAACTAAAAAACCTTAGAAGTCAAGAAAGAAAAATTAAAAACAATAATAGAAAGCAGCTTAACACTACATTATAGTAAGTTATTCCCAATATCATAAAATACAAAAAAGAAACTTATTACAATCAAAACAATACAACCAATAAAAAATAGAAAAATTAGTGAGCAAACAACAGTTGAATTCTATCTGATAGAATTTCAAAATGAATAGATTATTAAGTTAACCTCAGTTAATTTACTAGAAAAAAAGTAAAAAAAAAAAAAAACATTAATGAAGAAACAATTGCTAGCATAGAAAGTAGAATTAAAAGTATAGATACAAAAACCAAAAATAAAAACAAACAAAAAAAATTAAAAATATTTGACTTGACAAAGTGATCCTAGAAACTAAGCACCCTCTGAAAAATCATCCAGAATAATGAGTTTTAATGTTGTTAAATCAAGAAAAACAGTAATTATGGAGAAAAAAACAATATCAGGAAAAAATATTCAGCTTACTAAATGATGAAACAACGTACAAACTAAAATACTATTCGACAGAAAAAAATCTAAACACAAATTAATAAAATAACTAAAGAATAACAATAGGAAAAAGCCATAAATTAAAAATAAGGAAATGCTTAGCACCAATAATTTATAGACTTTCCAAAATAAATAAAAACGAAATTCCCATTACGTCTATTGTATCACAAAGTTCAACAACAACGATTTAGCAAAATTTCTTACAAATGCAATTAGCAAAATTTTAGGTTAAAATAGATTTCATGTAAAAAAATCTAAAGATTTCATAAAATTTATTAAAACAAGTCAACAAACCCCAAAAAGAAAATAAACTTATAAGCTTAGGCGTTATATATACCATAGATCAAAGTATCAACAGATATACTCATTAAATGTATGAGAAATATGGAATTAATCGAAAGAACACACCCACTTAAATTTAGAAATCTACAGCACTAAAAGGTGTCCGTGACAAGTAAAAAATTAGCGAAGATATCCACTAAGCTTTAGTAAAGAACATGAGATAAATAGCATCAATATCATGCAATCAATAATACAGTATTTTCAAATAAATATTTTTTTATCGAAAATACAGAAGTGGTCATCCCGTACGAATTACATATACAATTGCATATGCTTCAATTTTAACATATAACACTTTCGCCGCTTCTGGCGCATGGTACTGCACCTGCATTGATACTCAGGTTCTTAATAAAGTCTGGCTACCACCAACACATGCTCCTGTTACAATCTCGATCACTTTCAGAATGATAAAGTTCAAGTATGAGCTTTTACTTCATAAGAAAACTCAACTTATATATTAACATAAGAGATCTATTGTGCCCCCTATTTTTGCTGGTTTACAGCTGACCTTCTAATCCTATTCCTTTAAAAAAATGTAGAATATAAAAAGCCCTATGGTTAGCCGCTATGTAGCCGCTTTCCTGTGCCTCGCCCTTAAGTTGCTTGGATGGATGTTCCATCCTGTTTCCCACAAAATCTACATTCAGGTTCCTTTGCGGATTCAAGATTCCTCATATATATAATATATACCAATATTGTTCTCACTCAAGTTGATGCATTCTGTAAACCTCTTCTGGTTATAGGTTCCCAGAAGCGTTTTACTTTGCCTCATTCTCTATAGATTCTCCCAATAATTAGATCATCTCTACTCCATTTCTTTAGTATTGTACTGCTACCTATTCCTCAAAAGGATTCAGGCCCTACAGAAGGCGTTCCAACCCTTTTTTTGCAAGATTATCCTTTATTTCCTTTCCTTCCACTCCTGTGTAACTGGGAACCCAGAGGAGAGTTACAATATTCCTCTTTCCCTATCTCGTTTAATTTCTCTAAGCATTCCCAGATCACCTTTGAACTGATCTCACATGAGCTCAGCGCCTTGATGCTTGCTTGAATATCAGACATAATGATAATCTCCTGCTTTATTCCTGTCAATATTTAACTGGACGCATCTTTCAATAGCGTGTATTTGCGCCCGGAAGATACATGGATATTTCCTCAAGCTCCCGAAGTACTTGGCTCTAGGCCCATATATTCCTATTCACGTTCCCTCTGCTGTTTTGGAGCCATCAGCGTACCATTTGATGGCATTTCAATTCAATTTCAAAATGGTGTTATAATGCCACTCTCTCTTGCTATTAAGCTTTGCGGTGAATTCTTTCACAAAGCTGATTCTTTTAACATGTCATCCGAAGGCATGATCATTCTGAGTATGTTTTTTTGCCACGCCCTCTATCACAATGTGGAGAGGGGTAAGATCCAATACTACCTCGATAGAAGCTGTTGGGCATATTCCCATAGCGCCGGTTACGCATGCGCATACTAATCTTTGCACTTTTGAGAGGTTAATTCTTGCGGTAGCTAGATTAGTTCGTTTGCTCCAAGCTACTGATACATAAGTGATAATCGGTCTCACTATCGCTGTATACATCCAAAGCAGTATTTTTGGATCCAATCCCCAATTTTTTCCTGACATCATGCGGGCTTTTTCGGCCTTGTTGGTTACGTCAAGTTCGTTTTTGTTCCAGAAAAGTTTATTGTGTAGAGTTCACCCAACCATTTTTATGGTTATGATATTGAATTTTCTTTTCCTAGTAAATGCTATTAAGGGGGTTACCATTAAGCCCCATTGTATTACACCATTTTCTCGTAAATTCAAATTCTTTGAGCTAAGTCACAGAGGGTAAAGCATATATGTAAATTAAAGACTAAACCCTATGCAAATTATTATCGATAACGGGCAATAGAAAAGTAGCAAATCTTTAGTGGGCGTTTGTGCTTGGTACAATGTTCTAATTTAACTCGTAGTAAAGCTGCGATGGAGCAGTGAATAAAAAAGCGATAAACTATGTTTAGCAATGAGGCCGTAGCATTAAAACTTTACAAAATAATGCCCATTAAATTTCGGCAACCGGCGTCTCGAGAATAAAGACATTATCGCAAATCTTCATTTCCCCACTGATGCACTTCCGCAAGGCACTTCGGCTAAACCATTTCCGTCGGTTTTCTCCAAAATTTAATAACATCTCGGGCAATAACCGACCGGAATACCTAACGTCGTCTGTGAGCTCGTGCATTTTCTTTTCTGCACACAGTCATAAACTAAAATCTGGCACGTGCATCTCATATTTCCCCGCAGTATACCGCCATTGCGAGGTACCTGGATGCAGGATGCATACGGGAACAGCTTATTTGCTTTCAATTCCATATATATGAAGTTTCCGACCTGAGATGGCGTGTCATTTCTTGAATTCTCGGATACGTCGAACAGAGGGAGGCGAAACGGAAAAATAGAAACTGGAAAGCGTAAGCGGGTCGCTAAGATATTCTCTTTCATATTTCGATAAATGAAAGTAAGGAAATGTACGTGTCCACGTGTATACATAGTCTTTCTCGTAAACCGCAATGTGCCACGAGATGAATTTCAATCTGCTAAGATGTATGATTCTGGGAAAAATACTTTCTTGAGTGAAGTACACGTTAGGGTGGGTATTATTGAGACATTAATGTTTGAGGAAATAACGGAGTATTGCGTATCTATATGGGTGTACTGGTTTTCAGTACTTCAAACGAGCTATGATGTTAATGACTGACATAGACCCAACTTAAGTTTTTGCGTTAGCAAGAAATAAAGATTTTTGGAACAGTAGTAAGATTTAATTTCTTAATTAATGCTTAAAAATGTTTCATTTTTTTCCATTCCCTGCACACATCTATGAATCACTTAAATGGTTTATTCAAAATTTATTCAAAATGCTAAATATTAGTATTTTGATAGAGAGATTAAATACCCTTTTTTTAGATCACGCAGTAATACAAGATCACCATCACCTCTAGAAAATTTCGCTGCTACAACTCAAAATGTCATAAAATCGATGATGTGTAACCTAAGATGCTTTTACGCCTTAACTGTTTTGGTAAGCAATGACTACTACATCATGTAAAACAGAAATAATTCATTTTTTATTTAGCCAGTTCTGACTATGACTTTGGTAGAGAAATGAAGGAGATATTATTCACCAGCCATGATTCAGCCATTTCATTCGTACAAGTGATGTAATGATTAAAGATCCATTCAGAGTTATAGGTTGCTTTTTGATTCCTATTCACTCAACACTAATGCAAACCATTTGAGAGTCTATTCATTTGGTGTAAGGTCTGTAAGAGTGGTATCGTTAGCCTCTATTTTTTCGAAGAAAAAGGAGTGACAGAGACATTGTGATCGATAGGTAAGCATGATGAACAACTATCTTTTTTTTAGCGGAGCTAGATGAATCAATATAGTATAATGTGTGGTTCTAACAAGAAAGGGATGCTGCTCACACAGCCTATATTTTAATTACAACTGTAAGAGCATTACTTCCAAATCCAATTATTTTCTGTTGTGGTGATAACACTGGTCAACAATAATCATGCCACACATAGAACATGTATTTTCGGTCTGCTATTTTCTTATATACTGACGCAAATGGTATACATTTCAACCAGTCCCTCATAGTGAAAATGACCAGTTGCATCTGCGTGCATTGAGATTGACGATACACAATCTTCCACTTCAAGCCAATGTGTTGATGAGGATGATGACTCTGAGTCTGAAGAAAATTTAACCAAGTCACACTTGATAACTCAAGGAGACCTAAATGATTTGGTTCGCGATTTAAATTTGTTGAAAAAGCAGTCAGAACTATTAGGATCTAGATTAAAAGAATGGAATTTGGTACATCATGAAAAATCAGCTATTTTTGAAATCGTGATTTTACTTTTCTCAGGACGGGGACTTGATGTATTGTGATGATATAAGAGGGATTATGAAGGCTTTGGAAATCGATTTTGATCCCTCCCAGTGGCGTTTATTCATTGACTCTTCTAAAACTAGTCAAAAGCAATGTTACTGTATAACGGAAATATAATTCCTTCTGTACCTCTAGCCTATGCTGCTAATATGAAAGAAACTTACGAAAATATGAAATTATTACTTGCAAAAACCGTAAGTAAAGTACATATTCTTTCAAAATCTGTGGCGATTTAAAAGTTGTTACCCTATTACTCGAACTTCAGCTAGATTATACTAAATTCTGCTGCTCTTTATGTGAATGGAACACTCGAGATAGAACAAACCATTCTATCACAAAAAAAAATATGGCCTAAGCATGCATCTTTAATTCCTTGACAGAAAAAATGTGAAGTATTTACCTCTTGTAGAGCCATCCGTAGTACTTCTTCCACCATTGCATATCAAATTAGGCCTGATCAAAAATTTTGTAAAGGCAATGGATTGCAATGGGAATGGATTTTTGGATGGATCTACAACAAATTTCCACAAAATAAGTGATGCAAAGATAAAAAGAGGGTATTTTTGTAGGACCTCAAATCAGGGAGTTAATAGAGGATCCGGTATTCGAAGAAAAACTGAGAGATTTAGAAAAACCAGCATGGAAATCTCTTAAGAATGATACAAATAGTTGGTTAGCGAGCTATTGTTCGCTTATCAAGCATTGGGTTGCAACATGTCACTCAAGATTCACTTTTTAGACTCACACCTGGATTTTCTTCCTTAGAATTTGGGGACTGTGGGGGATGGGCACGGAGAAAGGTGCCATCAGGACATTTCTAAGATGGAAAAACGTTACCAACCCAAATATGTTAGCAGATTACTGCTGGATAATCAAAAGGGATCAGCCACGAGTTAAATTTGCTAAAAAGTCTTGGGTCGCAACTTCATAATAAAACATTTTTACATTTTTGATTGAGGAAGTCATTGTTTTTTGAAATATTTTAAATTACTTAAGAGAATAAAATTCTTGGCTAACAGATTTTTTGAATGTTTGTTTTTATGAAAGTAAAAAAATACAAAATTTATTCTTATTTGTGATTATATCGATCGTTAGACAAGTCAATCTTAAGTATCTTTCCATGGGGCTACCTCAAATCGGATATTCATCAAGAAAATTCGATTACATTGACGATGCTATGCAAGAAGAAGTTAATAACATCGATGGCAAACTTGAAGATCAAGAAAATGCTTGTAGTCTCCATACGGTTTTTGTCAAATAAGAATTGACATAATGTAACTTATATTATCTGTATATCCATGAAAATTAGCTGTAACCTTTTATTCTTCGTAGAAATATATCAATCTGGAAATTCCTGATTTCACTGATATATTTGAAAGCAGTAATAGGATACTGTTATCTATTCCTTTGTTGACTGAGTTCCTTTATTTTGACTCTAGTTTGATGTTGCGAATTTGACACGTTTTAGGTGTGGTTTTTGTACCATATACCTTGCTTTTTAAAAAAATGGAAAAATTCGGAAGAAAATTAACAAGTGGAAAAATGTTAAAAATAATCAAAAAAATGTTGGTTTAGAGGAAATTAGAAAAAAAACAAAAAAGATTAGAAACTGTAAAAAAGAGATAAAAAGCGAACTTTTTTTTAAAAACTGAGATAATAGAAAAAAGATAAAAAAAGTAAAATAAATCGAAGAATTGTTCAAAAAATTAAAAAAAAAACGACAAAGGGGAAACACAAAAAAACTGCACCTGAAGCGTATTGCACATTCTGAGGAATGTTATCGGGTGAAGGGACCGACTTACAAAACAACACTCTTCAAAGGGCACGTTCTCGGAAGACGCCGGACTAAATTAGGAATATTCAAATATATCAGTCTTCCCACATCGCTACATTTGCTTCTGCATTTGTGGTATCAGAGCAATAAAAAAGTTTGGAAGTAAACCTGTGGACCTGTGATCCTGAATTCTTGCACCAGGTTCAGCGCTGGAATCGCAGCTGGTGCACTTGCTCCTCATAAGGAGCAGGTGGTACCACCCCTAGAGTCTCTACCACCATCCAATTGTCACTGCTGCACATTGTATTAATATGGCCGTTCATAGCTGTAAGCCAATTACGCTACCATTCATTATCGCACTTCCTTGTGTTTATCTGTATAGGGTTTTCCACTGAAAGGGTTTTCCACTGAAAATGCTGATTAGGAGTTTTTAGGCTAAAAGCAAACGCTTCAACTTTTGGGACTTAATTTCTGGTAAACGAAAATTCACCATGAATTTTATTATTTTATAAGCCTAAAATTTTATGATTTGTCTTTAACTGTTTCTAAGATATTCTAGTAAAGATATTTCCGTCTAAATTTTGACATTTATACCACTGCTCGTAATTTATTAATTTACACTTTAAGTGCCAGCAGTTTTGTACAGGAATATAAAATAAGTTGAAGATATTCGGATTAGAGTAAACTGCTTCAATATTTTCAATTATTTGGATTGCAAATTATAAAATAATATGCACTTATGGGAGTACTAAACATAACTATAGCAGTAATATTTACTCACGATAATAATTCATTGTAATATCAAAGTTGTATGTACATGAACACAGAAAATTTCTATCAAAGGATTTGGTTTTCCGGCAGTGGAGAATCATCAAGTGGAACTTACTATTCCTTATTATAACTCTTACTATTAGCATTTATAAGCAAAACTAAGAGAGTAAAATGCAACTTCAAGAAAGTAGGTTAAGTTTGAAGAAAAGACTAATAACCCACAAATCCACACAATTCTATTTGAAACGACTAGAAGTGCAGATTCCCAAAAAATTGAAGTTACGCGTACACCCTGCGGTTTTGTATAGAGAATCTTGTACTCAGTCTTGAGACCCAAAACGGGAAACCCTTATTCAGTATTACCCGAAATAGGTAAAACCATCGCCAACAACTTTTAGTACTCTAATCCTCGAAAGGTACTTGATTTTAAGCCCTGATACTTATACCAAGCAATTTATCCGAAAAAAGCTAAAAAGATATTCCTGTCTTGTCAAGTAGGAAACACAGACTTACGTATAAAAACTTTTTTACTTTCCGCTCTTCAAGAAAATCTTTTAATTTCTACCGTCGTTACTAGCAAAAAATAAGTCTGTAACCGCCCCAAGATGAAATTAAAAATTACACTTCTGAAGGTTACGCGTTATATTAAAAGATTAAGTTGCAAAAGTCAGGCCACTTTATTAAAGTTTACCTGTTGAACGAAAGGCAAAATAGTTTAATAAAAAATCTTAAATAAAAAGAAGCAAAACTCTTTGCAAAGAATATTAAGTTTTAATTTACTTTTGTTCCCCAATAGCACTGCTCCGCAGAGAAGGCATCTCATATACATTACATCTAATATTGATGCGAAAGTAATTACCCAAGCGGACGTACCTTAAACTGTAATTTAAAAGTTTTTGTTTTTATTTTCAAATACTCATTGTGGACCTAATTATGAATGTAATTTCGGTAATTTTCCCGACAACAACGATTAAAACTTTTTGGAGTATTCTCTCCTTAATTAATGCCTATGGTGGAAAAGAAAACTTTCACGAGGGAGCGGACACGGTCAAAAAATCTGGAGCTGTCATTTTCTGTTTATAAAAGTTCTCTCTAGAGATTGCTGGAAATAGTCCGCGTTAACAAGATTATTGACTTTAAGCGGATTACGTTTATTATTGTAATGAGATGAAACAGTTTTGCTAAATTATAAATAGATATAAGTACTGATTCTCTCCATTGTCATAGTAAATATTATCACTAAATCGGTATTGTTTAGAAATTATTATTGCCGGAACTGCAGCTTTAATTACCGGCGTAAATTTGTAACCGGTCATAGCGATTATTTTCATTAATATTAACGCAGAATAGATAGGAAAAAAGATTTATATTGGCGATGAATCCTGGTAATCGTTAACCATTACGTATATAAACAGTATCTACAAATATGGCCCACTTAGTGTATTTACAGTGTGCACTGACTATTACAACTCATTAGTTAATTTGCACGTAGTTCAGATTCGTGCGTTGTTTAATTCCCTTGCAAAGCGTACCATACCGTTAACACGTTGAAATATTACTCCCATAGTTACTGGTTAAAAGCTTGTGAAGATCAATTTAAGCTAGCGGTGGTTGGTAAAATTAGTGTTGATCGTATGACTATATGGCACAGGTTCATCTAAAGTTATCCATATTCTAAATGAAGAGAACAAAATATTAAAATGTACCAAAATGAACATTTTCTCCGCTGAGTATATCCAAGTCAACACACTTTAATTTGTGAAGCTATCGAGAGAGGGAGGATTCTAACATAATTAAGTAGAATCATATCTGGCGACCAAATTGCGAAAAAAAAATCTAACGAAATTTAATACCTGGAGGTAGTTTCATACCAAATGGTCTGATAAAATTATAACAATAACATGGAGCACTACAGGTCTAGAAAGTCCAAGGCTTATGATATAATGTCTTTCCCTTATCTACTTTCTTTCACTATTGTCATTCATTTAGTCACTTTAAGCTATCTCAACTTCTGCTTCATTTCACTCATCCATTTTTCTATTAGTTGCCTTCTCCTTCTTTTTGCGCCAAATACAATCCAGAATTTTCTTTCGGCACTCTATTCTCATAATATGCCCCAGCCATCTAATTCTTGGTGCTCTTACAATATCCACTACAGGGGTTTCCCCATAGAGATCCTTAAATTCTTGATTCGATCTTCTCTGCCATACCATGGCCCCACTTTCTTGCCTCAAAAAGTCTTCCTTAGCACTTTCCTCTCTCACAAATCGATTTTAAATTGCCTAGGTGTCCAAGTCTTATTACCGAACGTCACTGTTGACCGAACTGCAGTTTCATACACACATAGGTTCAGATTTCCAGATGTCACATCCCTTACAAGAAGTTGTTGATAATCAACCTTTGCTTGTACTTCCTGTCTACCTTTGGGTACCATTTTATTGTTGGACCCCAATACTTGAAATATTTTTTTGCGTGTTTACTTTACTGAAACTAGATGCGAGCCCAGAATTGGTCAACTACAGAAGTACTTACTCTATTACCTGCTTAAACCATTTTCTCAAACCTAAAAGCAGAAAACATCAAACCATAGTTGTATAAGCATAGCGCATCGGGAAAATAATGTACCAGACAAGTTATCGCCCCTACTGAGAAAAGAATTGTTAATTACTGGCGCTTAATAAAAAAATATGTAAAATGTCAGTCAAAGGACTATAAACTGCTATTTGTTCTCGTATCTAAGCTGCAGAAAAGCTGCTTTTCTAGGTGGCAAGCAAGTGGAGACTCAAAAAGAACACATTTTTCTCGTGCACCAATTTTTTCTAATATGCAGGAACAACCAAACAATCTGTGTTGGTTCGGAAAACTTTTATACACAAGACAAAAATTATCACTTTACAAAAGTTTTAACTAGCCAAGCTTTTGTTTGTACATTAGAAATCTCTTAATAACAACCTACCTAGTGTTACACTACAAAGGCACACTAGGCCAAGCCTAACAATTTACCAAATTCTCTCTTTTTCAAATGTAAAAAACAAGCTAACTCTCATGTGAGAGAACTCTAGAACATACGTCAAACCCCAAATATTGCGACGTTCGCTTAGAGTTTAACAAGTTAGAGTTAACTGAGTTTAAAGTGACGTCATTAGTTTGTCGCCAAAAATAAGGAACGTCTTTCAACCACATCAAATTGCATCAAACCACAATCGCTAAAAACGCTTGATAGCATTTCTTCATACACTCAAAAGAAGTTAATATAATCAATAATGGTTTATGTAGAAAAATTAATGAAATCTGATCTATTATCCTACAAATTCTTTTTATTAAATCAAGCGATCCGTTTCGTGCATGGGGCACAGGACCAGATCAACTTAAAAATTGACCACCAATAAAGCAAAGTCTACAATCAATATGCAAAAAAAATATGCAGCCCTAATGATCACACTAGGTTAACAAAATAACTGCCGTTAACTAACAAGTTGTAAAAACAAAAAAAAAAACATAAAAAGTTGCAATTAAAAAATCAGTAAATCAAAATATTAAAGCCGAATTTGAAATTAATAATTAATTAAATCATCGAAGTGAAAGCAACTGACCAGTAGGTTTAGTTATACAAGCAGAATTATCTAGATGAAAAATTAATTATACTTGAAAAATTGAAATAATCACCTCGGAAGTGTTTTTTTAGTTCAGAAATCCAGGATATCATCCAAAGAGATCAAAAATGACCATATTTGAAACCTGAGTTTTGCTAAATTTATTAGCTTCTTCGCAGAAAAATTTTTGAGGGTTAATGAAAAGTTGATTTCAGAAGATTCATGTTTGTTAAGTAGAAAACGAAATACCGTAAAATTAATTTAAAATTAACATAGCAATAGCAATATCACTTACGGTGGGATTCCATGCATATCTGTAGTATTCGAAACTTACTACATCTAAAATACATGTTTATAGATTGCGCATAACCTTATAGATCCTAAAGATGTGCATAGAATCTCACACTTAGTTTACTAAGAAACAATAAGTAATGGACTAATTGTAAGTTGAGCTCAACCTAGTCTATGTCTAGTAAGCTTCCAATGTTTTTCGTTAAGTTTCTGAAGAAACTAAAAAATTTAGAGAACGCTTAGGTTCAAGGTAAGAGGTTTTACTCAATGATTAACCACTTTCTCCGGTATTTTGCATTTTTGAACCACAACAAACACTGTTGATAATACCTTTCTTCTAATAAAATTAATGTTGCAATAGGTGTGAGCGGGTAAATATACAGGGTTGGGATAAAGTATGGAACCAAGCAAATAACTTTAAAACAGAGAGGATGATGTTGATGAAACTTCGCAAATAAATGTCACGAAATATAATACATCTAATTTCGATTTTGTTGTTGTGACTGTGCTTCCGGTTCAACCGGAATTTCTCTTAATTTTTTTTATTTAAATGGAACACCCTGTATATTTTTGCAAATTATAATAGACCTTGTTTTTTGCGAATTCGACCATACTGGTTTTAGTACCGTTATCTGTAAATAATGAAGAGATAGAACACTCCACATTTACTGAACAATTAATTTTATTTATCTTAAATTATTAAGAAAATGGTAGTCATCTTATAAACGAACTCATTTAAAATGTTCAAAATGCTGGCCGTTTACTTCCTGACAATATGCAAGTCTTCTACGAAATTCCTGAGTTACCTTTTCCAAAACTCTTCTACGGATTAAATCACATTCGTCGACTATTCTTTGCCTCGACTCCTGCAAAGTAGTTGATCGCCTAACGTAAACACGAGATTTGAGAAAACCCCCAGATAAAAATCTCAGCTGAGACTGCAGGCCATCTATGAATCCTCTACGTTCAATCCATCGATTTGGGAAAATAGCATCCAAAAAGTTCCTAACTCGCCTGTTATAGTGGGGAGGGGCTCCATCCTGTTGAAACCAAAAACTTTGAGGCAATTCCCCATTGTGTTGAAGTGCAGGAATAATGTGGTTTCTCAGTAGATCCAAATACTTTTCCCCACTTAAGTTTCCTTCTATAAAAAATGGGCCTATAAGCCTGTTTTCAACAATTGCTATCCAGACATTCAGCTTTTGAGGATGTTGAGTATGGGCTTCATGGATCCAGTGAGGATTCTCATTGGACCAGTACCTGGAATTATGGCGATTGACTGTTCCATTCAAACAGAAAGTTGCTTCGTCAGAAAATACTATGCTAGTTGCAAAATGTTCGTCTGCATTACAAATTTCCATCATTCTTTCGCAAAGCTCCAGGCGTCGATCAAAATCATCATCTGACAGTTCTTGAAGTAGGTGTATTTTATACGGATGGAACTTTTCTCTGTTCAAAATTTTCCTACAGAACGACGACTTATGCCATGGTTTAGTGCTAAAGTTGTAGTAGAAGTTTGAGGTGATTCTTCTAATTCAATAGCAATGTTTTCCCTAACAACTGCGTTAGTTTCGGTCTGTGGTCTGCCTGTTTTTGGTGACTTTTTAACCGTTCCAGTCATACTAAAACGTTTTAGTGTTTTAGTGACAGCTGAACGTGTTATAGGAGTTCTTTCGGGATGCAAATCATTAAAAAGGTGACACACTTCTTCATGAGTTCTAACGCGATCGCCAAACCCGATCATCATTAAAATTTCAATACGCTCTCTTTCATTTAAATGCACCATTTTCATCCGTACAATTAGTAATTTGATGGGCGTCAATTAAATAAACTTGACAGTTTGTCAACAGTTACCTACTAGATGATAATACCTTTTGTTTGTTTGTTGCTGGGCAAAGCTTCGGGTTGTGACCGACATCTATGGACTTATTGTATCATCCCCGCTGACATTTTGCCGAACTAATTATCTCTCCATTATTTACAAATATTGGTGCTAAAATCAGTATGGTCGAATTCGCAAAAACAAGGTCTATTATAATCTGCAAAAATATACAGGGTGTTCCATTTAAATAAAAAAAATAGAGGGAACTTCCGGTTGAACCGGAAGTACAGTCACAACAACAAAATCAACATCAGATGTATTATATTTCCTTACACTTATGTGCAAAGTTTCGTCAACATCATCCTCTCCGTTTTAAAGTTATTTGCTTGGGTTCCATACTTTATCCCAACCCTGTATATAAAAATTAAATAGATAAGAAGATATTGATCCTTTTGCAAGAAAATCTAAAATATTTTTAAATACACGGTGATCTATGTAAATATGATATTTGCATATACCGTGTAGTTCAGGAGCATTGAGAGTAATTCAATAATCTCATATTAATAAGATCCTCAAGTGTAATAACAAAATAGCTTATTCTTAGTTAAGTATTTTTTTAGTTACATTGATTGGCAAGAATACAACAAGCAAAAGAAGTAGTTACTGAACAAGCAAGTTATAAATAGTTGATAACACGTTTAGCTTAATTTAACTATTTTCAGGCGTTTACACAGGATCGTACACTGAAGACAGTTCGTAATGAGATTAAGAGTTAAATTATTCAAATTGATGAGTTTGCAACGTGATACCTTTGAGATACAGGATACCTGCGTTTAAGGCTTATATCAAGCAGGGCGAACGTTTAATTAAATTTTCGGTTCACCCAAGCGAGTATAGTAAGATTAGACTGTTTCAGTATTTTATTTTCACTTACTACCACATCTCACGTATGGTTCCTATTTTACCGGCAAAGAGTAGAAAATTGCGATTTATAATGCGGGGTTGATCTTGAAAATTACTAAATCGATACTCAGAACACTTTCTTGGAAAGTTATTGTATGTGATATAGACTATTGTCTTAATGAAGGCGCAATAACTTATTGTGGTGGAAATAGCTTCGGCAGCTCTTCCCTCCCTGCTCGGCGCTAGTATGTATGCGACGGGGAATGCCGCGGTTTTATTCGGGACTAATAAGGCCAGTATGCAGACACAGAGGTCCCTTTCTGATCGTGACTAGGACCTAAATGGGTCTCTTTACTAGATAACAGATGTCGGTCCTGGGATTCTAATCACACGCACATGCACAACGATAGAGTGTTCCTTTGAATGTTCGATAAAGCTCTGCGTCTTAGGCGGAGGTTAGGTTGAAGATCTTTAACTGCTGACTACGTTCTTTTCGCAATTATTCTAGATCACTTGAGTTATAGCGAATGTCAGATCAATTCGCTAAAATAGAGAGTAATTAAGAATGTTCATCTGTATTGCACATTTAATGTAAACAGTGCTCACGCGAACTAGCACAATTGGTACTAAATGTGCTATTAGTTACGATTGCGTTTAGCATTCAATGTTCGTTAGAAACTGACAAACACATGAACTTAGTACACTTGGTCTTAAAAGTTGATTAAAATTAAGGCAAAGCCAAAATTTAAACTCCTACCGCAGACTGCACCTTAAAATATACAGAGTGATAGAAAAGTAAAAAAACATGAACTTCATAAAATTTTCTCTCATTCGTTTTATTCAAAATTTGCGACCCAAACCAGAAAGGAAGTATTTTCCACTCTGTGGAAAGTGTGGGAGTACTTTGTCTTGTAACCTGCATTTAGATCTTACTTCTATAGCAATAGGTTCTGTATCACCTCTTAATATATAAGCTTGTATTTTTGTTATTTTGATGAAAGGTATCTCATTTATTTGTAACGCACTTTATTTTTCGTTCCAGTGGTAAAGTATGGTAATATCTTCTGGAGAAATGCAATAGACACTGTTAGAATTCCGCGGCAACTTTTGTAAAGAAATATTTAAGGACTTTAGTATATTTACTTTACCATCGAAATGTATTGCTATAGAAATATATGTATTCAAACCAACATTTAAACTACTTAGTCATTTAAAACAGGTTTCAAAGCCTAATAAAAGAGTCATTTTAAGCTAACGTGCATACTCGGTTGCATAATCTACAGGTAAATTTTGAATTTGTAAAAATTGACTATTAAAATAGATCATACTAGATCTACTATGAACCTTTATTGTAGTTGTTACTTTAAACTTACCTGGTATTTTTTTTATATTTTATAATATTTTGCTCTGGAAGATTTATCATTCTTCGTAATATTTATATTCAGTAACAATTGTTGTATTCCCCTCCATGTAGGGTATTTAACAGTATCTTAATGTCAGTTACTGGTTTTCCATTTAAATCCTATGTTGGATTACCTGGCAGCGATAACAACTGAAACCAGATTACTGGAATTTTTTTCTTTAAATGAGCATTCTTCCTGTGACCACGGAAGAAGAGGGATATTCGTGAGCTCCTATAACAATTTTTTTACGCTACACACGCAGAAATACCCGAATTCCACAAAAGTTTACCTAAAAAGTATCGACATGTCACCTATACAGTATACAGATCCATAATTACCGGAATGATCTTCAATATTTTCCTACTATATATCCTGAGAAGAATCCAAACTACCATTTAATTGTTTTGTCGGAGCTTCCTGAATACGTGCAATGTGATTTTGACAGTCCCTGCCACCATACCGGTAATTAGAGCTGCTCATACGTACCCAAGTATTTTCACCGATGATCCTCTATTTAAAAAAAAAAATAATTATTTGGTATTAATTCAATTTTACCCAGTAAATTATATTTTTATTTATATTCGCAATACGTTTTATTTTTGGGGTTAAGTTTAAATGGACTGCCATTGTATTTATTTGTATTAGGAATTTTAATTTATTCGATGTTGACCAAGAATCAACACTAATATGGTCTATCATAGAAATTTTTACATTTATCAACAACACGCGTATTTGAATATTATAGTTTCCTTACAAACTCAGTTCAGCCGTTGATTGATAGATGAGTTTGATTATCAAATATTTACCGAGTAATTTTTGATATTTCTTTAACCTAATTTTCTAAAGTGCCAGTGCCAGGCAAGTATGAATACGTATTTTAGTTGAAATAAATTCATTTTTTATAGTATTTAGCGATCTGAGAACGTATACTTAATTAAATAAAATAGATGACTACTAGGTATTTAAATAAAGAAATATGTTTGTTTCATTTTAAACTGTTCTTTTATTGCAGGATTCGTGTGATTTTTACAAAGATATATTAAACGTACTGCTGTGTACAGGTTGTAACAAATGAACTTGCAAAATGAATATTAAAAATGAAAAATTAAATTTTTAAATTAGCTAGCTCAACGGATAAAAATTTTAAAAGGTCGCAAAAGAACATTTAATTAATAAATTAAATCAGAGTTACCCTCGCGAATTAAAACTTGAATCTAATCACGACAAGTAAATTGTGGGTGAAAGAAATCTGACTTTCTTAATTACCCCAAAAATTTAAAAGGTTTAATTAAAAATAAAAGAACAGAATTTTAACTCAACAACGTTAAATAACAATCAAAAATTTATTATATAAAAAAAAAGTCAATTACAATTTTGCAGAAAAAAAGTTGTGAACTGAGGGTTCTGGCTTAAATCAAAACTGCACGTGATTCTAAAATTACAATAGGACAATGCTAAATCCTATATCAAAGCAAAAGATTAATTAGTTCAGGAAGATAATTCTTTTTTTCAAAACAATCCACGTGGTTTCAAATAAAATAAAAAATTCATGGACAAACACTAAAAATTATACAAAAATTAAAACTAAATGCAAGCACAAAGCTTCTATTCACCCAACCCGAGGTGATTAATAATTAAAATGAAACAGAAAAATGAATTCTTTCACCTATAATAAAAAAACTAAACTGAAATATATCTTCCTGCACGTAAAATAATAAATGATCTTACATCTATGATGTGCACACATCAATATAATAACAATTATAATAAAGCGAATTCCTTGATGGACAGAATAAAACAATTATACGAATTAAATTACGATATCAAATGAATTAACAAAATGGCAGCAAAGATTCAAAAATACATGTACTCACGCTGACAGTCGACCAAGGAACTGCCTGACAAAGTTGAACAGTCGTTTTTCAAACAACAACAGCTGCGTACAACGCAACGCACAAAATCAGTACGCCAACGGACAAAATCTCAAAACATAATAACATAAACTATACAAGCAAACGCTAGACATTTAAATGAATGAAATGAATTAAAAAAAAAAACAAAACACTTAAATAAATAAATTAAACAATTAACTCATTAACTAAATCTTATATAAAAATAAAATCTACATCCGTGAAAATTCTCTAGAAACATTGACATAGGCTGAACGGAGTAAACATGACAAAATCTATGCAACTTAAAAAAAAAACTCTCGCGAAAACTGGGTATCCGTCCACAGCAGTAATTTTAAACAATCCGGGCCTTAGGGTGCGCTCTTTAGGTAAGAAACAATTTATTCGTTAGCAAGCGGCTGAAAGCTAATTTGACAGGTGATTTGGTGCTCCCAAGTGTTCCATGCCACCTAGTAGGTAAAAGGTCACTGATCACGGTACTCACTAATAATATGAGAGAGGTCCCTGTTTGAATTAAAACAGCTAAATTATCGTATTTATTTTCATGTTAAAAAAAATATATAAATAAGGTAATTATAAAATTAATTAAAATATTAAATATTAAGTAGAATTATTATACGTGAAAAATAGTTGGAATATCGTATTTTACTGAAATTAAAAATTAAAAATGTTATCTTCCGGGGTATTTGCTTTATTTTATGCGAGCGTTGAAAAATAAATATACCATATTTTATTTATACTATACCTCTATTTGACTTGTTCTTCACGTTTGTATTTATAGAATATATGTAGAAATATATTACTATTACGGTTAACGCAACAAAATGCTCTAGAGTTGGTGTGACTCAAAAGATTCAATTATACATCCAATCCAGATTCAATCTATTATTTGTTCAACAACAGACTAATTCGCGATAAAGCCACGTCGAGCACACCCTCAGTTGCCTTTTTCTCCCGCACCAATAACCTCGTGTAATTATCTATTCGAATAAGAGATGAGGTAAGTGGACCCATTTCAGGTTTTAAATTGAATCGGACCTCTTCAGCATTCCTCACGGTAGAATTGGCGCGGGCAAAAATAGGCGAACGCATCGCCAAGTTGTATGACGTCTCTCTGGCTGCAGAAGCAATTTCTTTGATGCGGCAATTGCAGCAGCTGCTACTTTAGAGCTTTTCTTCTGACTGGGGAAACTTTCCCGTCGGGATAATCCGATATGGTTTCGTCTGAAATGACCGCTACGTACAATCAAATTTATATTACCGGTCGAGTCGACGATGTGTCGGTCGACGAACAATGAGTTTGATGAGAAAAGGCTTTCCGGTCTGGAAGGAAAAAGGCGGAGAACTCGCTTACAAATATAAATTATTTACTACGTTCCACTCGAATCAGGGCACGTATGAAACAACCAAAAAGCTTTTAAGAAGTTTTAGTTACACGAAATGTATTAGTTTGGAAGCCTTTTAGATAATACTACCGAGTATGTTTTAATCAAAATAATCTTAATGGCACAAGTGTTTCTGATTCTCTTATCTCAAGGTTAGTTTGCTGTTAAAAGAAACATTATTGTAATAGTGATGGAAGCTTTATTTAAAGACCAAAGTATAAAAAGCGTCATAATAGGAAATACAATAGAGCAATGTATATGTAAAAAGTTATTCAAAAACGCAAACATACTATTGCTAGCAAGCAAGCACAAAAGCTCATTAATATTAGATAGAATGTGATCGTAGCTACCACAAAAAACAACTTTTTTTTTATTTCCGTAAGTTAAGTTTTCTCAAACTGTTGAGTAAATGGTTATAATTTTTTATGCAACAAAAAATGTCGGCATTTTCAGCGATGTCTCATAAAATGAATTTGTTGATTCCTATGGTTGTAAGTACGAGCATTGTTGCTTTTAATCATAGTTATTTTTATGTTCGTGTATATAATAGCTTCATTCTAGCATATACATTCCAACTATTGTTAATATTTTATATATAATGAAGTATACAAGAAGTTAACTGTGTGATACCTGCAATGCATCGTATGGGAGCTTTTTTGATTAAGAAATACATCCATAAAAGAAGCGCATATAATAAGTGTGAGTGAAACTCCACATAGTACTCCACATTGTTTTAAAACATGTAGATCAGTTATATTTCTTCAACGACCCAATCTTAAAGATAGATTTACTTAAAGTATTATCAGTGATTATTCCAATTTAAGGAAGGAGTGAACACTAACTCTAAAAGAATTACAGATTCAGCCGACATTATCTCTCTGTTATCAGCATGAAGTTTCATAATGATCTTTTTCTGCAAGGTGTCAAAGAGGATATATTTGCTGTGTTTCATAAGAGGGAAACCATCAACCATATTGAAATGTAATTATTATTTTATGTACGCACCTGTTTGTAAGTCCAGTATAATTTGGGTTAGATCGTATTAGTAATCATGGAAATTGAATATAATTTATCGTCTGTCAACTGTACGATATCCTGGTATCCTAGGTTTTCACTATTCTTGAATGGGGTAGTGACCCAATGTAATTCGATGAGAAAAAATGATAAAAAATCCTTGGTGAGGAGGTTGTTGATAAAAAAGCTTCTAAAAAGGTTTACTTTTATTTTTATCAAGTGTAATGAATTAAGTGGTATTCCTGTGTTACATCTGGCATTGAAGGGGATCTTCTATGTAAATTCATGTAATTACTCTATTCTGAAAATATACAGAAGAAACGTGATGATTGTTCGACATTAGAAGAAATTTTGCTGTGTTTACTACACCTGGGTACTTGTTCTATATGGGAGTGTGCATGTGTTTGCTGTTTCGAGTCTAATCATACATCTTGAATGTAACGAAAGAAGTCTGTTTCCCTGAATTTTTGTGCTACCGATGTTATTCTCCTGGTCTTGGCCTTTTAGGTGAATATACGAGCGAATCTGGATTGTCACTACCAGGAAATCACATTCCGAGGTACTCTGGCGTCTGTATGAACCGATAAACGAGGTATCTGGTCAAAACATTGTTCAAATTATTGTTTAAATGAATGTATAACTTCTATAATATTTTGAGGTTATTATTATTTCGTATGAGATTACAATTCTGAGCTTTTATAAGTTGGCAAACGTGGTTGGTGGTTTTCTATTCTGTTATGATAGCGCATGATATTTTAAAAGTTCCTTTTTGAATTAAAGAATCTAAATTATACTGGATAATTGATAATACTTGGTTGAATATTCCAAATAACTATACTCACGTTGAGTAAGAGTTCTCATACTATTTATATGTTTCTGATATAAATTTATTAATAAATTATACATGTTATTAATGATTACACTGTTTTATTAACGAAAGTTCATTTGATACATTGAATTATTGAGAATTAAACTATAAATTCAATATTTAACAAAGTAAAGGCATAATAATAAACAAGTTAGTGATTTAGGAAAACCGAGGCGTACAGCCGACAGCACAGCGAGTTCTTAACTGAAAACTACTCATTGGTTAGTAAGAGGGGATACCACTAGTGCGCATGATCTGGAGTGGTAAACTTTAGATATCTTGGATATATACGGTATTTTATAGCCATCTAGTGGATTGCGTTTGCATTGTGTCTATCATTGTAGGAAGGTATCTGCAAAGAAAAGGCAGATCTAATTAAAGAGTTATTTATTTTTCTTTTCCGTAAAAAACATTAGCCGGGAAAATCACAATAATATATATATTTTTTTTTGAATGCAAAGATAATTCGTTAGCACAGAACCACGCAAGTAGTTATGTCCAACATAACATTTGTAACGATTTCGATACTATCTTCGTTTTCACAATTAATTATCGTAATATCATCAGCATAGCATACGACGACAGAATCACACAGAAATTCTATTATAACGTTTGAAAAGAACGAGAATAAAAAGGGATCTACCACAGACGCCTGCGGTAGGCCCATATTAACTGTTAGCGAAGATGGTGTTGAACCCACATCTCAACTAGGGTGTGAACCTGAGCTTCTGTACTCTTAGCCCCTGATAGAAACGGCACGATCAAGCCGCTGGAGGGGAAGAGTGTTTGAAAGTAACTTGTAATAAGTTACTCTGCAGGGGTGATTGATGATCGTGATTTGAAACACAAAAAGTAATATGTTTTTGAAGTTTTATCTCACTTAGAAAGTATTGAAGGCGATCGTCACGGTGGATGATGGCACTCTATACTTTGTGTCAGTGCTTCTAACTAACGCCTTTGTTAAATCACATAAAATCGTCATAGGTTAAAGTTTGGATTCCATACCACTCAATTGATAGTTGTATGCCTCCAACAATGCAATAACGGTGGACTTACCCATGCTGAGAGTGAGGCATAAGGTTATGCTTTTTTTATGAAGCTCTTCATGCGATTAAGTAGGGCATATAGAAACAGTTTTGGAAAGCATGAAGTTAAAACAATTGGGCGTAAACTATGCGCATTCAGCGTATCGCCAATTGTACAAATGATTAAAGGTTTGATTAAAGACGTTTTCGGTAAATATGGAAAGATTCCCTATCCAAAAGAATTATCTATCAGGTGTGTAATAGATATTATTTCGTTTTTGCAATATTTTAATATATATGGTATTCCATCTAGACCCGTAATAAATGTGTTTTTAATTTTACTAAATATGATTAACATTTCAGCATCTGTGTAAGTACATAGTGAACTATTGGACTTAATGTGTCTATTAGATATTGTCTGGTGAGAAGTGCTTTGTAAACTGTGTATAACCCAAAAACATTTGTTAAATGAATTGGCAACTACGGTAGGAGTTCGTATGATCCTATCGCCATGGTTAATGACTAAATTTTTACACTTACAATTAGTATTATTATATTTATTTCAATCAGCAGCTATCGAGGCGGATTCTATTGGATCTTGCCCCTCTCCACATTGTGAGAGAGGGCGTGGAAAAAAGAACCACACTCAGAATGATCAAGGAAGAAGCTATTAGGCATAGGCGTCAATCTCTCTAGCGGTGATCAAATCTGGCACATGCCCCGGGACGACATATCAAAAGAAATTCAGCTTTGTGAAAGACTTCACCACAAAGCTTGGTAACAAGAGTCACAAGAATAGGATCATAACAACATATTGAAATTGAGTAGAAATGATACGAAATGGTACACTGGTGGCTTCAAAACGGCACACGGAACTGGAATAGGAATATGTGGGCTTAGAACCAAGTACTTCGAAAGCTTGAGGAAGTACCCAAGTAACTTCCAGGCGGAAATACACACCATTGATAGATGCGTCCTATTGACAGAAATTACCGAAAGCAGGAAGTTATCATTATGCCTGATAGTCAAGCAGCCTTCAAGCCGCTGAGCTCAAATGAAATCAGTTCTAAAATGGTCTGGGAATGCATAGAGAAGTAGAACGAGATAAGTAACAGGAACAAAGTAATTTTCCTGTGGGTAAGAGAGATAATGGATAATCTTACAAAAAAGGGGCTGAAACACCGTTTGTAGGGTCTAAATACTTTTGCGGGATAAGTAGGAGTACAATACTGAAATAATTGAAAAAAGAAATGGAGCAGTGAAAATCTAATTAATGGGAGAATCTCCAGGAAATGAGGCAAAGTAAAACTCTTCTTTGAACCTATAACTAGAAGAGTTTTACGGAATCCATCAACCTGAGTAAGAACAACGATCGCATATTAACTTGAGGAATACTTTCAGGCCATTGTAAACTGACAGAACACCTGAGTAAGCTTTCGCAAAGTAATCTGAATGTATATTTTGTAGGGAACAAGATGAAACACTCATCGATCTGCTCCAAAGTACGTAGCACTGTGCAACTCAAAGGCGTTGCACCTGGGAGCATGTGAAATCGAAGAGGGAGACTTACCTAACCTGGAGCCTTCTCATATCTCACACTTTCTGAAAGGAAAAGATTGAAAGGCCAGCGGTAAAACAGCAAGAATAGGAAACACAATAGGCTTCTTTGGTCGCGGTGTAACATCACCCTCCATGCATATATAGATACCCCAATCGTGTGGGTTTTCTATAATATTTCTCCTTTTGTATGAAAATGATATATGAAAATAAAAATAAGAGGTATTGAAAAACGTCATAAATTTTGGATTGAGGTAATAAGTAGAGTACAAAAATTGTCTAGAGAGATCAAAAATGTCAAAGATATTGAGTAGTTGGCAATATTCAGGATTATCGGAACAACAATCAACAATAAAATCACCACTAACCATTATTGGAACATTAATATTAAAGTACTTATCTAGGGCCATATATAAATTTAGCAAAAATATATTAAGTTCCCTATCGGGTGACTTATACACAGAAATGTTAAAGACAAATCGCCAATATCCATTTTAGCTGCACATATTTCGATATCTTTCTCAATACAAAATTCGGAAATATCTACTTCAATAGCGCTATTGATTTTGTTGTGACACCAAATTGCCACAACCATTATTGCTATTAGTACGCTAATTATCGTTTATGTTTAGGTCTTGGCTTCTTCCTTCTATAGTTGATAGAAAAAAAAACTATTGATCTTTAGGCCATAGATTGGGATTTTTGGTATCTTCTACATTACTCAAGGGAACTGTTACCTCGAATCATGAATATTGCTCCATGTAGTTAGAGTGCAGTTTTTTTAGCTTAGAGGACTAAAATCCTTTCATAAAATATCCCGTGAATCTATTGATCACCGAGGAATTTGTATTTCAGTTCTATAATCTACATATATAGAGACGTTATAGAGAATACAGGCACGTAACAATATTAATAAATTACCAGTAGTTGTTATCTTGTCTGGATGTAAACTTCAAGAGTTGTTATCTCCATAGTTTATTGTAACGCAATTCCCTAACCGCCAAGCCAGCTAATTCCGAGCTAATTCCGCGAAAGGGTTTTGTTTTTGTGTTTAGACAACTCCGCTGTTTCGACGTTTGTATTCTGAACAACGTTTTACATAATTTGTTACATGTTTTATTATTCGTTAAAGGAACTCTACACAAGTAGGTAATACCGTATTTATCGCGCCGTGTGATGAATATATGAATGGTCTGACTAAAAAGTAATTAGTTGAGAACGGCAAATGTGAGGTAGTAGCAGAGAACAGCAATAAAGAGAAATGCAAGTCCTGTACATTTCGTTGGAAAACACGTGACGTCACGATACGCCATACAAAGCGGCCAGCGGACCCATGCTTACGAAATATGGGGCCAGATTTTAAACATTAGATATGTTTCGATTTTCCTTAATCTCGTCAGTGTGATACGTCTGCTAATAAGAGGAAGTATTTATAGCTTACATTTAATTTAACAATGTCATGATTACATTTTTAATTCATTTTTTTAATAATTTATGACATTGTAATTTTTCGCTAATAATCGTAACGTGTCTGTTATGAGTAATCACAATTTAAGATTAAAAATTATGTAATAGCATTGTTAAATTAAAAATTAGGTGTGAATATTGACCAATATGCTTGCAGAAATCACAGACATATCTAATTTAAATAAAAAATAACCTCGACTAGTAGTTAGGTTAGAAACAAAATCACTAATAAACTTCTAAAAGGAAATAACATATGTTGCTTGTGCAAAATATAATGAAAATTTAAATAGTAAATGAACATGAACTGAAAGCATAAAAACTTACTCTGAAAATTCGAAAACGAAAACATACTCTAACAAGCAATCAATAAAATCTGAGAAGAATGTTAACTGTACCTCTCTTAAATTTGGTTTACTCAATTCTGAATTTTATTAAGAATTTTAAGCATTAGACAAAATATTTTTTGTTCTTGTATCTTTTTATAGATACATAGCCAAAGATATTTCTTAATGAAACCAAGCTGAGGAAAATGATTGACCAGTTTTGGAACTGATTAATGAAGAGCTCTTTATTTTGTATAAGTGACAGGGAAGTGGCAAAGAAGTCATTGTTTAAAATGAAACTGTAAGCAATAATCAAGATAAGTCGTTAAAGATATAGATTCGAAATTAAATTGTTACTATCTTGTTTTAAACAAAGGAAATTACCTGATTAATTCCTAACAGTAGGTGATAATGGAGATAATTCATCATTAACATTATTGCACGAAGAATAACCCGTAACTACTGTGACCCTACCTTTGTTGCGTATTGACCTTATAGCCGTGCCAGTCTGACAGACTGCTAACACTAACTAGGTACGGGTTAAAGTACATGTTTAAATAATGATTATTGTAATCTGAACTATCAGAGTCTTGAGCGTATTAAAAAATCTTCAAAATTATATGAATTGATTTTTTAACCCTATCAGTTCTTTGACATTCAGGAAATTTGTAATTTCTGTGAATATTAAACATATCTATAATTACCCAACGAAAATTTTGAATCAAAACTAGTAAATTCATTTAAAAATCAAAGTTTATTACTTACGTTTTGAAGAGAACAGATGACAGCGTTTTAACTTTGTTAGCGGCAAAGTGGCAAAATCGTCGTTATACCGGAAAGAACGTGGGAATTTACAACAAACTAATTAAAACCATTGTAAAATTTTCATAAATTTCCTACCTGCATCATATTTAGAATCACAAGTGTTTAAGGATGGTTTGAGGTTAGAGATTAGACAGATTGCTTGTTGGGTTTATGAAGCAATATTGCCAACATTCATTCAACGAACTGAAGTTATACGTGGTTATACTTTTTTCCTGTCTACAGTTGGTGCCTAGCCTAAAAAGCGGTGGCCTCGTGGCTATGTTCCTTTGTTTCCAATAACACGTATTACCTTTTCATACCCATGGGTAGTAGTGAACATATACAAATAAAACAGTAATGGTACACTTTACGTAAACCGTATTTGCACCATATGATATTTAATTATTGGAAAAAGTAGGTAGATAGGTATAAACTTTAATTTAAAAGTTGCATTTTCAATTCTGTTAAATATAGTCCTTTGTTTCTTTATGTATTATTATTACCTTTTTTTCTTTATGACTTAGCGTATTGTACGACTTTGTATTCTTTGAAGTAAGTACTCATTTATATAACTTGAGCTAGGACGGATGGTAACATTCGTCCAAGCATTTCCGATGTCCCTTAGTAGTACTACCAGCTAGTGTTGGGAAGAACGCATCGTTCATTCACGACTTTGGCTTCGAACGCGGTTTACGAAACGAAGCGAGAAATCCAGAGAACGCAACTCATCCAATTTCGTTCTGGCGAGATTCACTTAGGGTTCACAACGTACCGTTCCTTTTCTGCATTCGATATCATATACTATTTAAACGTTTCATAACGTTCATACCACCTCTGCATAGCATGCACCGACCTCCGGTCTGTGGCTAGCGAAACGTTCGTCTATGTTAGAACGCACAGAGGTGAACGCAAACAAGGGAACGCAGTCTGTTGAGTTTCGTTCATTCACTTGTTGGGACTCTTTCCAGTACTTATGCTACTATAAACTATTTTCGCGCAAGCCACGTGTTTGCAATTGAAGTCATGTAATATAGTTATGCATAGTTAAGATTCAGTTATTAAATTTTGAAACTGTACATCGTTCAATATGTGTAGTTGTTTTAAAAAAGTATATACCTAAATTATAAAAATGGAATAAAGCAACGAAAATATATATTGTTCTAGGAAATGTACCTAAATATGGATTCCACGGTAGTTATTAATTAACTTTCAACAATGAAAAAAACATGAACAAAACAAATTTTAATTTACTTATCATTTCAGGTTTACTTAATATTCTTTACTGTGTACAATGATTGGAAAACACTTACTTTAATAATTTATTTTTATGAATAGCAACATTTTCACTCCAATAAGCTCATTCACAAAAAAACGTATTATTTGTTTTATATTTTTTGGTCTAATACTAACGTATGATTAGTAATTTGCGGCTTTATTTAGTTATATCGCGTTTATATACTAAGCTGACTTGAAAATTAATGGAAAATTCGTTAGATTTATTTAAAAATAATGATCTATAATATCCTAGATGAGGGGTTTAGTATGAATTGAAAGGGCTTTACGCAGAGATTAGTTTAGTATAAGCTTTTCTTATGCTAAATCTTTATATAGACCGCTATTTAAAAAAAAAATCAGGTTACTTTGGAATAAAGTTAAGTAAATGTTCAGGACTATAGTGGACACCTGTATACAATTATATTAGTTTTAATTGCACTATTGTATCAAGCTAATTATGTGTGTATGGTATTTAAAATATGAATATCTAAAGCAAATGCTTATACAAACTACGCTGCCTTAACTGAAAGCTTGCAGCAGAGTCATTTTTTACAAAAGCGAAAATAACAATGTCGTTATTATAGAATTATAGATAGACATATAGCAGCTTATATAAAGAGATGTTGTTTTTCTTCATAATAAATAGAGCGAAAGCTCAGATTTGAGAAAAGGAGCTTCATTCGTTTTCGGCTACTATTTCGGAAATCTAAATTTAATTTCAACCCTCACAAAGTATGGTACGCAGTTCTGTCACGGTAATTCATTCTTTCCGCCAATCAGCCCCTTCCTTCACGATGTTCTCATTCAAGTTACTTCACAATTCGGCTGCGAAATTCGCTTCGGAATTGGAACACACCATGTTAACTGAAGTGTCACGTTGTTTGCCGCCCACTACCTCGTTGAGTCGAAATCGAATAGATCGGAACGACCTCAATGAACCACTTAAATCAGTAAAGAGATATGCATCCCATTAGATTTTACAATTAGCCGATCGTAAAAGCAAAAGGAACCTTACGACGACCTCCAATCTCCTTTATTAGTCAAGGACCTTTATTAGTTATTAATGCTCAGCCTTTTCACGGACCCGACCGCGTTCTCCGTCGTCCTTCTGACAAACGAGACGATGGAAGAAACACGGTTAGGACGCATTTGAGCGTCATCGATTCTAACTTTATTATTTTATTCGCTTGTCGCGAGGGAGCCAATGAGTTTTATTTTACGATTCTGTTCGGTATTCACAGTTAGAGCGGTAATAATTTCGTGTTTTTGTCGTTTATTTTTCGACGAAAATATTTTACGACTATCATCTCGTGCATATATGTGTGTCAGACTGAAATGTGCAATCATATCTTAAAATTAATGCTAAATTTATTGCGGATGTTTTATACCGCCCTCGATTCTTGGTAGTTTCATCTCTTCACACAGGACTTTGTAGGAGAACGAACGATAAGGTTCTCTAGGTCGCTGCACGTATTTTATTATCGATATTAAGTTAGATGTGAATATATTATTCACCTATTTTCTTTTTTCTTCCACTAATATGTAGATACTTATTACATAGAAATGTTTATTCATTGTATAACTTTAAATGAAATACTCAATGTATCTATTTAAATATAAATTAACTAAAATTATGGAAGATTGACAACTGATTAATTGAAAATTATTCCAACTGGTTGGCTCGGTAACGCTATAATATTCAGCTAGCCACAAGATCACATACATTCAGTTAATTGACAAAAGGTTAAGTGAATCATTTTTTCTCTTAGTTGGAGGTTTTAAAATTAGGATGGTACGTTATCCTATGTTAAACATGCAAAACAAAATTGATTAAGAGTTGATTTGCATGAAAACACTAAGAAAAATAAGTTTGCTTTTTCACAGTTTTAATATTCTTTTACTTCGAAATAATTTATTATTTTTAAATCACTATTTTATATTTGTTTTTACATTAATTTAGACCATGAGAATATATTTAAAAAAAAAATAAAATAATGAGACGTCCAGATCAGAATATGATTTAACTTCAATACATATGCTAACGTTTAAATTGTTGTTTACCGTACAAGAAAAAAGCTTCTCCTTCTTTGCATTGTTTTGACCGTAAATCTAAGAATTTCATGTATTTATGTTCTATAGCATATGTGGGCAACAACCGGCCCGCGGGCCCGATCCGGCCCGCTGTAAGATTTGATCCGGTCCGCGAGACATTTTAAAAAACCCAATTAAAAAAAAATATTACACTACTTACTCATACCCACTCCATATGAGGAAGATCGAGTGATATGGGGTTTGTCGCTTGCTCCTGCGGAATCAAGCGAGCGGCAAACATCAAAGCCTTTGATGTTTGCCGCCTCACTGGCGGGCGCAACAAAAGATTATAGCTTCTCAAATGTTCTACACTAGACGATTCTAGATCATTCCTTCATTTTGCCTATATAAGCGGGTGGATGGCCCGAACTTTAGTTCAGTTCTATTTGATTTACCCAGGTGATAACTTCGACAAGCGATATCCTAGCGAACTGCTAGTGCCGTCAATTTGCTTTGTGACTTTGTGGACATCTTGAGTGCTTACTAATTATATTTTGTTATTAAGTTTATCGAACGAAAAGTAAACAAAAATGATGGAAAATGCTGGAAAGAAACGAAAAGTAAATGCAAAGGGTCGCCAGTTTCAAGAAAAATGGACTGAAGAATTCTTTTTGATCTTGCGCAATGGTAAGCCTATTTGTTTGCTGTGTAATGAATCCATTTCAGTGATGAAAGAATTCAATATAAAGAGGCATTACTCATCTAAGCATCCTATGCTGCATTCACTGACAGGACAAATAAGAAAAGACAAAATCCAGAAGCTTACCGCAAATTTGGAAAAACAGCAGCAAATGTTTCATAAACAAAGAACACAACTTTATAATGTTGTGAAAGCTAGTTTTATAGTTAGTTCAAAATTGGCAAAGTTATTAAAACCATTTGCCGAAGGAGAATTTATCAAGGAGTGTATGTTAGAAGTTTGCGGTGTTTTGTGTCCTGAAAATAAAAATTTGAAAAAATTAGTTTGTCAGGACGAACTGTTGCCCGACGTATAGAAATGATGGCTAATGATATAAAAACAACTTTGACTGACCGTATGGCTGGTTTTGAATCATTTTCCATAGCATTAGACGAGAGCACCGATTTGTCTGACACAGCTCAACTGGCTATATTTATTCGAGGCGTTGATAAAGAGTTCACTTTTACTGGTGAATTGCTTGCTTTACAGCCGCTAAAAGGAACCATTACAGGAGAGGACATTTTTAATGAAGTTGAAACGGTATTCACAAGTTTTGGTTTGCCATGGTTAAAATTAGTTGATGTATGCACAGATGGTGCACCTTCTATAGTCGGCTTACGTAAAGGTTTCATCGGAATTTTGTATGAAAAAGCAACTGAATTAAATGTGCAAAAAGATGATTTGATAGTTCTTTATTGCATTATCCACCAACAGAACTTGTGTTCTAAGTCCATTCAACTCCAGAATGTTATGAATCTGGTAGTAAAAACTATAAATTTTATTCGACCCCGAGGGCTTAACCATCATCAGTTCAAGGCGTTTTTGGATGAAATATCAGCCGAATATGACGACGTAGCATATTATTGTGAAGTCAGATGGTTTTAAGCAAAGGAAAACTGCTGAAACGGTTTTACGAGCTTAGAAATGAGATAGCAGATTTTATGCAAATAAAAGAACTACTATCTGAATTGAGTGACCCAAAATGGATATGTGACTTAGCATTTCTGGGCGACCTTACACACCATTTGAATGATTTAAATTGAAACTTCAAAAATAAGGACAGTTAGTAAATGATTTATACAGCCGTTTGCAAGCGTTTCAAAACAAAATCCGCTTGTGGACAGTTGCTGTCTGGTAACAGTTACCATTTCACCACGCTCTCTGCGAAGTTACTGTCGGAGCAATTTTCGAACAGATTTACCGATTTTAAAAACATGGAAGACAGTTTCAATTTATTAGCTACTCCAACAAAAAGTAATGTACAAAATGCTCCAATATACTTGCAAATGGAGTTGATCGAGCTTCAAGAAAACTCACTCCTAAAATCTAAATTTGAAGACGTGGAGTTGTGCGATTTCTACAAAAAATACCTCGAAGAAGACCTTTTTCCGGAGCTTATAAAATTCGCAAGAAGATTAATTTGTGCGTTTGGCAGTACTTATAAATGCGAACAGTTCTTTTCAATGATGAAAGTTAATAAATCAAAACATCGTACAAGACAGACTGACGATAATTTGGAAAATTCTTTACGTCTTTGTATCAGTGGAATTTACCCAACCATCGATGGATTAGTTTCCCAAATTCAAGCTCAAGGGTCTCATTGATTTCGTTGTCGCTATTTAACATTCGTAGTTTGTAATGATTCCAAATTTTACGATTTAATTATAATGTTGTACCTATTTTTTTTCATTTAATTTTCTTATTTTAATAAATTGCATTATAATAATATTGTCGTATTATTTCATGTCTGATATCTATCGCTAAAAATGAAAATGAAAATTATGAACACTACTTTAAAATGCGCTACTTTTAAACGCGGCCCGCGAACGTATTTGCACACTAAAGTTTGGCCCACAACATCTCAAAGGCTCCCATACTTGTTCTATAGTATCAAATGTAAGGTCTCACGTCTCTTTGAAATCTATACTTCCTATTGATTTGTGTCATGTTTCGGGAATTATAATATTTTTCATACTCGATGTATGCATGGTTACTGAAAAAAAAAGTCCGGAGCAGAACAATACACACAAACGGAATTGAAAACGAAATTGTCAATGCAAAAAGTCGAATAAATTTATTTTTTGTAAACAACTCCAACAGTAGCGAAATGTTGCCATTGCTAGATGAAATTTCGTATCGGTAGAATTTAATGTAAAATAACGGTAAATACGTAGATGTCAACATCCGAGCAGAAGATCTGATGATTTGCCTGGGGAACTTTTGGAAAAATAAAATGAACACAAAAACACATAAAAGCAAGCAAACAACAGCTTATTTTTTTTTATAAATAACTTGAAAAACGAAGTTGGCTCCCTGTGTATGGTTTATAGAAATCTGCCATAGCAGAAATTATTTTAGAGGAAAAACGAGGAAACGGGATATTGATGATACCGTTTTGGTGCCTAATCTAGTATCACTGCTGCGGATCGCGGACTCTCACGTTTATAGCTCACTCCCCATGTTTTTTCTCGTAAGATTCTCGGCAATGATCGGCACCCATCGTTTCTTGCCTATGAATTTACATAGGCAGGTTTTTACCATCTGGACTTGGAATCGAATAGCCATTAACGGTGAAACTCTGGTATGACGTTGAATGGGAAACAAGTGTTTTTTTGCGCAAGAGATCTTCAAAAGACTTCCGGTAGCCCTCGTCACTCAGATGTGTCGGATTTTTACCTACTAAAAAACCCGTCTCATACGGCGGTACGTTCTTCTCACCTCCCTGGGACTGCTGGGGAATTATTTCAGGGGGTTTCCGCGCGCATGTTCGGGCAGTCAGGTTCTAAGTGGGACTAGCATTTCTCTGTTAACAGTCTCTCTCTTTACGGATAAGGATTCTTGTAGCCATGTTGGTGCTACAGTTTCAGGAATCCTCGGATGATAGCATGATTTTGACAACACTTGTCAGGGTCAAAGTTCGCACCTGGTTTTGTGCCTCGGTTCTGATACTCGCCATCTACCACATTCAGAAAGATGTGTTGCACCATATCCCGCAGACCACAGTATGGCCAAGCTTCCATGTTACTTAGTTTGAGATGATGGGAATAAGCCTGGAAGTTGCCATGTCTCGTCAGGAGCTGCGTCAAATGATATGAGAACTCCTCATGCTTCCTTAGGGGCCAATATTTATAGAGGAAACAAGCTTAAAAT
The DNA here is from genome assembly GCA_004143645.1 of Protaetia brevitarsis. NCBI lineage: Eukaryota > Metazoa > Arthropoda > Insecta > Coleoptera > Scarabaeidae > Protaetia > Protaetia brevitarsis. Next base: position 534,789 of record RXPK01000015.1, on the reverse strand, counting down.
TAGGCTAAATTTAGGCCCTTAAGATACTTGGCTCAGTATCTTGCTGAATGGGATTGTTTTGAGGTCTTCTGGAGGTTCAACCTTTCCAAAAGTAACACACCTGATTCTTGTAGTAGCAGGACAGGGGCAAAAGATATACCCAACTGTCCTCTTCTTCTTCTAAACACAGTCGGCATTCAGTCTCATCAGAGTGCTTCCTAAGGTTATAGTGACCTATAAAAACAGAAACAGTCACCTTGACATTTTTACGGTCAAGTTCTAGCAGTTCCTTAACTCTAGCATGACAACGTGTAACACATTCCTTCGCGTGCACCAAACCAGGGTAGTTGCTCCAGCATTGGAGCACTTTCTGTTTTAGCCAGTTAGTTACTGTAGATGCTGTGCCAATGGCAGGTTCTGGTTTCTGAAATTGCAATATCCTCTTTGGCAAGGATGTGTGCTTCCTCATTTCTAAGATTGAGTGAGAGACCAGGTACGCAGATTAGGAGTAGACTATTAACCATTCCCAATGTGTTTAGGATGTTTACAGCTCCAGATCAGTTTAGAGTGGCATTAATGCGCCTCTAGTGCTTTTAGCATCACCTGACTGTCGCCGAAGATTCTTATTGATTTGTGTGTGTAGTTTTCATCCAAAATCTATCTCGCGCACATCTCAGTGGTATAGATTTCAGCCTGAGAGGCCGTCGTATTTTGTCCAAGGTTGTAATATCTTCTGACTCTTGGATTGCGGGAAAATATTCCTGCGCCCACACTTTTCTCGGTTTTTGAACCGCCCGGAAACCAGCAGACGTCGGTGTACTGTCGTACATCTCCATTCCTCTCTGTTTGAAAAGAAGGTAGTGAGTATGCATTGATCTTGATCTAATCCATTCTGGGGCCCCTGCTTTTCATCTTATACATGAATGATCTGCCAGCGAATGTGCGAGGAGCTCAGCTTTGTATATATGCTGATGATACTTCGCTCCTAGTACGAGACACTAATATAGAACTTCTCCGTAAAACATCTGAAAGCGCAATTACGGATGCTGAACAGTGGTTTGCAGCGAATAAGCTGAAACTTAACATCAATAAAACACAAGAGATAGCCTTAACCACAAAACCTACACATCAGTCGTCAGCGGCAATGTTTCTAGGGATTGTTATGGATGAGAACTTGAGATGGAGTCAGCATATTGAGAGCCTGGCAAAAAAATTGTCCTCAGCCTTGTATGCCATTAAAAGGCTGAAACATATCGCAACGCATGGGGCAGCAAGGGCGGCATATTTCAACTTCCATTCACCTATGTGCTATGGTATCCTGCTCTGGGGCACGTCGGTTGAGGCCCATAGGGTTTTTCTATTACAGAAAAGGGCAATCAGGCTTCTTTGTGACCTGGGATATAGAGATAGCTGCAAAACGCATTTTTATAAAGAAAAATACTGACCTTTCCATCGACGTATGTATTGGCAGCTGTGAGGTACGTCCATCAAAATCAACAAAACTTTATACAAAATGGAACAGTCCACAGTCATTCCACACGCGGTCGCAATGATATCCGAGTACCATTCCACCGACTGACTTGCTCCCAAAGGTCAATCGACTACTGGGGAACTAAGTTGTATAACGCCTTACCAGTAGATCTCAAGAACGCACCACTGACGAGTTTCAAATTTAAAGTGAAGACCATGCTGTTAAAGAGGGAGCTATACCAAATAGAGGACTTTTTAACTAGCTAGAATATACGATACTTCCTTTTTTTGTGTCTATATATGTATGTATGTATATATGTCTTTTTGTTGTTGTTTTGTTTGTTTGTTATATATATAGATATTGACTTTTGTGATATATACTCACAGTACAAAATGTAAGACAATTTTCTGTAATGGTTTAATTACAAATATATATATATTATATTATTATTATTATTATTATTATTATTATTATTATTATTATTATTATTATTATTATTATTATTATACACGTCAAGTGACCAAATATGGGTATGTGGCGATTGATTCGCTATTTGCCATAGCTGAAATGCAGTTAATCTGCCCTCAGCAATGTATAAGGTTGATAGGTCTTGAAGAGCCTCTAGTGCCAATAACGAGGAAGAAGACACTGCTCCCCTCGTGATGGCCACACTTGCGATCCTTTGTGTGGATGTAAGTTGTGCTGGTGGCTATTGCTTGTTTCGCCTTTTGCCACCAAACTGTTGTTCCATTGGTTATAGTTCGACGTACTACCATCATATAGAGTCAATAGACTAGATTTGGAGATAGCCCCCCAGATTTCTTACATATCCTTCGGCATGTCCATAAGCAACGCTTTTGTAGCTAACCTTTTTACATTATCTGCAAATGCAAACTTTACACCTTCAATAGTAGGTGGTGTCAAATGTACCACTCTTCCTGGTGAACGGTATTACCGTAGTTCTGTTTGGGTTAAGGAGGTTTTCCCTGCTGCATCAACTACAAATGGCGTCAATCAGCATACACCGCAGTTGCTTTTTTTTGTGGTGGTTGAAGGTCATAGTACAGCAACTATGCATATGCAAATAAATCAATTTTTCTCATGGGTTGATTTTGCCCTTTCCCGTTTAACTGCCAATCCGCAAAGGGTAGAGTGTAGCCGTAGGAGTGGTAAAAAAAGATAATCCGTGCTGTATTGGCGAACCTATTGATAAAGTGTATTAAGGAATATATAGAGTTTAATTCTGTTGTTCTTAGTAAAGGTGTAAATTGCTAAAGTTTACAAATCATCAAAAAATTAAGGGCTAGGTTTCGGTCATTATATGTGAAGTTCCGGAAAAAAAAACTGAAAACGGTAAATAGATTAATTCTGTAAATGTTCCAAGTTTCAATCCGATCTGCCGATAGTTAGTTCCTGTGGTAGGTGTATTTTCAGCTGTTTTGCATTTCTAGCATCTAACAATGTCCTAAAACGCTAATTTACATCTTAGGCGGATATCAAGTCAAAAATATACGCAGTTGAGAGACGTTTAATTAACGATGGGGACGTTTTTGCTTATATGGAACGCACCCACACACACAACCGGCTTCTGCATTTAGCGGAAGGATAACAATTTCATCCGATGTTGTACGTTCAGCGGGTGGATTACATTCGTATGGGGATTTAGCAAGATTTGCGTTAAAATCGGCGACAATGTTTCAGGCTAGACAGACGTGGGGAGATTTGAGTGCATTAAATTAAAATTTCATTGCCAGCAGTAAGCTGTTTATTTTAGAAGCAAAGCGGGGAACAATGGTCGGCACGTTACGCTTTAGCTAACGTATGCTCGCGTTAACATCTATAAGAATTTCTATACCAACCAGGCACGTTTTCTGGGTTATATATTATGCAGGGAGATCTCTCCCTGTAGCGTTTGTCGGGTGTTGCGGGTCTCTGTCAGATATTTCATTAATTCATTCCCCTGTCAAACACGCCGATTGTAATAAAATCCCGTCTCGCAAAAATGACGATGAAAACCGATACAATAAAAACACCCCATTATGTCGTTTGATCCTGACATTAAAAAAAAAAACGGAGCGTGTTACGCATCAGTCGACGGATATTTGTAGTTGTGCTTTAACACGACGGAAACATGCTGTCAGGATGTCGCATTGAAATTCCACCATTTTTGCCTCTTTGTAAACACTTGCCCGGCGCTTTCATAAAATTGTCTGCTGCCTCGAATAAAATATTAAAGCCGGAATGAAAGCGAGGACACCCACTTGAATATGAATTACTGTGTCTACCGGATAGAAATTAACTTTTAAAAGCTAATGTATTGCGACGGGGGCCGAGCAAATCTCAGAACAATTTCGGACGAACTCGATGAATTTAAACTGTCAAAATTTAAATTACTTGCAAAAAATTGTAGAGCAGCGTCTCAAATATGTATTAAGTTATTCACAGCGACCTACGCTTAAGTTTTCAGTACCTAGTGTTATTGCTCAAAGCATGCAGTAATTGGGCAACGAAGCAGACATCCTTATTAATATACCAGGTTCGCATTTTGACCTGGAAAACTATATATGAAGTTATAACCTGATATTTACAAAACTACTGTTTCTAATCCTTTCGTTTTTAATTATATAATTGAATAGGAAACATTAGGATTGTATTATAATTAAAGCGCCAGGATGTGATGATAATTTTATGAAACTACTACAAAAACTTTGCCCAATTCTGTGCGAATTGATGAATTTACGATTGAACATTTGGTCGAAAATTCAAGAAAAATACAATAAATTTATGCTATTCATTATGGAAAAACTAAACTAAAATAATGTTGTGCTTAAGACGTAGTAGAATCCTTCAAAACCTTATATGCAGAAAGTCATCTATCGAGTAAAGATTGAAAAACGGGAGTGGGGTCGAAAATTAATTGTGAATTCCAATATTTCCAATGCATCTGAATTATTGAGGTAAGTACCTTTTTTTGCCGTATGTAATATTTGGAAATTGTGAGTAATGTCAAAGTATTTTCTTTTAAATGTTTACTCAAGAAGGTATCTACAGTAGAATTGGGTTTTACGCTACGTAAATGCTCTTTTTTTGTAATAACTTCGAAATGTCTATAGGTTCTTCCAACGTATGTGTAATGGCAATCGTTACTTGTCAGGAGGTAAACCCCTTTCCTTTTTTAGTGGCCCCGTATTATCTTTATTGTTAATAATTAAATTTCGTAATGGATGCAATATTCTAAATGATACACGGACATGTGGTTTAATTTTATAAAAGACGAGTCAAAGTCTTTAAAAATAATAAAAAAAGATAAAGATTGTTAACAGTTAGGGCCGCGAACGTGTATTCATCTATTTCGGCCGACGCGGTGTGCATTATTTCGGTAATATTACCAGTAGATTTACGTTTAAGGATACTCAATTTTTGTAGGAATGTAAATAAAATAGGGTTTAAGGCTTTATTATGGTAACTGGAATAATATAATTCCAGAAACTAGAAACCGGTGATTTGGAAAGACGAACAGATACAGAGGGGCGAATTCATCCGGAGGAATTAAAAAGTACTACTTACCTGAAATTTGTAGAGAGATTTGAAGAGGATTTTGAAATTTTTATTTATTTGAGTCAAAGGTTGAGGCTTGTATCGAGGCGGCTTTTGTTTATAATAGGGGCATTGAAATATATAACCGAAAGTTTAAATTAGAGGATCATTGCGATAAATTTCATGCAGAATTTGTTACAATGAATTAACGTTATCTTAGGAGTGAGAGGGAGTAGATATAGAAATTGCGAATCATAACTGATAGCATAGAGTTCGCAATCTGACTGAGAGTTAACCTACCCACGCTGGGTTTGTCCAACCGATCGACCCCAAAGTGCATCTGCCTCTCCCTCTCCACTGCTGGGCGATTGACAAGAAGGTGATCAGAAGTTTTCTCCGAACTCTCACACTTTCTGCCCAGGGGAGCGTTCACTAGCTTCATGCCGCACATGTGTTTATTTAATGCACAGTGCCCAGTTAAGATTCCTGTGAGATTGCTCCAGGAATCTGTGCCTGTTCATAAAGAGTGCCTTACGGAGTCTTCCTTCATTCGGATCAAGCCCTACGGATTTACAGTGTTTTGCGTTGGTAAGTCCATTCCAAAAGCGGCAGTGCCTAGCAGCAAGTTGGGACCTGACAAACGTTTTGATGCTGACATATGAGCTACCACACGTCGGTTCTGGACCTAGGAACAACAGCTCGCTGGCGCCTCTTGCTAACGTGTTAGCTATTTCACTGTCTCTGATCCCAGAGTGACCTGGCACCCACCTCAACGTAACATTTAGAAGTTCCGCCAGCTGTTTAAGCTTTCTGAGGCACCCAGTACCACTTCAAAGTCAAATCTGACAGTTGTAGTTAAAAAAGGGCTTAAGGATAAACTCCATAATGATTGAGAGGGTAGCATAGTGGTTTTTAGTTGAAAACGGAACCAATTATTTTTTTTCATTAAATCGACTGTTGATCATTTGTAGATAACGGAAAAAAATATGAAAAAGGAGTTAGGTTGGTTGGAGTTACTTTTTAGAAGCGAAGGATGAAATTATTTCAAATTAATGGGTTTCTATTAATATTCTTTATTCATTTAACATAGTCTAAAACGATACAGTGAAATGTAGGTAAGTAAGGAGATAAACACAAAAGTACGGGTACTTTGTAGTAACTTTAAGAGGCGAATTCCCTAAATAATATTTTTTTATGCAAAATCGTACCGAATGCAGATATTTTTTTTGATTTTCCAAGAAATCAAAATTAAAGCGGTCCACTTGCTATAGATAATGAAATGAAAATAAATTGTGGATCTTATGATTATAGCACAACAAAAGAAGAATCAGCAACTATTGTTAAGTGGCATGATAATAACTTTGTGCATATGGCCTCTAATTACTTTGACACTGAACCATTGCATCAAGTTACAAGCTACTCCCAAAGAGAAAAAAAAAACAAAAACACATAACTGGTTCCCAAACATACAGCATTCGCCAATATAATAAATATATGGGTGGGTTACACCAAAAAATGAGTGATTATCGCGTAGGTATTAGAGGAACGAAATACTTTCGGTACTTTACGATATTTGCTCATATTCTCGATGCTGCAGAACAAAATGCTTGGCTTCTGCATCGATTTGAAGGAACGTCGCGTTATCACTTATTAACACCAATATTTGTAACAGAGAATCTAATTCAAATAAAAGGTACAATCGTCCGTCCTTACCAGAAAACGCGGAAAGCTGGTTCGATCGAAATGATCACTGGATAGTGGATCAACCAAAACAGATTAGATGCCTGTTACAAGAAGGTAGCCAGGAAGTATTCAAAATGCGACGTAGCACTTCATGTTAAGTGATTTATTAATTATCACACTTTATGAAAAAATGCGCATTTAACAATATATTTGTACGTTTTTTAGTTACAAAATAAAATATTGTTTGCTTACGTTATTCTTTTACATATATCCACCCACTGCCCTTTTGGAAGGACACCACTTATAAAGGGAAACAAAGTTTGTGGATTTTTTGGGGCTTTCTAGAGACTTATATTTCGTAATATTGGTATAAAAACAGATATCTTTAAACAGAAAATTCCTGGGCATAAATGGGCTAAAAATTACTTATCTGGAAGGTAATTTAAATTGCGCGTGAATTCAGAGAGGCTCGATTGTAGTGACTTTGTACATAGAGTGCCTCTGCGTAGTATCCTGGGCCTTCTTTTTGTAATTCATATGTTAGTGATGTTATTGTATATAAGTATACTGCCCGACAAAAGTAATGTTATCGTCCACGGCGAATTTTCGTGTTTTCCTATCAAATTTTTATAATTGTGTAGTGTTTTACACGTAGGTACACCAATAAACCTCCTACCTGCATAAGCCGATGGCAACCGAGTGCGTGTTCAAATGATAAGCAATTTTGCGCTATAGACGATGACATTAATTATAGAATTATGATAATTTTCTATTAGCTGCAGTACAAATTTGAAATTAATTGATTTAAATAATTTTACTTCTTAATATCAATTACTAGAGTATGCGTACAAAATAAAGAACGAAAAAACCGCTGTTTTGCATGTTAAAAATATATACGTGATCTATCCGCTTATTCAAAGTATTTGAAATTGTTTTTCCATGCACGTGCACTAGAAAAAAAAACCCAAAGATAAACAAACGATTCCAGCCCGTATCTACACCTCTTTTATTCTGCTATCCCATGTAATTGTTATTTAAAAAGCGTACGGCTAAAGCTGGACGTAATATACGATCGTGAGCTGTCATGAAAACAACAAAAAGGCGAAGGACAGGCGAAAACCACCGAGAAATATATATTTTACATCGCGTAGCGTTTACTTAAAATTTATAACGCGCCAGGACCGCTCGGAATTGCATCGCCTCACAATCCTATTATCTTATAAAATATCCTAGAATGGCAATACTCAAGCGGGCAATTCATTTCAGTTGGCGGATAGGTGGTGGAGCAGACATGAGCGGCCCTTTCCTACATTAACTCGGACTCATACAGGCACGCATTGAATATGCGCATGTGAAATAAGCGACAATCTAAATATTTCAGCTAAGTCGACCAAATCCAAATGATCTGACGCCGCTGGATGCATACATTTTCTTTGTAACATTCACGCTCTGATATAGCAAGCAAATTTACATGAGAATAGGATACACCTATGCATGGAGATTGTTGTGGAGATGAAACTTCAGAACGCGCGTCAAAGATTTCAAAAGTCGTACGTCAATTTGCAAAGTACCTACAAAACGGTGAAGTAGCAAAATAGACGGAATCGCAAAAAGTTGGCAAGAGCTATTTGCAAAGTGCCATAAAGCTTACTACGGAATGTAAAACTGCTACAATGTCGCTTAGATTTCAGAATGTTCTAGAAAATCTACTTACGAGATTGACTTTCCAGTTAGTAACGTAGCTGGATCTATATTGCAGTGGCGTATTCTATACATAACTAATGTTACTTATTTATGCATCGCTGGTACAACTTTTAATTAGTTTCGAATGTCATTTCAAATCATTTTGGCGAGTTTGCATTTTTCCATCGAATGGATTTTCTCAAGCTGATGCGGCAGATTTCTATTGTCTATTTTCTTATAAGGACTAAAATACTGAATTCCTGATGGATTTATACTTTTTACCGTTAGTCATGCAAATTATTTTTACGTCTTGAAGCTCAACGTAAACAATATCTATTGGTAAAATCCACACTACTACATACCCTGCTGCGGTATTTTAGAAAATTTGATATATTTGTACTTGTATGAAAGGGAAAATATTGTAAATTGTCGTGATTGGACTTTGAATTAAGACGTGCTATCTCTTAGTTGAAAAATGCGATTGCATTCTTATCTTTAGATTGTCAAGCAACCACGGCTAAATATATGTCAGGGGGGGTTAATATTATTAAATACCTGACTTCGTATTTTAGCACGAGGTATGATATCTTCGTTTACAGTTTTTCGGCAGGTAAACTTTTCCTATTTGCAGATGCATTTTTATTGGTCAGAGCATAGAAAACAGAGATTTTCGAGATATCGGGTAAGACTGTATGGAATACTGAAACGTCGCACAGTGGGGTATTTAGCCGATCTAGCGGGCCAAAACTATTTTGAGTTGTTTAACTGATTCGAAGTATATTCAGAAAATAAAAAAACTATGTCTTAGGGAAAATAGATGAAATATTTTGAAAAATATTCTGTGATATTGTCACGTTGAGGCGTGATGCGGTAGATCAGAGGTAATACTTATATAATAATTGTACCTACCTTGGATTGCAGGAGCAGGAATCAACCAAAGACTAATACACTTAAGCTCTTTATTGACGGTCTCGTCGCTATACCGAAGTCCCGCGTCAAGACCAGACACCCAATATATACCACAGTATCTATCCCCACTATCTATCAATCAGTCCGATTTGTGGCAATATTAAATATTATTGAATGCATAGGTACATTTATGTTAAATATCCTAAGGAAGATACGAAATAATTTCACTAATAAGTAATGATAAACATATATTTATGTACAATAATCCAATGAAGTATGAATCAAGATAATCAACATTAATTACAATATATTTTTTATACTAGTTACAGTCAAAAAAACTTACATTACTTAAATAATGTAAATAGTTCATTAGAATCCGTCCACACGATAATTAGAGAAAGTATACACTAATAGTCCCATTTGAATTGTTAGTTAATACCCAGATTTATAAAGTTATATAAGCAAGGGTAGTCTATTTTTATGTAATTGACTGCAACTAGTTTATAGTGACAAATCCAAATGATGCTGTGTACATTAGTGCAGCATACGGCAAAGTGTAGCTGTTTTCATTGTGTATACAGTAAACTTGTTCGTGTCGATTTTGTATCCACCAGACAAAATCTCCAAAATTACCCTGAACCGAACAAAATTATCTTGTCTCTCGTTAATAGCTGTTACTTCTGCTGCAACAGCTGCGTCATTGAAGAATCTTCTACCAATTGCCGAAACCGAGTTTTGGTACATCCACAAATAAGTTGCTTGAAATCTTTTAGTTAGCCAATTATATTCTAATTCTATGATAAAAAGTTTGTGGATTTATGGCATTAAATGAAAGACAATTTTCAAATCAACAACGTTATTATATATTACAACATAATAGATGGAAATGTCAACCACAGTATAGTAATTGTTTTCACTAATTCTTTGAAACTTGAAAAAGACATTAAATTGTCGAAACGTTGTTGATGATTTGAAAATTGTCTTCCATTTAGTGCCATATCCCCAAAATTTTAATCATAGAATCCACAATTAAGTGTGCTTTTTTTCTGACACCACTTCTTCCAAATATAGCACCAACCGTGTTGCCATATGGTCCATTATGTTTTGCAGTTTTACTTCAGCTTAACTTTTTGTTACAACATAAGACACCTTGCTGCAATATGCTATAACACGGGTAAAACTATTTGTTCATGGATCTAATAATTTCATGTTGCTTTCTAGATAAATTGGTTTTAACCACCTTCGATAATGCACACAAAGGTAATACCAGGTTTTTATTGTCTTGCGATTGTTTTTTGTCCTTTTTCTTATAGCGTATCGCAGCAGCTGGGGAAGTAGATATTGCCCTCAATACATTTGCTACGCCTCTTCTATCTTCTTCTCGCAATTTCATTTGTGTGACATATGCTAGTTTTTCTACTCCATGTTCGTTCTTTACCTGTTCCGTATTTCTCCTTTTACTTCTGTCGCTTAAGGTTTCAAAATCTTTAGATTGTCGTCCAGGCCGTAGTATGATATTTGGCAATTTAAATGATCCCTTCATTTTACATAAGAAAATCTATGTTTTATTTCATGTAGTTGTTGATTGTTATAGTCGCCATAATTCATGGGGTAATTTTCAATAAATTCCAATTTGCTGTCAAAACTTGGCAAATTTTGCGCCTGCATAAGATCGAATAGCTGTGCACAAGTTATTTTAGCAATCTCTGGCGGCCCTACCGCAAACAAAAGTCGATAATAAGACATTTTTGTGAAATTGGTGCTTTTAATATAGAAAAATTAAAATTAAAAAAACGAACGGACGTTTTTTGAAATGACATTAAGTAGAAGTATTTATCTTTACGTCTAAACTTGTCAAAACAGCCGGCACACCCGGAAGCATTTCAAAAAGCTCTATGTTTCCAAAAGCTCAGAAACTCGAATACGATAAATATCTAAATTGAATGTCTACTTACCAGTTTCAACAAAATCCTAGAAAATGATCAACTAGTGTTTACTAACAGGCAATTGAAATGATGCAAGGGGCATTTACATTTAAATAGCTGCTACGACGGACAGCGGAAAGCGTTAATTGGGTGCACAGATTACTTACGTTTCCAATCACGTTGCCCTTAAGTACATATTATAACGTTTTCAATATCAAATTTTGGCCAGCTGGTTCGGCAAAATACTCCACTGTGCGTCGTGTGCTGAAAATAATGCAAAAATCGATAGAAACGAAAAACTATTGCTTTCTACCAAGAGAAGAAGCTAACCTTTCCAAACTAATGTTACGAAATACTATGTTGGGTCAATAGGTAGCTATGGAACCTTTTTGCTACATAAAAAAAAAATCATCAGACCTCGGTGTATCTAAACAGTAGAGATATGAACATGCTGCTCCCACTGAAGACTGGGTCTTGGGAAAAAGTCTTTTATACAAGAGTTTTACAGAACCTAGAAATATTTTTGACTAAAAATAGGAGAACCCAGACTTACTCGGTTATTTTAAATAGAATACCTATATATTATTCCATTTTCAAATTTCACGTAGAAAATTTATCCACTTATATTAGCTTATATATGATCTATCTATAATACAACGTTGTTACTTATGCTTTTCTAAAAATGGCAGCGCTGCAAGCTTTCGAATAAGGCGGCATAGTTTCTATATACATTTATTTTAGTGCGGAGATCATATAAGGCGATTTAGAATGCTATGTGACTGATGTTGATATACTTATTTATTCATATATTAATTATCCGTCTTTTATGTATTTTTTCGGTTATCTTTTGAACCATAATGTGATATGTAGCACCTATATAACCAAATAAACGAACAAGCCGGAAGTAATGTGTTAAATTCAGCTGGTGTCTATAAGAGGAGAGTGGTTTGAGATGGCAGTCCTGTTTTTAGGGAGTCCAGCATTCCGTGCGTAAATGCATTTTCCCTGTCAAAATAGAAAGAATGGCATATTAAATAAATTACTATTATTCCAAAATAGTATTAATCAAGTAGTACAACAGTACGCATCTAAAATCCATAGGATAAAGCTTTTCGTATAAATACATTTACCAATACTAATGCGATCAAAGCCCCATTAAACCAAAGAAGTACGCTGGCCACGTATTTATTTACATCGACAGAAGATTTCTAAGCACTGAGTAGGTGGATCTATTAAGTATACTTGAGAAAATAGGCAATCACTAAGGCGGTAGAGTTAAAGTTAAGTAATCAACAGGAGGAACAATACATATTTACGCTATAAAAAGTATAGTTAAAAACATTTACATTAAGTATTAGTTGAATCAGTGTGAATAAAAAATAAGCAATGAAGTGATGTTCCTTTGTTAAAACTGTATACCTACGCGCTTTTATTATTTTATAGAGCAATGCTTAAATAGTGCACACTTTCTTGCCAAGATGTTACCTTAAACAAAGCAAAATCTATTGCTCGGGTGAAGTCTGGCATGACTTCAAAACCGAAATATTTGTAACAGATGTTCTGGTACCCAAACGATAATTAGGGATGTCTATTATTTAAAATTAATCTAATTCAGAGACAAGCAACACAGATTAGTTTTTCATATAGATTGTAAAAATTGAATAAGGGGGTATTGACCGTTACAGGCTGTATGTGATATTGTGTCAGAAATAACTAACAAACACGAAACAGTTTCTGCTACGCGTGAAACATCAAAGCTAAACATAATCGTCAACCTAGCATTTATATCTCTTGCGCCCAACGAATTCTATTTGTTTTATATTCATGCGCGCGTGTAGGTATCGATTTTCTCTGCTATGGAAAATAATATCTCTGTTTTTCGATTTAAAAAAAGGCAGATATTGAAATGCAAATTGATTCCAAGATCCTTTGTTCATGTATATATTTGAGTACATATCGTTTTCATGTTACTTTTATATATATTACCGCTATGTTTGGAATTTGAAAGAAACAACCCTCTTCAGTGTACAACGTTTGCTTTTCTGATATTTTCACATACCATGTCATTTTCGATAAATATAACGTGTCCCTGTTCATCTTACTTCCTTCATTTTATATACCGGCAATAAAGTGCAACTGAGTTATATTTAGGATTCGAGATGTTTAGATATATGTAATTTCTACATGAATTTCTTAACGAAAGGGATTCCATACTTAAAATCTTGTTACTACTGAATTTCCTTCTTCTTTCTCTCATTGCTGACTTCCTCTTCTTTTTTTTTTTGAGAGACGTGGGGAATGTAGGTCGAAAGAATAATTTGCATATTTTTTTTCTAATGTATTAGTTATAAGCGACGTGTCGTGACTGCTGTGTAACATTTTCAGGATTTGTTAAGTTTAATGAAGATTTTACTGCATTTTTTGCAAGTTTTGTTGTTTCCATTCCACAATTTTCTCCAATTCTTCGTACCATTTTTTCATCCTGGCGATTTGTATTTAATGTCATAATAAATATTCAATGGTTCCCCGGATTGACGTAACCAAACTCATCAATTATTAATTTTTCTCATTTTTACAGAAACAGAAATAATTTTTAGTTAAGTATTTTGTGACAATGTAAATGTTAGTTAAACAACAGGGTAGTTGAAAATTGTGAAATTGTGTGCACTACCACTTATGAACTTGTAAATTAAAGATAGTAAAGTAAAACTTATTTGGGATATTGCCAGAAGTCAGATATAAAATTCGTTAGTTGTCTTTTTACCTATTTTAATTTTATAATAGATATTGTCAAAAATAATTTTACATTTTATAATTTATTGTAATAGAATATCGACATCAGCGAACAAACGAAAAATGATGAATGATTGTTTGGTGACACCATCATAATTTAATCAGTTATCTGTAAAAGTGAATGTCAGTAGGTAAATTTTAATGTGATTCCATTAATTGCGCTGGGTAATAATCCATTGGAGTTAATTTATTTTTAATAAATTGTGAGGTATATATAATATATTGTATCAAATCGAAACAAATCAAATCGCACTAAACGAAATTAAAATAGTTCTTCGTGCCTGCTTGCGCTAATACTATTTTGTCGACTTTTTTCTTGACGAATAACTCAATTTCTTTTATTGGTGTATAAGTCAGCGATTTTTTTTTTTCCATTTTGTTACATAATAGTATATTAAAACACAAGTTTCATAAAGCGTACTTTTTGCGTTTTGTCGCACAGGATCAAGTTTGGAAATCGAGACGATAAATAAGTACTTTTATGAAACGAGTTTTTTATACTATTTTATTTTTTACTTTGGTGTAATTATCAATTTCAGCTTATTTTCTATTTCAAATTAAAATTCAGGATTTTTTCATTTGACGGGTTTCTCTAGCACAAACAGTTGAATTTCAATTTGACGTTTGATTTGAGATGTTGTACTTGAATTTGAAATTATAATTATACGTCATAACTTTGACAAGTATTTGTCAAATACTTTGTAAATATGTAAAATGGTCAATGTACTCCACCAGAAATACGTGAAGAAGCGCAAGGGGCAATTGAGAAATGCATTTCTCAGAAATAGAAACATGTGTATGAAAAGGAGTTTCATAAATTTAATAATTAATGTGAACAAAATAATATTCAGTATATAACAGAAAATGTATGCCATATGTTTGGATTTGGATTGCTAAATAGTATTAAAATTACAAAGTAAACTAAAATGAATTGGTGAATATTAATAACTAATTGAAATTATTAATCTTAAAAAATGCATTATTATTGCTGATTTTACAAACTATTGTGCGTAGATTAGCCCGAGGTAGCTTGGTCTTAGTTCTCTGCAGAGGCTGTATTCCGCTCTCTAGGTACGTGGAATTCCCAGCATACGTCGATACAACAATTCAGCTCATTTGCTAATATTATGCAATTTACGACAATTGCGGAATTCCTCACTTAGGAGGTTATTCACCAGCACTAACGGGTGACCAAGGCGCTGGGCAATAGGGGGAACGTGTTAACCCTCTATTCGACTCACTTTTACAAATATATAAATATTTATAAGCCATTAAGCATATATAAATATTGTTATGGAGAGATTATTTGATATTCTACTATTATTTAAAAAGGGAATGTCACTATTTTACTTAGTTATATTTTTAAAACTTATTAGTTATAATAGAAAAAGGATATAATATGTAGCAGCAGACAGCTAGATGATGTCCAGGTGATGTAGGTAATCTCTGCATTTGGCAGGTCCTTCAAGGCATTTTCCTTTAGAATTTTCCCTTCAGGAAGCAAGATGATCAGCAGTGATACACCTAAACATCGAAAATGAATATTAGAATTTGAATAGTATAATTTTACATTAGATTTTGACAGATCAAATTTGGATCCACCTTAAATTCGAGTGAACAGTTTTATTTCTTTTACAGAGCATTTATTTCTGTAAATTTTTGTTTAATATGTTTTATATGCATTGGCAGTCCAATTGCTTTGATATGTCAACAGACAGCCATGGGAATTGCTGGAAATTGAGTTCTGTAACAATTCTATGTGTATAAATGGTTGCCTACCTTTTAGGTGCAATAATGAATTTTTAGATTATTAATTTTATATAGTAATAAGCGTTTAAAAATTTCAATGTATTTTTCTCATAATTCAGAGAACTCATACCTTTTGTTATATAAAAAGTGTAAGGTGATTCCAGATTTTGTAATTTTATTTATTTTCACCTGTGAAATCTGACAATCCTGTCGATCACATGGCCATTCTCATATGTAAAACAAATGGAGGTTCCTTATTTTGGTTATATTAACGATTCTCACAAAGACAGTTGGACTCCTTGCTTGGAGACAATCGCTTAAAAGTCAGTTAAAACATTTTCAATTCGAACCATTCACTAATCGAACTCAGTTAGAGGCAGACATATTTCAGTTGGTTCTCGTAATTTAACGGCTATTTCGAAAAAAATCCAATTTTATCCCAATTACACCTAAAAATAATGGTTAATTGTTAAACAAAGTTTTTCACATAAATTTTATTCCAAATTACACACGATTTTTGGGAAATTTTTTTCAACGACGACTTTTCCGAGTATGTTCCTGTCCTGAGCGACCCTCCTCTCTGACCTGATGTATCTACGAGGTACGAGGGCCCATATCCGACTGAACAGTCCTGACCACCGATGATCGCAGAATTCGGCCTGTTAAAAAGGTACTCTCGTCAAATCTACCTAAAAAATAAACGTATTTTTCAATTCTAATCTAAATTGAACTGTACTTATAAGAAATTTATTTAATCCGTTCTGCAAAATTTGAGGTTAGAAAATCGTTTGTAACATAGCTAAGCGGTCTCCAGTTATATGGGGGAATTTGTGTAATTAGGTTTATAAGTATTTGTTATGTTTTTCGTTACGGACAACATATCCAGTGATTTACCATCAAGGTTGGCTACTCTGTTTCACACGTCTATTAAAACTAGCCTAACCCATTTGAACGGTCGAAAACGCGGATTTTTTAAATTTATTTCAAACGTAATTAAGTACGAAACTATGAATTTGAATTGCAAAAGGTGGAATACTTAATGAAACTTAGTGTTATTAATTAAACGAACTCACGACTTACCTAGAATTATCTATCGATTTATGTCTGATATTAAACAAGTCACATTTTGAATTTTTTTTAATTAAATAAAATCACTTTTATCCACTATTAAATGTTTTTAATTTTACTTAATAGTTTGAATACGATTAAGGCCAGACATTATCATGCCTAAGACATCATTTAAACTGGTCTTAAACATTGAATTTGAGGGAGAGGACATTTGACAACATCATCCTACCACATCTCCATGGTACTGAGTTAAATATAGAGAGTTAACGAGCTATCAATATTTTTTTTTTATGTCACCGCCCCCGATCGGAAATTTCTCGCCCTGCATGCATCTGGCTGGTGACAGAACACTTCAATCAAAATTATAAAAAATAGATGACACTATATATATATAAAACTTGATTTTTTCTAATTCTATAATGTATTTCTTTAAAATTATTTTTTAATCCGGGCTGTATGCAACTGTGTAGCGTAACAATATAGATGCTTAATGGCGGCTCCTTGTGTTGCCGTTCTGTATACGGCAACGCGTGCGTGCCGCTTAGCCGTTGGTAACCGACAAACCGACTCTCTACTTGCTACGTACGTGCATTCTCCCACAATTTTGTCTCTCGCGCTCCTCAAATCAGGAGCGTTGTGTTATTCTCGTGACCACCGCGAACGTTTTTCATTGCACGAGATACTTTTTTGACGGAGCTTACGTCACCGCACATTCACATACAGATTATTAAAAATTCATCTACAACTATACATATTCATATGTTCACATAAGTAAGATGAAATCAACTTTCTTCTACTGACGAAATAAATAATAAATAAAAATTAAAACAAAATATATACCAGGTGTCCCATTACAACCATAGTGTAGTAAGATTGTTGAAGTTGAAGTTTTGGACTATCGGTTGAGAGAAAGGTATTTGTTCCTCATTTACGAAGACTGTTGGAGTACTGGAAGTGGAAGGTTTTGGACATAGTGACAGTAGTTCTGCTACATCAACTTTTTTTTCTCTCCAGACCGTCAAGTATACTTTTCTGGCTTTCGCCTTTGGCCAGAACTTTTCCACCCACCACGGCGTTATATTGTTACAAGATCAATCCCACGATCGACCAAACGTGATGCGAAACGAATGCGAGTGTAATGTACCGTCCTAGAAACAATTCGATGTTGGAAGCTGAAAAAAATGTTGCGATCAATTTTGGCATTTGCCCCATTTTATTTATGCCAATTGGTTGAGTGCTACACCTCCCAGATTGATAATTTATGGAAAATTACTTGCAGGTTATGTGACTTGTTCTCGCTTCCTGCATATTTTTGTACCAAGTTGACCTATTGCTTATCTGTAATTGCAAATAACCGTGGTAAATAATTTTCGTTTTAGATATTGTTACAAGAATCGTAGTCGCTTTATATTCGAGATGATCTGTTAACATCAAAGTTAATTCTTTCCTTCTACATGCGCCACAGTAACCCATAATTAACGCAATCTAAAATTCGAAATTGTTGTAAACTATGTGATTATCTAGAAGAAGATACTTTCATTAAAAGCAAATGATCGTGAGGTGCATCATTTAGAAATGTATTTATATGATCTATTTCTAAAATTTTTGACTTTTTAGATTGAAAACCTTCATCAGTTGAGCAGTGTTATTAGATTTGCAAATTTGGATATATCCACATTTCTTGGGATATTTAACATGGTGCGCAGCATTCGAAGTACCTATAAGTACATTTTCTGTTACATGACGAATATTATTTTGCTCACACCAATTATTAAATTTGTGAGACTAATTTTCATACACGTGTTTCGATTTCTAAGGAATGCATTTGTCAATTGCCCCTTTTGCTACTTCGCCTATTTCTGTGGGAGTTAAGTGATAATTTTCCATATTTATAAAATATTTGCCAAATACTTATTAAAGTTATGAGGTGCAAATATAATTTAAAATTCAAATATAAATTTTCATATCAAACTGAAATTCAACTGTTAGTGTTAGCAACCCAACAATAAAAACCCTGAATTCGTTACGCTGATGTCAAGGCGTGGTCCCCTTTCGAATTCAACGATCTGGATTTGATCTGCCAACTTAAGTACTTCGTTAACCCCTCTTGGTTTAACTCAAGCCAAAATAATGTAGGAGTTGTAGTAGATAGTTAATAGTAGACAATAGGTCCTAAGATAGGATCGGATTACTAAACTGATAAAATTAACAAGAGAAGAAGTCCGCTTACCAGTAACCTAAGATGACGCCATTAACAAAATGAAATGCCGGCTTGACGCTAGCTGTTTTCAAAACCCATTTTCAGGAATATCGATGCAAATGGAACACATAAATCTCCTGGCTAGTCTCCGCGTGTAAACGAACAAAAAATGCACTCAGATTATTGGCAAGTTCTCGCCGCGACAAATTCCACAAATTAGTCTAATTGAAATTTCACGGAGCAACTTGAACAGCACGTCTGAGAGTGTGTGCGCCGGTGCGTCTCCCTATATTATAGCTAGCGAAAGGCGAAGTCGAAATGCAACGTGAATCAAATAAGTCCACTGACAAACTAACAATGCGAATAATTTACACAAAGAAAATTTTTTTAATGAGAGCAAGGAGTTCGACACTTCACTGCTAGATGGAGTTGCAGGGGTCTAATTTCTTAATTAATAAAATAAAAATCTTTAAATAAAATCTATAAATGAAGCGATCGCAATTCAACGGCAACAGTGCGCTTTATGGAACTTGTGTCCTAATATACTATTTATTATTAATTCTTTGACGATGTGATGTCAATTTGTAATTGATTTAGAAAAATATACAATACTTGTCTACAAAGTAAATCAATAAACAACTTTGAAAGCCAGAAATGACTAACAAGGAAATACGTAAATATCCTCAAGGAAACACGAAAAAATATACTCTGTTACTAAAGTGAAGGGATGTAAGGAAAAATAAGTTTGGTGCCTTCTTATCAGTACGTAAATTAGGTATGTAAAATACAAATAACACAAACCGTCAGCATGCAATGAGATTTGACAAGAAAAAATGCGAAACAATTTCTCTCTGTGAATAATATTCGATCTCGCATTTTAAATAAATGATTGTATTACTATAAGCATCCAACGTCACTTCAGCATTCTTGTAGAGCGATAATGAAATATCTATTTTTAATAAAGTACCAGGCGATTCTCGTTGGAAACTGGAGCGCTAACCGTGCTGACTGCGACGAGGGGCGACGAACCGGCTGTCAAAATTGACGAATGGTTTTCGATATTACGTTGGGACGACCCGCCGAGACAGAAGGAGATGATGCTTCACTGCGCCGCGGTCGTGTTGCTCTCAGCTGCTTTCCGCTATATTTCATTTTATCTCACATATCCGGAAATCTCACCGGTTAGCATTTTATTAAGGACGTCGCGAGCATCCTAACGATTAAGGTGTTCCTTAAGGTCGATGGCAGTCTGAGCGTGTCGTTTTTATAAAAGTGCGAAAGTTATACGTTTCTTTTTCGTACGTTACTCCTTTCAAAAGCACCACAAAAAGTTTCTGGGTCGACGAGAATTAACATATATAAAACTATATGAATCCCCATATTCAGAAAATGCTTGTGAAGTCTATTTAAACCCAGGTAGGGTATCAAAAACTGTACAAACATGCAGACAATAATAAAGAATAAAGCAGTATTATTTTTCATTTATTAATTATTTTATATTTCTACATTTTACACTCTAAGAGAGGAAAGTAAATTATTGGATTTTTCTCGAATGTTTGCGTGCATAAATTAATATCGCTACTAGATTGCCATGCTGGGATATATATCGTCGTTAAACTAGGTGGACTAAACCTTTTTTTAGCTATTTTCGTTCGGCAACTTTGTTGTGACGTAGGAACATATATTTCCGGTACTACAAGTGTTTCAATTTTAAAGTTACAATCTAAATTTTTTCGATAGCTTTGGAACAAAATTAGAACTCGTTTCTGAATCTTCAGAAGGTTACTGATCAATTTTAGTTTGCCGTTGACGTTAATATAATCCTGGGTTTAACACCTCTGTAATAAATAATGCTCTCTTACTTTGTTTCTTTTCGTTTTTCTTCTGTACCGGGATTCTAGTATTTAATGTATTCAAATAGGCTACTTTCATCACTAGAATCGCTTGTTTTATGACGTGGAATTGTTTTATCAACAACGTCGAATCTTGAATCAGCTTCACCATGAATTGCGAAAGGAGGATGCCACTCGCTCTTAGATGTCAAAGTTCAGAATATGAAAGGAAACAATGTTTACAGGAAACCAACCTACACTGAAAAGTATTTTCATCACCAATCTAACTGATCACAACACAAAAAAGTGGAGTCTCAAGATACCTATACGACAAAGCAAAAATCCTATGCTTCAAATGACGCAAATAAAGAAATTCGAACTATCTAACTAATTAAGGGATATCCAGAAGATATTTATCCAAAGCAAGAAGCCTGAGAACAATTCCATACCCCAAGGACCTATCAGAAAAAAAACAAAAAACAAAAGACTAGGCAACTAGTGCGGCATTAAAACGATGAGAACCTCCAACACATCAGGATCACACTTAACTAGAGCGAAACCGAACAACCAAAGAACTAAAAACATATGTAATATACTTCATTCCATATGAATGTGGATGCCAATTCATTGGTGTAACAAGTTGCTCAAAATAAGAATAGAATACAAATAGATCTGCAGGAGACAAGAAATCGAAAAATCAAAATTGGCACAGTATGCTGATACACAGTATGCCGGGATTACAGATTAGATTGGGAAAGCATTTCCATCCTATTCAGGGAAAATAGACAAACAAAAAGCAAATTTAAAGAAATCGCATGCATAGTAACTACATTAGAGGCTATTAGTGGTTCAAACTTGGAACTGCAAAGTGTTTAAGTATTTTTTTTTAATAATGGGCGGGTGTAACCGAAGAAGGCACCTCGGCCAGAAAGACCTATTACGCCCTTATGTCAATTTTAGCCCTCTCAGTCATATTGCACCCTATCAAAAAAGTTCGCAATTTAACTGAGAGGTAACTTGCCGATTCTGGGTTCGTCCAACCGATCAACCCCAAAGTGCGTCTGCTAAACTGACTGCCTTACGGAGTCTTTCCTCATTCCGTTGAAGTCCTAGAAATTTACAGAGTCTAGCACGGGCGAGTCCATTCCAAACGGAGCAGTGCCTAGCAGCAAGTTGGGACCTGAGAAACGTTTTGATGCTGCCATATGAGGTACCACACGTCGGTTCTGGACCTAAGAACAGCAGCTCGATGGCGAACGTGTTAGCTATTTCATTGCCTCTGATCCCAGAGTGACTTGGCAACCATCTCAACGTAAGATTAGATGTTTCGCCAGCTGTTTAAATTTTCTGTGGCACCCCACTACCACCCCAGAGTAAAATCTGACAGTCCGCAAAGCTTTGAGGGCAGCTTGGCTGTCGAAGATGATTTCTACCCTTCCATTCAGGTGCAGGCAGTTTGAGATGCCCTCAGCACAAGTCTGGTTGGCAATAATTTCGGCTTGAAAAATGGTGGAGGAGGGTCCTAGGCATAGATGCTATTAGTGCGTAACTAAATACATCAGGCAATCAGATGGATTAATAAAATATAATCAGAATTCTAGAACCACAATAGCAGATGAACAATAAAATTTAAATCGTTAACAGCTAGCGTTTCCATATGGCAACGTTGTTATTACATATTTTTTTGTCCAATCCTCACCTGTTATCGCCCAACGCATAATAATATATAATATAAAAATATAATCAAACTTTCTGTAAAATCGGATTTTAAATGTATTTTCAAATGATATGTATCTGTTCCTTGTAGAAGGCAGTATATGACCGTATTATGCTGTAGTGTGTATTACACTATATAATCAACAATACAGACAATTTATACTCGTGAGATATATACATTTCCGTCGCCAACTATGGAATTGAAAAACCACAGCCCTTATCAGGGCTACCCTGATAACGGCAGTAGAACCACTGCCGAAACGTCGGATTTATACAATCCAACAGACGACGTGAACACTGCAAATCATCTACTCATATTCTACTCACTTAACGTTAAAAATTGCATGTTGTGAGTCGTATTTATCAACCGCATCTTGCCTTTACATTTTACTCACACAATCATCGATGTTGCTATTAGGATATGAAACACATTTAGTGCATCTATAGTTGAATATCTTTTGATTATAATACGTTCTATTTTCTAGTGTCGTCTCTTACTTTTGTTATGTCAATTTCATACAGACATTCAGGATATAATAGAGATTTTAACAGTTACATGTTGATGATCTGCGTAGCCCACTATTGATAAGTTTTGTGTTAAGCACTTCATAGTGATGTGGGAAGATCATTTTGTGAGGAAAAAGGAAAATAAGAGTCAACTTGGATTCTTATTTTTGAGGTAATTTTACCTCGCTTTTTAGGGTTGCAATTATATTGCAATCAATTATTATAAAGCTGGTACGGATAAATAGAATAACAAAATTGAAATATTACAAGGTATTATGTATTAATTAGGGACAATATAACAGATAACAGGCACCAATTTCGGTCTATTATACAACAATAGATAGTAGGCGGTTGGGATAATTGTGCTCATTTACATAAACTGTCAGATTTCTCAATAATTTGAGAATGCCGACTAGGCCATATGGGCAGTAATTTCGCCGTATTTACTGTTGATTGATATAATTAGAATTGGAAATGTAGGAAATAACTGCTTTATCGATTTCCTTTGACAATTTAATTGGGCAGGATCAATATTAAGGGAAACGGAATGCGAAATGAAGTTTACGTTCAATTATGGCAACTCCGAATACTTTAGTGTTCTATCAAATATTCGAGTAGTTATTAATAATATAGCGGGGATGAAATATGTATATACAGGATGTTCGAAATGTCTGCACTGAGAGATATCAAAATGTTAGTTCAACGATTTTTACAATTTCAAATATTTGTACATTGATACCATTAAATGGTGAAATTAATGCAGCATACGTGGCTATTTTCCGTTAATGTCTCCGTTTTAACAAGAACAAGACTGGAGTTTTAACCAGAATCCTAAAATGTATGTATTTAGCGTAATATTAGATATATAATGTCATTTTTATGCTTGAAAGTCGTTAAGTGCATATATAATTAAATTATACTATTGAAGAATTGATTATGTTGTTATTTTTCACATATAATAAATATACGTAAATTGTTTAACTACCTGGTTTTAGATGAGTTGTCAGTTTTTGGAAACCAACGCGCTCTCCATGCATTATAGGTATCTGCAATCCTTCCCAGGTTGAATAGGGTTGAATAACTTCATAAGAAGTTTCATGTATTGTTTCTTCTTTATGACGGAGAAATAACTAAGCTAGAGGAAATGCTCAAATGAGGACTGAATTACTTTGTAACGGAGAAACTCTCGTTACTACAATTAAGGGGCACTATTTGCTTCTGTATAGAACCAGCCAACAATAATACATACCTAATGATTACTTTCCTGGGGGTTGGGAGTACCTACCAGGCGCGTCCCCGGTGTGGTGGATAGGGGAAAGGCCATCTTGTCAGGGTTCGCTCAAGATGAGCTGGTTAGTGGTCTATAAGTTTGTCCTCTCTGCTTAAAACCGGAGCAGGGTGAGTGAAAACCGTTGCCGTGAACTACTCTCCCCTCGCCCTAGCGGTCCTGTTGTAGCTAAGGGCTTGTACAGGGTTCTACAACAATGCCAGTTGTTGCTTTCGACTATCGAAAGCCCAACTGTTAAACCAGTTCCCGAAAGGGATGGGGCTTGGCTTAACTGCACAGACCGAGAGGAGACAACCTCAACAAAAACCTAAATCCTAAGGTGGCGGGCTAGGCTGATGGGATGTATGACTGGCGAGAAAACCAGTCTACTGGTCCAACCTTGGGGCACCTGGCGCGCTCCTTTGTATTTAGCCTTACCTCTGCATGCGGGCTCTGTGGAGGTACACCTTTTCTTCCCTAGCTACTCGTAGGATCAACCATGGAGGAGGAAACAGGAATTGGAGGAGAACCTCCATAAGAAGCCTCCCACTTCCAAAGTGAGAGTACCTCACAAGGAAGAAACAAAGGGAGAAGTAAAACGACTGGAGCAGATTGGGGAATAGGATGGCATCCATCCCTTCTCAAATTGCGTAGCACTGTGCAACTTAAGGGCGTTGCATCTGGGAGCACGTCAAATCGAAGAGGGAGACTTACTTACCTAACCATCAATGTTTTAAGTGGTGAATTATGAATAAAATATACTCAACTTTTGTAATGTTAACTTAAAGTTAAGAGCGTATTGCTTGCACATAGGCATTTAAAATGAAATAGGGTGATAAGTAAACTGAGAAATTTAGGTTAGGTGAATCATTTTTTCTTAGTGTGGTAACTCTGAACAAATAATTTACTTAAAAAAAAAGGATTTCATTTTTGTATTTCTTTAATGAGCTTGAAATAGTTCCGGCTACATTGCTTGTCGTAACTGCTTTTTTGTTACGAAAGGATGGCTAACTGGAAAAAACGTTAGCGACTTGTTTATTGATACACAAAGATCCGTAGTCAGAAATTTGTTGTATCTAAGTTATTTGTCGCTTTTCGTATTCGTTACGTAAAGTACTACTATGAAAGAAGTTTGTAATAAATGACAAAAACCGTTCATACCCAGGAAAATAAAACCTAAAAAACCCTATGTTCTGCCAGTAAAGTGCCTACAAAAGCACGGAAATAATTCTTAATACGAAATAAGCTAGAGCTCTGGATGAATTTGTCCATACTTTATTCAAATATAAAACTCTAACATCAAATGTAAACTCCCATTAGAATTAAATAGTTTCAGCATTGGTTAAATTGAAGATTAAAGTGTCATTATTCTTCAATTACACAGTGGCGTCATCAATAAATCAATCAATAAATTGATATTTTGTCAATATAGAATTTGTTTTCTCTTCTATGCTCCTGAAAAGCACAAATACTAATAATGATAATACTTTATTTTTGATGAATGAAAATACATGATATATCTAAAGTCTACAGAACAATCAGTGGAAATGTATATTCTCTTTTGCCTGGTCCCTGTCAGGTCGAAGTATATTCCTACATTCACTTGTCACCTATATATAGGCATTTAGGCAGTTTAGTGTGGTATAGTTTTGCATTGGTTTTCAACAAATAACGCAATCACATTATAATATGTACAGTGCCCTCCAGATCTAATGTCTTCCCTTTGCAACGACCAAATACCGATACTATTTTCCGCATAAGAGGATTGGCTCAGCTCGGATTCGTAGGTAGAAAAAGAGCATAGAGGGCTATTATCTTTGTTAACTGTGTATAGTATAGTATAAGTTTTATAAATGGAGCGATTTTAACCGATCTCTGAAGTCAAACCAAATAAACAAATCATATGTCGTTTCGTTCTTATTGTAACATGATGTATATAAATAGCAATACCAGTCTAAAGGGCTACATAAACGGTGTAAATTTTTTCTGTCTATCGCTGTTTAAAATTTGATTTGAGTAAACGAAGATTGGGCAGAAACTTTGAAGGCAAATTGCACCCCTTAAAATTGAAGTCTTACAACAACAGAAAGTGTCCATGAGTAACACTTCTTGGAGTCTGTAAATAAAGTTTCAGTAGAATTTTAGATTTACAATTCGCGAGGTTTCCTTATTACTAACAAATAATGTAAGTGTTAGTGGATGTTATGTTGCAAATGTTTCACACTTTATGCGAGAAAAATAATGAATG
Organism: Protaetia brevitarsis; assembly: GCA_004143645.1. NCBI lineage: Eukaryota > Metazoa > Arthropoda > Insecta > Coleoptera > Scarabaeidae > Protaetia > Protaetia brevitarsis. The sequence goes on along the minus strand of RXPK01000015.1, from coordinate 508,222 downwards.
TGTTTAAAAATCGAAATTATAAGAAAAAGTTGTCTTACCATTAGATAACTGTACTATTTCTAATACGGAAAATGGTGAAACAAGTGGAAAACTACACAAACGTAAACAATTTAAATCATTCGAATGTAAGATAAATGAAAAAAATGTCTTGTATTTTCAATTTCTTAACAGTAAGTTTGTATTAGATATTTTGTTTATAAAATTTTCAAGGTGAAACTTCATTTACCATAAATTCTAGGTAATATTCCGACACTTTTCTGTCATAATTGCAGCTTGTATCGGTAAAATTCCGGAAATTTCTTATAGTATAGGATAATTTCTTATGTATACGAATCATCTTCGTATGTTAGATTTTAAGCAGCTATTCTTAGATATTTTTGCTCGTTTAAAAAGAAAACCTGTTAAACACGACTGCTTGTCAAATTTGAACTATGTGTACATTACAAAGCTCGAATGAATGGATACCGATTAATTGCAAACGTCATTAAAGGGCACGCATATGTATGCTCTAATTCAAAGCTCTCATTTTAAATGTTCCATTTCGAAATTATAAAACGTTTAAACAAAATTAATTTTATATTTAAAATATTGCTCACGCGTTTCATAATCCAATTTAATCCGTATCTTCAGGATGGGGATAAATTCCATTGTACATTTATAAGCTCCCCATTCGGAAAACATGGATTTTATAAAATAAATTCTCACGCAGTTGCACAAAAAAACAATCGCCAAAGCGAAGAAAAGACCTGAACTGATACTTAGGATTTAATGTTTCATTTATATCCGGTCTAAGGGAAGGCAAGCCAATCTCCTTTTTATCTCCCTCGTCCGCACGTCCTCTTTACGCTGGAAAAGGACGACAAGGAAAGCAAGGATTCCAGGGCAGGTTGCAATATACCATCCCCTTTAATAAAATAAAAGCACATTAAAAGTTGAACACGGAAAACTGCACGCTCTTGCGCCCTCTACGAGTAATTGCGTTGCTCTATTATGCTTTTTTTACGTCGCATATTAAAGCCCGTAATTAATGTTTGCTTAAATTTTTATTACACGATGACGCCGGCGTCCCTATAGACAGGACGACCAAGGAGAAAATAAAAGCAAGTGTATTCGTTGTTGGAAAAAAAAAGGCGGAAAAAGGAAAACAGAACCTAAAAGATGAGTTGGCGATGGCGAGAAATTATCGACCGGAAATACGTAACAGTTCGGACTTTCGCCGACTGCGAACCGTGGCGCTTCCAGTACGGTGCGCTATCTGCTGGTATATAGCTGAACTAACTGAAGCTTTCTCTTACGCAGTTTCCTCTTTCCTCCAGGTGTCAGATAAGGAAGATTGACACGAAACTGGATCTTTATCTCTTCCGATCGACAATGTAAATAGTGCCAAAAATTTATTCTGTTTCCCTATTTCTCGGAGTTATTCTTTTTAGCCCTGTGTAATATTGATATCAGCAACAATTTAGGGAAATTAAAAGGAATTATAAGAGTTTTATTTGTGGTTATTTAAATCTTAGCGTAATTTAATTATTTTTTGCACGTGTGTTTATTTAAGTTGCGACTATATGAGAAACGGCTTATTGGTAGCATAGAAAAATAAGATTAATAGGAAACACGCTTTCGTTTAATGAAGGTTTTTTTTTATTTATTCAAGAACTGAAATATATTTTTGAATATAAGTATTCGCAGCTAATAATAATAATAACACGAATTAAGAACGTTCAATATTGACGATTGTGTAAAATCTAATATAAATTATTTAATAAAATGTTGTAACGTATTGCTGTGTACTGAAGGTACAAAAGAAAATGCAAAATGAATTTACAAAAATGAAAAATTAAATTGACTAGCTCAGCGGATAAAAATTAAAGGCGCAAAAGAACAATTAAACTCAGGGCTACCCTCGCAATTAAAACTTGAATTTAATCACGAAAAGTAAACTGTGGGTGAAAGAAAACTGACTTTCTTTAATTACTCCAAAAATTGAAAAGGTTTAAACAAAAATAAAAGAACAGAAATTTTGAATGACGTTAGTAATCAGAAATTTTATTAAAAAAAAAAAAAAATTGTTACAAATTGCAGAAAAATTAAACCTTGGACTTAAGGTCCTGGACGAAATCAAAAACTGCAAGAATCTACATTTAAAAAGGACAATGCAAAATCCTTTAACAAACAAAAAGAAAAACAGTTCAAGAAGATAATCCTTATTACAACAAAAATCCACGTGGTTTCAAAAATTAACTAAACTAAATTAAACGTGGAGAAAACAAGTAAATACACCAACGAAAAACTTACATACAAGCACAATGCTCACAAATACATCCACCCCGAGGTGATTAAAAAATAATTACAAATCAGCAAAATACAAAAAAAAAACGAAAAAATAACTCTTTAAACTTAAAATATGCCTTCCAGAACTGAAATAATAAATGATCCTATATCTAATTTTGTGTACACAATAATATAATACCAATTATTATAAAATGAGTTCTTTGATGGATGAGATAATTTCAAAATTAACGCAACAAAACTTAAAATCAAAATGAAATACCAAAATGGCAGCTCACAGTATAAATTTACATGGACTTACTCGAGCATCTCGTCGAAGAACTGGCCCCTCACGGTAAAACAATCGCATAAATATATAAAATATAACAGCTGCGTGCGCTGCACCTAACGCACAATGATCATAGAAAACAACTACAAGAAAGGACATGAGCTAACATGAGCAAATAAAAATATATTAAAGAGTGAAAACAATTTCAACTGGACATTTAAATAAATAATTAACCAATCAATTCAATAACTAACTCTTATACAAAATAAAATTATTGAATCTGTGGGAACTCCCAGGAAGCATCGATAAAGGCAAATCGGATAAAAATATGCACATCTGTACATCTTCAAAAAAAAAACTCTCGCGAATACAAGGTGTTCGTCATGCAAGGTTATGATACGTATATGTACCACCTTTAACAAATTAAATACGAATTGAAGCTCCACAAATCTTCGATTATTTATGCAACCGAAACTACAAATACTGCCTACTGAGCATTGCATAATTCAGAATTGTTTTCAAATATTTTAATTACTATTTCAGTGTGCTGTAGCTTCGATTGCACTAATAATCGAAGATTTGTGGAGCTTAGATTTGCATTTAATTTGCTAAAGATGGTACGTAATACGTAACTTATAATTCTTTTAATGTATACCAGTTAATGATTAATATATCTTACCGCAGAAGTTCAAATTGCAATAATGCTTCAGTAAAACAAAATTATTTCTTCAAGTTTCTTTCAAAACAGGCAACAAGGTTGAAAAAAGGAATAATTTTAGTGAAGCAATGCCTGTACTATATTGTAATATGTATTGTTTCCATTGTCTGTAGATTAGAAAATGACAATTCCATCAACTCCCTTTCTAGTTTCTCTTGGATGAGAAAAGTTGAACCGTCTGTCTAATTTTCTATCATGTGCTTTTACTTCTTTATTACATTTTCTGGATTTTCTTTGAATGTCAAATGAGAACTGAGGTTTGTCATTGAAGGATAGACACTGCATACTACCCAAAATGTGTAGATTCCGTTGAATTGATTTAATGCATACATTTCTAAAGATAACCGTTTTTTTTTTTATAATTACTCTCTGCATGACGGGTTGAGTCACCTGAGTTTTAAAAATTCAAAGATAAAACACAAGCTTTATGCTATGTATGAAGTGACCTTGTTTTGCATCATAAATACACAATATTGTGGAAAGCATATAGCGTTTTTTAATCTGAGAGAAGTTCAATCAACGTAGCAATATTCATATCAGTTTGCTCAGTAGTAGATCATTTGCTTTTCAATTGTGTGAAGTGTGTTCTAATTTCTACTACGTTGGTTTCGGAATTTATGTGTTATTAGAGGCTTGAAAGTATTGAAATATGTTACTAGTTGAAGTCTGTATAAAGAGAAGTTTACAATATAAATTAAAAGTGGTAATATCGCTGTAGTGTTCTGTAGGACTATTAAAAGAATTTGAAAAGTAACTCGTTGGTTTCGGAATTTATGTGTTATTAGAGGTTTGAAAGTATTGAAATATGTTACTAGTTGAAGTCTGTATAAAGAGAAGTTTGCAATATAAATTAAAAGTGGTAATATCGCTGTAGTGTTCTGTAGGACTATTAAAAGAATTTGAAAAGTAACTCAATTTACAAAGAATGTGCTCGGGGTAGACATACCATATTAAAAAGACTTTGAAATAATCATTATTTTCAACTTTTATCAACTTTTCATCCCTTAAGTGCGTTAACTTTATATGGTCCAAGTAATGATGTAGTGTATGGAACAAAAACAGTGGAAGCCTTCGTGCAGTGATTGTCCCGTATTACGCATATTTACACAATCATGCGAACACTTTCACCAAATAGACGATTAATATTTTAAAGATTGATTTGCAGATGTCTTCTTACCAAATACCAAAGCTAGAAGCGTTTTATTATTGAATATGTGTGATGGATATTGTCCGAGTGATGTGAAAAATTTAGTATCAACAGGCAAAAAAAGTCGCCATTTTTACGATTCTTTAGAATCCTATTTAATATTTAACATTCTCAGAAACAGTATTACTATTCAATTACTATCTTTAACACATAATCAATTGTCATCGTCGTGGTTCTCCAATCTATTTAAATACGTATGATATTATCGAAGTTCGGCCACTCAAGTTTCAAGGTTCTCTACGATTCTGCTTTCCGAAGGTTTACGAAGTATCATCTTTCTCAAATTAAATGCGAAACTAAGCTCTATAAATCTTTCGATTGCTTGTCGAACCGAAGCTGCAAGTGCCCTACACCTAGCGCAGTGTTAACATTTCAAGCCAGTCTTAAGTTTTATGTATCAAATAAAAAAAACAATAAACAGAAAAAATTATAATACTTTTTGCAGCTGTTTATACATTGAAATTGATAAAAGTGTACTGGGAATGAGGTAATGTGTCAAATAACAGTAATTTACATTAGAAAGCGGTAATTGTCATTTACAGCGCCAGAATCCTGTATCAGAATTCAAGCGCTGTAATTGACATAACTTACTTATTTGTATCAGATTTTTCGGCCTAGAAAAAATATTAAGAAAAAAAATAGCCTTATGTCCATTATTTTTTATGACGACGATCGATAAATGTGTTTTTTTTTAATTAAATGAAAAGGATGCTATATATTTTTATGTTTACATTGAAAGTAACTGTCAGGTGAGAAAAAATATTGTTCGTTTGACCGCTGTAAGAGGCCCTACTGATAATGCTGTGTTCATAGTTGACAAGGCCAAAATCTAAGCTCTACAAATTAACCTGCAATTTGAGGCTCTTGAGAAAATCATGTTTCACACAGCTTTATTTAATAAGTATCACTGACGTATTTTAATTATTTATACATTGCTAAACACATGCTATTGGATCACATAGTTCCCTAATAATACAATTTCTCACCACTAATTTCCATAAATTTCTATATAATTTACATTATTATCGTGCTGAACACACCTGGCGCCTCAGGGAGAATTATTCACTTTGCCACAAATAACAGTTATTGTTATAATAACTCTCAGCTTTATTTATAATTACACCCTACACATATTGTAATTTGCTTCTCTGGAGGGTGATGTAAGGGGTTGTTGAGTATTGGCAAAATTTCGTTCAAACATTTCCGACTGCAAGGAAATATAACACTGTTACATCTTTACATACGTAGCATATTCCCCCAATCGTATGTTTTAAACCAGTCGGCTTTATGTGTCTTCCCATATTCAATTTGCACCTTAAACGAAATTCAACACCGTACCACCTTTGATCTCGGTTCATTTGAAATAACACGGTTTAACTCCGTCTTTATTAGACAGCTATTCCTTACTAATTGTGAGGCGTTTTGCTTATACTGCTCGCGAAATTTGAATTAGATTCGAGTAAATACTGAAAGTTCAAGTTACTCCACGTTCCATTAGGTGCGCATTAAAGTTAGATTTGTTGTTGGGCGATGTTTAAATACTGCGGAACCTTGAAGTAGGCACACAATTTTAAATTGGAACACGTTTCGGTTAATAATTGCGTGTATATTTAAACCAGGGCGTTGTTAATGCGAAAACAGAGTTGTTTCGCCGCCAAATTGGTTTTACATTTTCTTGTAAACATGTGCCTTTTTACTTTCCTTTCTTTTATTATACCTCGATCTTTTTAGGAAACTTAAGATTTTATGTTTTTAGGGTCATTATATTTTTAGTGCAATAATGATAACATAGGTAGCAAATATAAGATATTAGCTAAATTATATATAACTAGATAAAAATAGAACAAAAAAGGAATGTTTTTATCAACAGAATCATTACATTAGGGATTTCTTCAATTAAATAAAACCAAAGCGGTTTATCATCTTGGTCTTAATTTCCAAGCGTTTCATTATGAAAACACAAACAACGGGCTCTAATAACCTTACGTCCATTTCCACAAGTTTTTTTTTTTCATTCCATTTGATTAGAGAATGATTAGATTGTTGTGTAATGTTAAAACTAATTTGCTTGCTACGGATTCCCTGCAGACATAATAAATTGTGCTGCGGAGATTGCATAGTAAAAAATTCTTTTAAATTAAGTTACATCTCTTCCATGGATTATAAATTAAACAATTTTTCAAGCACTATAAATAACCTAAGCGAATTGATTGAATTCTGTCTGATTCCGAGAACTGATGGGTGCAAAAAATACAAGTGAAATAGTAATTTTTTTTCTCCTTAAATAATGATGATCGGCACACGAGAAAAATAACAATTTGCTAAAGGCGTACAACGCTGTATATATACAAGGTGTTTTAACTGTCTGAATTCGGACATTCGACACTACTACTCTTTTTACTTCTTAAATTTAATCCTTCTCACTTTTTTATTTATTTGTCAGTGACATTGCAATTCTAATAGAAGTCAAACGAAAATCGATGGCCTATGGAACTTTGGATTTTCGAATAGGAATATAAGTTTTTTTTTTTGGCTTTTACTTTCTCTTCCTTACCCTTCTAAAATAATTTGTAAGAACTTTCTCAAAACATTTGATCGTTTTCTTGTCGATTATTTTCGATAGTGTTAGAAATTCGATTCTTGTAATAAAATTAAGTAGCTTCAAAGGCTTACATTTCATGTAATCTCCTCCGTTGAGAGCATAAATGGGATCATAAATGCTAGGCAAAAAAACAACTTTTGATATGGTCATCGAAGGCGTAATTATATATATATATATATATATATATATAGCGAGTTTTAACATGTAGCTAATTTTGAATTAAATAAATCCCAAAGCATTCATTTGCTACACCATACTGTAGGTGTAACCAACACTAGTATTTTTCAAAACTCTATTCCTTGTTGGCAGCGGTGACTTTCGCAAATTTCCATCATCAATACGTGAAACCTCAGCATCTACAGCAATATGAAAGCGTTTTTACTCAAATTGTCCAGATTCTTGCAAAGTTTTTCAGCTTTAGTTGATCGTGGTTAAATAATCCTTTCTGCATTCTAAAGAAATATTTACCACAACTCTATGCCAGTAATTTAGATACGAGTGTCATGGTCAATTCACAAGATTTTGTTTGCTAAGTTTTGAGGGAATATTGTAGTAATGTCAGTAATTCATTTGGTAATGGGTTTTTCCTTTAATTTTGCCCATATAATTCATGAACTAACCCTTCCTTAAAGCATCCTCTAATTCCATCGAATATGAAGAATGATGAAATGTGAAATAATGACTATTAAACAGAACGAATTCGGCATAATAGAGATGGTACCATCATTAATAGCATTCGCTACTCTTCAATCTAGGGAAATAATTTTTGTTTTCGGTTTTAAACGATTGTCTATTTACAAGCCTGCTATTTGAAAATTCACAAGAAATATGTTTACTAAATTATATCCTGAATTATCTTATCTTTGCTACTAAATATACATACTTTATGTTTGCGCATCGTTAGATTATACGAATGAGAAATACAGGAGATAGGTAATTGATGGAAAATATCCATGGCCATAATGCGGTACTACAAACCTGATGTCTGACTTTGCACGACCAGATGCAAGATTCTTACTTAATGATTAACTATTTAGTTTGTATTTTTTTTCTTATCTTAAGGAATTCGCCACACATCTCTATATGACACAAATTCCCACAGTTATTGTAACTGAAAGAAGGTAGAAGCTGCCTCTTCCAAACCCAGAATAACAATAATTTGCTGGCTTTCAGTAACAGGACTTGGGGCTGTTTCTCAGGTTCTGCTCTCAGAATAATGCTTTTTGTAATATTCTTTTTGCTCCTCGGCGAACGCTGGAAAATAACTTAAGTTGCTGCACAGACGTAAGCATAATAACAACTAATGTATGTGCGTATGACCAAAACTTCCATACGAAATAGGATCGCCCGCAGGCTTTCAAATTCTTCTTTTGCGTTCGACTGCTAGCCTTTATCACAGTGTGGCTTTTCTTGCATTTATTATCTTGTTCCATTCCTTTTTTTCTTCAGTATTCTATTATTCTCAATTTTTCTATATCTTCCATTACCTGTTCCTCCCATCTTATTTTCGGTCCACCTTTTGGTCTAACTTCTCCTGGTCTCTAGTTGTTTATTCTCTTCGTTATCTCGTCATTATCTCTCCTCTTTGCTTGTCCGACCATTTCAATCTTTGTTTTATTATAATAAATATTATAATATTATCTCCCTTCATTATATCATTTACCGCATGATTCCATAACATTCTATATTCGCCTTCAATTTTCTTTGGTCCTAATAATTTCCTTAATATATTCATTTCAAATATCTTAGATTCTCCTTATCCTTACTTATCAGACACATTCCTTCCGCCGCATACGTCGCTTAATTGCTACATTGCAAAGTTTTAATTTAGTTTTTCTGCTAATACTCCGATCTTTTATAAATTTGCTGCAATAGGCTCTATTCCCTGCTTGTATCCTCTCTCCAATTTCCTCACTTCTATCATTTCTATCTGCTTAATATGACACCTAAATATTAAAAACTATTTACTTTTTCAATAGTTTTCTCCCCGATTTTGATTTGTGATGTGTTTGTTTTTATTCTGCTGTTTCTCATGTATTTGGTTTTGTGCTCGTTTATTCTCAAGCTTCTATGCACCACATACCTATCGTACTAAAATTGTTAGAGCATTCTCCCGATTTCTTCGATTTCTTGCAATTAAGACAATATCCTACGCATATACAATGATTTGCGTGTTACTCTGTACAATAGTCTTGTCATATCCCGTTTCTCTTACTATACCTTCCAATACCACATTGAACAGGGTTGGTGATAACGCATCACCTTCATTTTCTATTTTTATTTCATCCGTCATGTCCTCACTTGTTATTACTCGTGGAACCTCTCATTAGAATTTTAATCAAATTTATTAATTTAATTATTCTCTTTAAGTCTTGCAGTAGACTTAGTCTAATTACTACTTCTACTAATCTACTGTCAAAGGCCTGTATGAAATCTATAAAAAGCATGTAGGTTTGTACATCGCGTTCGTAGCACTTTTCTATTACTTGCGTAAGAATATGTATTGCATCCGTAGTTGGTTTACCCTTCCTAAAGCCCAGTTGGTATTCTCCTATTTGTCCTTCAGTGTACTTCTTTAATTTCTCTCCAATATTTGGATTATCAAACCCATTCTCCATTTAGTAGGCATATTTTCTTTCTCCAAATTTCTTCAATCAAGCTGCGTATTTGATGTAAAAATTGTTCTCCTCCACTTTTGCTTAATGCATTTTGGATTTCATCATTTCTTTTGCCTTTTGACACATTCCATATGTTCTTCAGAAGTTGGTGATTCTATTTGTATCTCTTTGTTGTCAGATATTTCTTTGTGTGTATTCTTTGTTCCTTCATTTCCTTGATAGAGCATCTTAAAATACATAAATCAACTTTCTTTATGTTTTTTCTTAACCGATGTTGACTGATTTGTAATATTTTTGTTATTATTTTAATAATCATACGGAAATAGTACTTAGAATATTGCGATTATTCAGCTTTTCATAAAGTGTATAACACAAAAGCTATAATCTTCGTTATCAAAGACATTTTGATAACTGATTGACACGCGCAACAATCTGACGACTTATATCTTGAACTATTTGTAAACCTAATAAAACTTCATAAATAGAAATTCATCTTCTGCGCAACAACACAGTATTATATCTGATTGAAGAGTTTGGGTTCTTATAAATATGAAGGCCTTCAACTCATTACCTTTACCTACGTTTGCTTCAGTAATTGATATAATCCACTCATCATAATATTGGAAGATCTCTGGAAGTATTGCATTAATATTGACAACTCGCGTTGCTGCTTACAGTGATAAAAAACAAAAAAAAACTAATACTTTCGAGAAGCGAGACCCGACTTTGATTCAAGACACGAAGAAAATTCATTAAAATAATGGAGAGCAAAGAAGAATGCGTGATATATCATAGGGCATTAAGTGGCGCGCTTTGCTTTAACGTTAAAAATCCGTGCCACTATAGAAAATTCCCCGAAACGCGAAAGTCCAGACGGCACAGCACGAAAGAAAAGAATAAGCTACAATAATAAATGGAACTCTTCTTAAAGATTCGTAATGTATTCAAAAGTAAAAGCGTCCCAAAAAAAAAAAAACCTTTCCTCATTCATTTCCCACTTGAAGACTTTTCCGTTCCGTCATTCATCTTTTTTTTTCTCTCATCTAACTTTACAGCTACGGGAAAAGGAATCGATTCCGTATTAATTATTGGAATGGAAGTAATAATTTAGATTGGGACGTCTCGGGTTATTCGCAACCTGCACGTTGCTATAAATGTTCTGGATATTCTTTCGTATATTCCAAATATGAACTAATGTCTACAGGAACGTCCAGCACTTCTCTTATAGAGGATAACACATACTGTTGTCAGATCCTTTAGAAAGTTTGCATCTTTAGTACTTGACCTCATAAAGCTTACAGTGCAGATATAAATTCTAAAATGCATTTAAATTCAGCACTAAATAGTTTTATTAATTGCAGTGTTTACGAAATATTCCGGTTAAGTAAACTTTATCATCAACTTTTTACAAGTTTTAATTGTATTAAATCATAATAAAATAAAGACGACGACAATATCCAAAATTGCATCACTGGTAACACTACACACTTTAAAACAACTTACTGCAAACTTCATTATACTGGATGCACATTTAGATAGCTAAGATATCATCACCAGTAAAATGGCTTTCCGTATTTAGTATCCTGTTTGTTTTATCAGTTAATTTGTACCAGTCATTCCAATATCCTGGTGTCTTGTACTAATCTGTTAGTTGATCAAAGTAATTCTGGCTAGTTGATCAAAGTAATTCTCTGGGTTCATATTTGTTTTGCCAAAAAATGCCTGTCTTTTTGCTTCCAGAACGTTGCGTTTACAGAGAATGCGTTCTCTGACATCTCATTATATAGTCTGCAGTTGATATCTCTCCAGTTTTGATCAGAATTTTCTGTAGTTGTCCTCTCAATATACAATGTCCTTTTAGGACACCTGTTGTGGTGCGAAAATGATTTCTACTGAGCTCCTGTAGTTCGTCAATTCTTTTTTTTTTTCATGGTCCTCTAATAAAGTAGAATTAGAAGTTAATGACGTCTCGTAATTTAAAATAATAGTTAGGCCACTCCATAAAATCTATTTATTCGTATCTTAATAATAATATAGCTATTTTTAACTTGCTGGATGAAAATTGCTCCTCTTGGGTTCAAAGTGATCACTTCCATCTTTTGAAAGTAAAAGAGAAAATCTTCTCTTTGTAATGAAAACCATCAAATTTCAGTTCAACGTTATTAGTAATTTTAATCGGAGAAATAAATTGCGGTACGTTATTTTCCTGTTGATATGCGAATATTGTTTTTACTCAGGTTAATGCATTCTGTAAACCTCTTCTAGTTATAGGTTCCCAAAAGAATTTTACTTTGCATCATTTTCTGAAGATTCTCCCAATAATTAGATTTACTCTGCGCCATTTCTCTTTTCAATTTCTTCAGTATTTTACTGTTACTTATCCCGCAAAATGGCTCAGATCTACAAAAGGTATTCCAGCCTCTTTTTCAGTTTACGGTGGCCTCAAAGTATTCCTGTTGATATGCGAACATTGTTTTTACTCAGGTTGATGCATTCTGTAAACCTTTTCTAGTTATAGGTTCCTAAAAGAATTTTAGTTTGCCTCATTCCCTGAAGATTCTCCCAATAATTAGATTTACGCCGCGCCGTTTCTCTTTTCAATTTCTTCAGTATTGTATTGTTACTTATCCCGCAAAATGGCTCAGACCTACAAAAGGTAGTCCAGCTGTTTTTTTTTTTGCGGGATTATCCGTTATTTCCTTTCCTTCCACTACTGTGTGACACGGAACCCAGACAAGAGTTACTTTATTGCTTTGGCCTAGCTCGCTTAGTTTTCCTAGGCATTCCCAGATCATCTTCCAACTGATTTTATGCGAGCTTAGCGCCTTGATGGCTGCTTGACTGACATGATAATGATAATCTCCTACTTTCCATAATTGATATGTATATTGCACTGGACGCATCTTTCAATAGCGTGTATTTTCGCCTAGAAGATACTTGGGTATTTTCCCAAGCTTTCGAAGTACTCTACGCCCGTATATTCTAGTTCCAGTATCCTCTACCGTTTTGGAGCCATCAATGTACCATTTGACGGCATTTTTATTCACTCTTAAGATGGTATTTCCATTCGCTGTTGTTACTAAGCTTTGTGAAGAATTCCTTCACAAAGCTGATTTTTCTTTGACATGCCATCCCGGGGCATGTCCCAAGTTTGATCACAGTAAGGAGACTGAGGCCTATGCGTTCCTTCTTTGATCATTCTGAGTGTGATTCTTCTTGCCAAGCTATCTACCACAATATGGAGAGGAATAAGATCTAATACTACCTCGATGGCTGCTGTTGGGCAAGTCCTTATTGCCCCAATTATGCAGACGTATGCTAATTTTTGCACTTTCGAGTGATTAGTTTTTTTGCTCCCAGCAACTGATGCATAAGTGATGATCGATCTCACTGTCGCTGTATACCTCGCGTGTAATATACTATAATGATATTAAATTAATTTAATTTAGTTTATTACATTGTTCATTCATCTCTTTCAAAGGTTTGAAGTTTATATTACAACTTACAATTTTGGGGGTCCTCATTTAATATAATCAACCGTCTGGTTAAGAAGAACAAGTTTCAAAACAAACCAAAGTTTTACTATTATTGCTGTATGGGTTCCCAACAAAGAATTTCCGTTCTAACTCTGCTCCCAACAACATATTTCTAAATTTGAACGGTACTTGCCTTTTTTTCTAAAATAACATGTACAATACATTTTAACTTCTAAGTTCAGTAGCAAACTCCCGAATAGAATTTGTAGCCTAAGCACCAATATAGACCAAAGCATTAATTTTAATATTCCCGCTAATGATATTACCCTTTCTATTATACTTTGCTTTAAAGATATCTTTGTTAGGACAAAATCTTCGCGGCCAACTCAGTCCTTTAGCCCAGTCCTTATGCCCTAGTTCCCGTAGGCAACCGCTACTTATCAGTGAAAGGCATTCAAATAAAAGAAGTCTACTGTATTACCCCACCACATTCCAATCCAAATCACTAACCCTCCCAATTCTACATAAATAAAATTTTTTGAGTGAGGTTCGCTCTTGGATATTTAAAGAATTAAAGATTATTGCTCAAAATAGCCGATTCTTTTTCATCAAATAAATTTTAAAATACCTAACCCGTTATTGACACTATCGTTTGATGCGAAAAACTAACCCTCATTTTCTTAAAATGTGTAACGTTAGCAATAAATTTCATCACTAGGCCGAAAAATTTGATTAGAAAACTGAGAAAATCCAGTAGATTTAGGGTCAAGCCTCGCACATGTCCAACTAATTGGCAATGTACGCACTGTAAGTGAGACAATAAATAAAAGAACATAAATTTGTCTGTTACGCCCTTTATTATTTAGAAATAAATACCTTAAGTGTCATACGATTTTGAAATAGATATGTATTATATTTTTAGAACTTACTAAAAATATTTGCAATTTTGTAAGAAACAGGGCTATCTAAGACAAGAAACGAGCCGTTGTAAATACCATTTTAATTTATTTGAAATGATTAAGTTACAAAATATAAATAAAAATAAATTGTTTATGTGTTTACTTAGTAATGTTTTACGTACGTATTTCAGTCTTTTTTCACTATTTTTTACATATATTGTAATTTAAATATAACATATTTAACAAATTCATTCATTATATTTATTGTTTTAGAGTCTTTAGACCTTTAACCTATCGAAATATAAATAGTAGTTACAAATTAAGACCATTATTTATTCACACCTAGTAACATTATGGATTCCTTACTCTTTTCTGTTTTATTTATTTTTGAACATTAATTTTATAGATACGGTTACACGTAAACGAAAACTTAAATTATGCAGTCGTTCTTTTAAAGCTTAAAAACATTTTGTGGGGAATGTAAATCTCTTTTTCTGTTTTAACCAATTCCCCGAACAGAATTCTGAAAGTTAGTCCTAGGTGGTGACCTTCTCTACCTTTAGGAACACTTTTTATCGATTTTAACATAAACTTAAAAGGAAGCAAATGTCGTAAACGATTGATACGAATGTTTATTCTAACATTGACTTAGTTTAAATTCCCATGGTCCACCGGCATTGAGTGTACTTCTATTTCAAATCAAAGATCCCCTATTCAGATTTATGCGACGCGTAAAACGGGCACGAGCAAATACATGCTATGAACCGGTCTAACTATAAAACCGTTCGCCGTAAATCTTCCATTTTTGAAGTAAAGTTTGCTTTGCCGTTTCCCTTTTTTCCTCTGTTTCCTATGCATAATGAATGTTTCCCAAGGAAATCGCGTCTTTCTCTTTCCGCACGGTGTTATTGTTGTCCTCTAAAATAAAATGTGTTGCGTACTTTTCGTCACTTCGACGTTTTCAATATTCACAATGTGAGGTAGTGAATGACAAAAAATTGCTTTAGATTAAATGTTTTTATTGTTTCAGGTGAACGAGTGAGTAAGAGATATCCTGTTATGGTTTTCATACATGGCGAGTCTTACGAGTGGAATACCGGAAACGCATACGATGGAAGCGTTTTAGCAGCATTCGGAAAAGTAATCGTCATCACACTGAATTTTCGTTTGGGCGTGTTGGGTAAGTGACTGATTGCACAATGTATCTTATGCAAAATGGTATTATTTTGCTCAAACATAGAAAAAATGTACAATTATTGATTGGTATTCCGTTATTTAAATCTCTCTGTTGATATAACCAAATAATTTAACACATATGAGCATAATATACGATATGTATTTGTATAATGCCAATAAATTAATACTACTAATTAGTAATATTAGCGGTATAATAACAAACCTATACAGTTATTCATGTTATACGGCACGGAATATTGAGGCCAAAATACACGACGTTCAAAAGTTTCACTTTTGAGATATGTGGGGGATATTACACAGGTTGTTCCAAAAGCTATAAAGCTATCAAAGTTTCGTCTTTTAAACGGAACTTCTTGTATATTGTTGCATCTTTGGAACACTTTTTTATTATTAAATTTAAAAAAAAGGAAGTTATTTTTCATAAGAAATTCTGCATGGTCTGAAATAATCGGATATCAATTTGCTACCATACGAGGTCTGTCAAAAAATAGGAATTTTGCTTAAGAATAAAATACCCTTATTTTTAACAATATGGAAAATTGTTATAAAAAATAGTTTATTAGATTTGGACACTATATTAAAATATGCAATTACATTTATTTACCATGGAAAATCTGGGTTTGTTATACGAGCAACTGGACAATTTTTACAAAATCAATTCAGTGGCTTTATGAACGAATTATGTTCACAAGAACGTCAACGTATTTGGTTCCAACAAGACGGTGCCTCTTACCAGAGTTCATTAGCTGTTAGAGTATATCACAGAACATAACCTACTAGAACTGTCATACCCTAACTGAAAGTGCGTTTAGCGCCGCCTGTTTCTCATTCTTGTGCTATTGTCTTTTTGGCGCGTAATTTAAATGCCATTCTGATACTAATTGGTACTTTATACTTATGTTTATGATTTAATATATAAAAAAAAATATATGATTTTCTGAAATATTTATGTTAATTAAACAAAAATACAATATATTAGATGTACTGAATACTAATTCCTCAGAATTTACCTATAACATATGGAAATGCACAAACATAATATACTTATTTGTTGTAAAATAGAAACCTAATTACAAATTGAAGAAAAAAGGGAACGATACCACTTTAAATATAATATTTTCAGAGGCAAATGTAAGAACGGAAACAATAAAAGGCTTAAATTGTAAATCAAAGTTAGAGTACCTAAATAAAATGTATGTACAGAACGTTAAAACTACGAACTGGTCAATATACTGCTCTAAATTTGATTGAAATGGATTTAAATCTATTATTAATTGTGGTGAGAAATGCATCCAAATTGAAGTTTTCATCGATAACAGCTCAATGTCATCGACATACCTGAAACAGATTTTAGGAAATTGGGTAACCTCCTTTCCCCCCTTTTTGGCAGACATATTTATGAAAGAATTTGAAAATACTTTAAAAAATACATGCAAACAATTTCCTAAAATCTGGCTCAGGTATGTCGATGACATTTTTGCTGTTATCGATGAAAACTTCAATCTGGATGCATTTCTCACTATAATTAATAATAGATTTGAATTCATTTCATTTACAGCTGAGGAGGGCAAAAATAATCAACTCTAATTTTTAGATCTGACTATATCCTGGAAAAAAACAAATTTGAATTTAATATTTTCAGAGAATCCTCTAGTACCCTCAAGTACATCCATAACACTTCGGCCACCTTTCATAAATATAAAGAATCAGCCTTCCACTTTTTATTCAACAGACTATTTAAACTGCCATTATCAACAGAAAATTTCGACATTGAGCACAATATTTTCAATATCGGTAAAACAAATGGTTACAGTGAGAAATACATAAAGAGAATATACTACAAACATCGGAGAAAATATACATTTTTACAAATAACAACCTTTACCAGATTTTACCAAACAGAGAATAAATTCACGAAACTAACATTCCATCCGTCTATACAATATAGATTCAAAAATTTATTTCACAAAATATGGCTTCACGACAGCTTTCTCCAATAACAATACCTTAATGAATCGTTTAAATTATAAATTTGGCAGTAAAGATTTTTTTCTCTAAATCGGGTATTTACAAGATAGACTTGTGTGGGAATTGTTATATCGGGTTATTCGTTTTCTTTTTAAAGTTTTTACGTCTATCTTCCTTTAACAATAAATTTTGTGATTATGACTATGTGAGATATGACTAATTTATTCGATTTTGCCAGTCACTCAATATAAGTAATCGAAAGATTTCCTTTCCTTCATTTGAGTACGCTCACCACTACTCTAAATGTGGCTCTGTACATGAAAGATGTATGATGATATATAACTTTAATATAAAAAATATTTTAATAAAATAATCCATTGTGACGCTGTGTGAGTACATAATTACAAGTAGATGTACTTAGTTGTAATTATGTACTTACACAGAGTCACAACGTCTACTTGTAATATTTTAATTACTATGAAAGCCAATTATTTTTATATATATTCGGGCCGACTTGTGCTTATAATATGGTATGTGAATGTAAATATTCATAACTTAGAGAACGAATGCGGGAGCTATTCATATTCACTTCCTATAGATTGTAATTCCTCCAAAAGGGCTCTCTAAAAGTGAATAACAATGCATTTTCTTCGCACATAATCTTAAACGAATCTTAATTATACGTCTGCTTATTATTAATGTTCGATTAGTATATTACTTGGAATTTTGAATGTTATAATATCCTTCTCACAGTTATAAAACGTTTAAAGTAATTATAAAACGTACACAAAATCACAGCACCAAACGACTCTAACAATTCCATGGAAATATCGAAATGGCATCAACAAACAAAACACAAAATATGCGCACAAATGCGAGTGATCTGTGGAGAATAGCCTGACAGAAAAAGATAATCATACAGAAAAATTGAAGCGGAGCTACATTAATGCAAGAACCAGAAATAGGGGGCGTCTTAATAGGTTTCATTGTGTAATAAAGTAGTCGTATCCTTCTAGAGTATACCTTTAAAATATTTTTAATGAAAAACTGATTCATAGACATTCAAATGTTTGTTGGGCTGCTAGATCTCCAGATTTATCCCTCTGGGCTATTTCTTACGGGGTTACTTAAAACTGTAGGTTTATAAGTCAAGAATCATTCGGAGAGAATCATTTCCGAAACCTCTCCAGAAAATTACTCCAGATATGATAAGCAATATATTACTCGAATTTGGCAATAGAACGATTAAACGTTTAGAAAAAGAAGGCGTATGTCGATGCACTAGCGGAATGAGTTAAATCCCCGCTAGTGCCTCGACGTACCCACTCTATTTTCTCAACATTTAATCGTTCTGTCGCCAATAATACATTGCTTATCATATCTGGAGGGAAAAAAAATAAATCAAATGATTAACTTCAATTACGTCTTTGGATTGATGTTTGAATGTATATAGTGTAGCACAAAATTGCTGCCCATCATCAATCCTTTAATTTTTAAAAAATTCACATACAACTAGTTTCGGCCTAGGCCATCTTCATGTATATTCATTAGTTTCAACAGATACTAAAAAACATACCTGAAGATGGCTTAGGCCGAAACAAATTGTATATGAATTTTTTAAAAAATTAAAGAATTGATCGAAGAACAGCAATTTTGTGCTACCCACGCACTGTATAAATGATTAAATGTTGAGAAAAAGAGGGTGGGTATGTCATATAACATTTAATCATTTATTTTTTTTTTATGTACTTATTAATGTCATGTTAGTGACGCAGCTTATTTGTATAACAAAACCAGACTTATTATGGTAGATAAAAGCAATTGCATATTTGAATATAGTTTTCAAATCCAATCAACTATTTTTTTATAACATTTTTTTGAAATTTATCAATAAAATGGTTTTCCATATGATTTCAACTTAAGTAGATATACCGTATATGAAACCTTAAAATTATTAAAAATAAATAGTTATCAACATCGCATCGCCTTTTGCAATAAAATACGCAATAAACTATCTTGTTTTGTATTTTTATATTTTCCACACTTTCACATATTAACATTAAAATATCACAACAGTATATTGATTCTTAAAATATAATGTTAGGAGGTTATTATATGTTGTCAAAATGATCTTATATAATTGGTGGGAATTCGGTTTTTCTTATTAATATTTTCAGAAAATCATATTTCCCTTTTTCGAATTTATCTAAAGCAACACAAGAAAATATTTCAAGCAAGAAACATATTGAAAGGCAGATAGCTTTGCATTTATAAACAGGCCGTAAAATCCGCTCAGAATGGCGGACAAAAAATGAGATACTACATAGTTAGGCCGAGCATCTACGGCAGTTCTAAGTCAGAACTTAAATGAGACCAAGCGGAACAATAATTTCGTGTCCATCATTATTAGCTGTCAAGGGATGGAACGTCCAAAGTTCAACAGAGCGACAGTCCCACGGGACAAATGCGGAATAATATAGATTGTCCGCTTCCCAGGCAGTAGTTTCGTCCCGTATTCGCCTCTATGTGTGTGCCTGTGTGTGTGTGTGCACCTATTCGTTCGCCGGACGCGAGACAGAGATGAGGTATTGCGGAGAGGATTCGACCAAAAACCTGTCACTTTTATGGTGGCAATATATACGGCCGCGAGATTTCATCTTTTTTCGGGGGTAGACGACGCGCAACACGGGCGACGGAATTTTCTTTGTTGTAGTAAATGTGTTTTCCCGGTTTCGGGCTTGATTTCCGCGGAGGGAAATTTATATTTTGCGGGTCGCGTAAGCCCGAACACTTTCGCCGACTCGTCCGCCGGGCTCACTTGATCTTTTTATATCATTGTAAATTGAGAATTACCGTCATCTCTTCCACTCTCCTCTACCGGAGTCACGTGTAATAAAATTACGGCGTTTATTGTTCTAGACCGCCGCCGACGGCGTTCTTCCGCGCTCGTCCTCTAGAGAGGAAACGATTTGCCTCGACCAAACACGCAGGATGAATTTACACTCGCCTCGGGTTTCCTGCGAAATTTTGCGTATTTGAATAACGCGCTCCGGGAGCATTAATATTTGTTTCGTTAATTACTTGACCTAAATATTATTAACCCTGGTACCGCCCACAGAGGGGAGCTAATATATTTGCTATGGTTAATTACATTTATGCAACATGTTGTTTGTAGATAAACTCTGTTTGGGAAATTTGAAACGTTCAAAATCTACCACCTAGCCGAACGTCTTCAAATAATTATTTAGTAATGAATTATACTAAGCAAAATTATTTAGTATGCTGCCTACGTACCTAATGAATAAATTTTATCGCGTTGGAACGTGTTGAGAGAGTACTATAAACAATCTGGTAAAATTAGGAATAAGGTGAAATAAAGGGAGATAGATGAAGGCGGTGTTTACGCGAGGGTTTAATTCATAGTTGTAATAAATACAGACTGTTCCAGACCCGCAATCCACTATGTTTTTCTCGAGATCTACTACAGTCAGTGCAACAAAAATTTATAAACAAAATCGCACCTGAAGAATCGGTTAAAGCTTCTTTGTCACGTTTTTTGGCAAAATAATCTAAATAAATTGTCCTCTTAAATATTCGCAAAAAAATGTTTATTCGCTACTGAAAAAAAAATATATAAAAACATTTCAATCAAACAGACATATAACAAGCATTTTCTTCCTTATCAAAAAATACAGCATTAATGTGAAATCAATAGATATTAGTCGCAAAGTAAAATTCATGTATATAAATAATAAAGAATGCTCATATGAATACCCGAATAAAAAGAATCTGAAATTAATAAAGCAAACCTTTAGATCAAATTAGATTACACTGTAAGAAAAATTTACAGTAATAATCATGGGCAACTTTGTAACTCACAATTATCACTGTAGAATTACAGTCTATTGTAATACTACTGGTAGTACTGCATGTAATAATACGAGCAGCGTGTATTTCGTTACAGTTAAAATTTGGAAAATTTTGGACATGTAACATAACTTTAGAAATATAATTTGTATAAAAGCAAAGCACAAAGTAAGGTTCCTTTTCACAATTGTATTATTACAAATTGTGTTACATTTGCAGACTGTAGCATTACAAGATCATATGTAATTTTCAAAACAATTTTAAACACTATATTCAAATGCAACTTTACAGAGATAATCGTGGCAACTTTGTTGCCTACAATCTTCATTGTAATTGTCCCAAGAATAATCACTGCAAATTTTAGTTTAGCATGGTATTGAATTAGTGAACGAAATTTAAAGACCTTTTGTAATTTGTCTTGTGCTATATTTTAAAGCAACCTCTAATAGTTACGTACATACATATTTCGGCGACAGTGCCCTTTCTACTGGAGATTTTTGTTTTTCTAAAGACAAAAACAAATGCCAGAAAAAGACACTTATGCCGGAACAGCTATACGACTACTTCAATAGTTCGTTTGAAATAAAGTATAAAGCTCCTTTTCTACCACAAATCGAAAACGTTTCAGTAGCCACTGTAGCTAAGGATTGTATACCGGTTTACCGGTAGACCGGTTAACCGGTAAATTAACCGAAAAGCGTTCGGTAAATTTACCGGTAAATTACAAAAATTTACCGGTAATTCGGTAAATGAAAAATCCATACCAGAAATTTTTATCTACGAAATATTGTGATTATAGATATGTATTTAAAGGTCTAAAGGGAGATTGAAAATAAAAAAAACAGGTGCACTTATTAATTTTAATGGGAGATGTTTTTGTTTAATTTTAATTTAAACTTTCTTGAGATTGAGAACCGCTGTAATGCCCTAGAATAGAGAATATAAAAAAGAAACTGACAAAAACTTTTGGTTAGAAACGTATAACCTCCATTTCACCGAGTTGGTCCGAAAGAGATGGAATCAAAAAATTCTCAACAAAAAAAAAGCAAAAAATTGAAAAAAGGTCGTGTAGAAATTAAAAGAAAATAAGAATGGAAACAAGATGGATAACGACAAGCAACGCAAAGGAAAGCGAGATTAATGTTCATTTGTTGCTAGGACGTTAGGAAGCAAAACACCTCACTTTTCCTACTTGCCTTTGTCAACAAGTGCAATTTCAATTCTCTCATTTTATGATTTTTTGTATGGATTTTATTTATCTCTCGAATATGGTCTGGAGTTTTTTAAGATTTTTAAAAGTTGTAAATCATTTTTCTTAAAGAGTAAGTAAATGTCCCATTTTTAAATATTTAAAAATAAATAATAATAATTCAGTGCAATGTAATATGTAAATATTGTATGTGATTTTTTAATATTATAATATATAAGAACAACATTTCACATATCTAAATTAATAGCAATTTTGAATACACCACATTATGTTAGAACATTAATGCAACATTGTTGTAAAAATTTGCCTTAAAACCTTAAATATTTTGTTTTACTTCTTACAACTGTTTAAAATAATTAAATACAAATATTTATTACAAAATTCTAATATTATGCCTCAAGATTATGTAAAATATGTATTATTCTAGCCTAACTTCTAACCCTATTTTCTTGGGGAATCCCCATTAATGTCACACATGAAAAAAAAATTACCGGTAATTTACCGGTAAACCGGTATTTTCATTTTCATTTACCGAATTGCCGGTAAATGAAAAAATCGGTAAATTTACAATTACTAACTGTAGCAATGCAGATATTTGATTTATTCCATACACATATGTACCTTCCACATACCGGGAAGTAGAAAACAAAATTTATAAAAAAATGTATTTCAAACATAGTATTTATTCACAATACATAATACAATAATAAATTCCATAAATGAAATCGAAAATTAACTGTGTCACAGGTTCTAGCATTTTTTAATGCTAGAATTTTTCCAGATTTTTTATTTTCATTTCACAAATCTTTTTCTGGATGTACTTTAATATTGTATATCATTTCAAAAATTCAAAAAGTGCAGATTTGTTTACATTAAACTGGAATCATAATGAAAACAGAATAATTTTCATAGAACTGAGCATTGTCTATGTGGTTGAAAATCGTCGTTTTCCTATCCATTGTCCAAATCTATAAACAAGAAAAATATGTATTTAAGGTTATAAATGATTCACCTACTATATTTGCATTACTACCTTTCTCGTGTAATAATTGTGCATGGCGCTATCCATCTCAAATGCTCTAACTCAGCCTCTTTGCTCTCTCCAAAGCAGAATCATATGTGTTACAATGTTCATTTTGAATAAACAACCAGAAAAAAAATGTGTGGTGTGCCTAACTTACACCACTATTTTAGCATTTGTAAACATGCAATAAGATTCTGTATCTATAACGCAGTTAAATGTGTGCCATTTGTGTTTTAAAAGATAATGAATGACATTACGATAAAAATTAATAACTAATAAAATATATACCTATAGAATATACGTACATATATTAAATCTAATGTTAAATTTCATACAGTTCAATTTATTATTTGTATCAGAGAATTTGGATTCACATTCCTTTCCAGCCGTCGAAGAACTGCGTCTCAAAAATATTTATGCAATACTGAATACTGCATGTGTTACCCGCAGTGGTAATACTACGTGTATTCATGCTGGGGATTTAAGTAAACACTACTCCTACTGTGATCCTCTTTTTTTCTAAAATACGCTCCCTGATTTTACCTACTTAATTAGGCCTACTGTCGTTGAGAGCAGCTTCTTTGTCTAACTGCTAGCTGGAGGATTCTTCACGCCCATAACTAAAAGCCTTGTTCTCGCCAGGCCCTCGCAATAACACGCACGAACCGATGTTTTTTCCTACTCTTGGCAGAATCTGCAAGTTGCATAATCTACCAGCCTTATATTGTACATATGCCTATTTAGTCTACCCGTTAGCAGACCTAATATCATTTTGGCAATCTTTTCTCAGTAGGGCTTTAATAAATTCAAGCCTCTGTTCCTTTAGAAACTCTTTTGCCTGTTTCTGTCCCAGTGACTTTTGCCACCACACTCTGAACTCATGTATGTATTCATACACAGATTTTTTTTTAATTTGACACCTGGCAATGCTCTGAGGAACCTTGCCTGGCTAGATTGTCTGCAACCTCATTTCCCAACGCGCCCAGGTAGCTAAGAATCCAGGCCCATGTTAATTTCCTTTAGGGTCCCACCTTATTTAAGGCACTTACACAGTCTCAAATCAGCTTAGAGTCCACACTTACAGAACTAATCGCTTTGAGTGTGGACTGATTGTCAGAGAAAATAACAACGCTTTCACTTAACTCGGTCCAACTTTCTGTTTTCTTTGACACAAGGACAAATTGCAGCAACTTCACCCTGGAACACTGTCGCATCTTTGCTGAAGTTTATGGGAAGAGCTCCTTTGAGATATATGCCAGCTCCAACGCCGTATCTAGGTTGAATGTTTGAAACCACAGCATTACGTGGCATCCAAAAATTTAAATGACTGCAATTTTTTCTTTTAGGACATCGTTGATTATTTTCCGTTGGAATATTATTACTAACAACTAATTAACTATTAATTCGAAACTAGCTGGTCGTCTAGACTGATCCTGTCTTTGTCTTTATCGTAAATTATTTTTTAAAATGTGTTTACTTACTCCTTCAGTTTCATTAAATATTAAATTAATTTTACTGTGCTGTTAGTAATGGAAGGATGATTGGAGCGTACATCGTTAAATAATTTGCCTGCTTTTCTTTCATTTTGATCATTATTTCCAGAAAGACTGAAGTACAATTCAAATTGTTTGTGATAATAATGAGCCATTACCAACGTTTCCTCGAATGTAAAATAACTTAACAATTATCGATTCTATATAGTTTCCAAACGCTCAATTAACAAGCAATTTTACAGTAATTGCCAATATCACTTATACATTTGATATCTACGTCATAGCCTATTAGCGGAGCCAATATTCATATATTTTTTTTTTGAATGACTCCAATTGATTAATTTTTTTCTTTAAGATGCTGCAAAACAAAAATTCCCTACTTAAAATAAAAGCGAGATTATTAAAAAAACATTTTTCTTTACAAATTCTGATCTACCGTGAGCAGTAGATGTTGTAAAAAAGGATTTATGAAATGTTGCAGGATAAGCTTTGGAAAAGTAATAAAAAAGATAAACTATACTATTGTATATACATAATAGGCAAGCTGTCGTGATAAAAGGATGAAACATGGTTCTCTTCGTTCTAATTTTTATTTTAAACTGTCTTTCAAAAATTATATCATCATAAAATGTAATTATTAGTAATTATTTTATAAGCGTTTATACCAATAAAAAAGAAAATATCTACAAAAACTTTAACGCGATAAAAGAAGAAAAAAGTCGACAAATAACAAAATGCGGACAATTTTATAAATTAACAAGTTAAAAGACGCCATAATATCTTGGGAAAATATGTTAATATGTTTAATACTACCTGTTTTACGAGAAATTCATATTCATCGAAAATAACTAATTGTAAAACTATCAAGTAATTTCAAATTGTATGTCTCCTTTCAATTGACAACTTTAATTAGCTGCCAATATTACCTAAACATGTACTATTGGAAACATTAATAAACTATCAGCAATGTTGATGCCAGTTTCACGAATGAACGTACAGAGTTTCGAATTTCTAACAAACCCAGAAATATATTCACGTCAGCACGAGGTAATTTCAGATAAAATAAAATTTTAGCATGCCCGGATTTGGGATAATATAAACGAATCTATAAAGTTACACTCATTTTGAAATATGAATCCTTTACGTAATGTTTCGTTATTCATTAATACCTACCATCCTACTCAATATTTCCTTCCTATAAAACCATCAACTCTTACAGACTACAATAAATTCCTTTACGTCATCTTATGACACTGTATTCTCAGCCTTAATAATTCTGAATAAATTTGCGAAGCTCGTTTACTTGGGGGAGTATAAGCTTTGTTTTCACTACGATATTATTAGAGGAACTAGGCTAAAGTAGGTTTCATTTTAGAATTAATTAATTTGAGGTGTTCACTCTTATTGACGCAATGGTGAAGTAATGGTCAGTATATTTGTTGCAGGTTTTTTGAAGACTGGTTTTCTAATGGATGCCAAAGCGAATTTTGGTTTAATCGATCAAGTCGCCGCCTTAATTTGGATCAGAGAAAACATTAGGGAGTTTGGTGGTGACCCAGATCAAGTTACTATGATTGGACATGGCACCGGGGCAGCATGCATTAGCCTTTTAACACTTTCCCCCATGGTATTAGCTGATAACCAACGTAAGCACCAAAAATTCTAAAATTATTGCCAAACATCTTTTAAAAGAAATTCTGTTTTGCATCACTTACTTTATATTAACCAAAGACGTTAATAAAAAATATATTCTTTAACAAAATTCAAAACGCAACCCTTTCGTTGCAACGGCAATATAATTCAACTGAATTTCTCTTTATTTGTAGCGTTATTTAAGAGGGCGATTCTTATGGGAGGCACGGCTCTGTCCGACTGGGCTTTGGCCACTAAATCCAGGGACGTCACCTACGGAATAGTTCACTCGCTGAATTGTTCCACCGAAGATGAGGTATTAAAAGCGTGCTGAGAAGAAAAGGCTGAGGGAAATTAAGAGAGGCCGCCGAGGCTTCCTCGCCTCCATATATCACAAGATTTGGACCCGTCGTGGACAGCTTCGTAATTCCGAATGAACCCGAGAAACTCATGACGAATTATACCGATTTATTTCACAGGTACAGTAAATATAGAGATAAATATGAGCATTGCGGAGGTTTAAATTATTTTCTGCGCTGTAAAATCCGAAAATATGTTCGTGTTTGGATTTAACGAGCGATATATAATATATAAGTGTCCTATAGCATCCTATTCAAACTTTGAGACGATTAAAACTAATAATCAAACAATTTTATTTCGTCACAAGGCACAGATTGTTTTATAACTCGTCTATCAGATTGATGCCACAAAAGATTTGATTTTAGAAGTCATTCAAAAGTATTTTCAACATTGAAACGTTACGTCATACCACAAATCGATTTGCATTTTCTTATTATGGAAGGTGTTTTTTGAGATATTCACCACTTTGGGAAAATTTTGAATATTTTCTTCGAATGTTCTGTATTTTGCAGGCTATTAGAGATACTGATGTGGGTTTCATTAATTCATCGTCAAGTTGGATACCTTTAGGGTAATCATTAGGAGTGGAGGCTCCTCTATAGACCTGTTTCCCTCTTTTCTGCCTTTAGAATGTTCTTAGAGCATATTCCTTGACAATCGCATTGTCTCCAATTTGATAAGTTGATATTTGGAATTCTGTGTATAAAGGTTTGCACTTAAAATTGGAGAAGAACCGGCAATATGGACACCATTAGCAGAGAGAGGGACTGCTCAAAAAGAGGGAACCCTTTTTCTTTAAATAAACGATTGAGCATTTGTGTAAGAGCCAAGGATTTTTTTTTGAATGATTGACATTTGCTTTCTTGTCATCCCAGTAAGAGTTGGTAGGAGAGTGCAATATTTTTTCTGAAGGATTGGATTTACTTACACATCCATTTATTTATTTACTTGTTACAAGATCATGGTTACGGCAACATAAATGTCAAGGGTAATTTAAATGATGGCTGGACTTAAAAATAGTTAGGTACTTTATTTTTCAACATCACCGACTACATTGGGAACTGCAAAGAATTTCTATATATCTACAGCTAGTATATACTGTTGTCGATAGTAAACCCCTTCTTCTAAATATCATTTCAAACTTATTAAGTACTTCCTCCAATTCAACACCAGGAGGAGTCGCTTTAAAGATTACTTTCAAGGTGGTGTGAAACATATTTGATGAAGTCGATGCTGAAACGTTCATTTAAAGCACAATAACAGTAGAAACTTGTGTCAGTATTCAGTATTGTTATATTGTACCCTTTTAGTAATGTACCTTTGGAAGTGATCAACTACGGTGCTGAGAAATTGTTGGCCCAGAATGATGAAGAAAACGGTTTCTGACTTTCGGAGTTTAGATGGCTTTGAACATTGTAAGGATCCGCGAAGAGGCGATATGATCTCCCACTTAGATTAAGAATCAGAATTTAATTTTTTCATAATATAATAACGCGGACTCATATTTGCTCTCAGAGTGAGATTTTCGTGGTTTCCCTTGTTCATACATTGAAAGAAAGATTAGCTTCACTACACACAAACTAATTTTAGTTAACTAAATGCATGTTATTATATGCTGAAATAATCTTATTAATTTCTTTCAGTGTAAGTGAATACTGAGAGATCTATAAAGTCGCCCCACGGAGGCGATATGTTAGGAACAATAAGATAATTAGAGTAGATAAGCCCATGTAGTACCTTTGAGTGGAGCATAGGCTTTAAGGATGTTTTTATTATTGTTGTAATTTATCAATAAATGGTGGTGGTAGTGATCAACTACGATACAATGAACTTCTGTAGGAATTTGTTTGTATAAATATGTTCTTGATGCAATCGGCGCCTCCACCAAATTTATAAATCATATTTTATTCATAAAATGCGCTAAAATCTCTAATCTTTGCAATATTTTCGTAAAGATAGACAAAGTAATTCACAATTCAAATCTGTCCTCGAAAATTTAAAACAACAAAAAACCGACCAAATAAAAGAGCGAATTCTTCCAGTTGTTTTACAGTAATAATACATTGTTGAATATATATATTTTACAACTTGAAATTAAACTGGTGGCCTCTATGTATTATTTTTAAAGATACAAAAATCTTTAACAAAAGACCTAATTATAAAGGTTGATGTCTCCCTGAAATACTCCAAATTGAAATGCCAAAAAAGTTAACTGCTGATTTCATACCCAAAATTTATCAAGTTACTAGCCAACTTGTTAACTGAATCTTATGTTCACTAATTAATATATTGTTAGTTTATTTCCAATTATAATTCTTTTTTATCTATATTACTGCGAGATCGAGAACGCAAACAATTTTTGCTTTAAAATAAAATATGTATAAATATTTTTACCTAAAGGGTAGAATTTTTTTGTTGTTGGAACCGTCTGCCATGGTGTCTTCGGAAACACTACATCCTCTTGACTATTTGTATTTAGCCTCCCATTTTTCGTTTCCATTAAATTTTACCAGCCATTTCAGGATCTTAGTGCCCTGCACTAATCCTTACGGGCCTCTACTTGATCTAAGTAATCCTCCGGGCTTCCGCTTATTTTCACAAGCCCTCTGATTGATTTCAGTTGCACAATGCAATACTGCGTATGCCTCTACTTGAAAAACCGTGGCATGTTTTTCTAGTGAAAGGGTGATCATCATATTTCTCACACCGCTGTGGATTCCAGTCTCGTTTTCGGTCTTTGGTCCGTCTGTAAATTGGATCAATTCTCTGGACCTGTCTCTGCAGTTGGATTCAGTCCTATCTTATCCAATTTATGACTTCCACTTCAAAATTTCTGTAATTTCTG
Source organism: Protaetia brevitarsis (assembly GCA_004143645.1). Lineage (NCBI taxonomy): Eukaryota > Metazoa > Arthropoda > Insecta > Coleoptera > Scarabaeidae > Protaetia > Protaetia brevitarsis. The sequence continues at coordinate 478,552 of RXPK01000015.1, read as the reverse complement.
TCCCAATCATGCATATCTGCACCTGGTAATTCTTGCAATCTGAGATGTCTCATTCTTACCTCGCCCATTATCACTAAATGGAGGGTGTAATAGTTATTATAGTTCTGGATGGTGGGGACCTTTCGCCTTGGCCACGGGCAACTGTCGTCATTTGATTAGTACACTTTAATTTGAATATCGGCACGGGGCCTCACGAAGGGGAACTGGTGTTCCTAAAATAGCTAGAACAGCTCCTGGGATAGTTTAAGCAACTCCTGGCACGACTTAAACAACTCCTGCAACAGCTTAAGCAGCTCCTACTCAATTACATATAATTAATACAAATATATTGTAGTAAAACTGTTGAAAAGATGGGTACATTTTAGTACTGTGCAACCGAAGAGATTTCACAACCGGATAACCAGTATAATCGGGTTATAATCGGCGTTATCCGGTTGACCGCCGTTACCGGTTAACCGCCATGGTCAGCCAATTGTCGTGACCGATTAACCGTCTCAACTGATTATCTGCTTTGGTCGGATAACCGCCGTAATCGATTAAAAAGCTGTTTTGTTTATTGTATATCTATCTTTATATAAGTATTTTACTAATTTTTATAATTTTTTTGTATATATATCTGTGCAAAAATTTTCAAAAATAATATTGTTATACAAATTGAAACGTCAGCTTAATGTTTTTTTTTTTTAAGTTTGCTGTAACTTGCTTGATTCTTGAACATAGGACCTTAAATTTACACACAACAGTAATTTTTTTTTTTTTATTTTCAGCATACAAATAATTTTGGACTTTATAAATTTACATTAAATTGCGCTTCTCGCATCAGTATATGTAAGGCCTTATAAAAACAATTGCATTTACTTAGCCACTTTTTTTAGGTGTTATTTTTTTTCATTTAGCAATATCTTTGATTTTCTTACCGATTTTCTGAATCCCCATTTGCTTGTTTTAATACGAATTGTTATAACTAGCTCTAAGACAGTGTATCACGAACAGATTTCTCTTCCAATATTTAAATAGCTACTGGGTAGCGATAAGTAATTTGAAGCACAACTTATTTGACTGAAACAAAATCTATACATTATAAATCTACTCAACAACTCGCAAGTAAATAAAACTGTATTCTGTAAACAATCGGCGAGTACCTTATCCAACAATGGGGGTAGGTAAAATACTTACTCGTAAGTAATCATTTATGTAGGGTACAATATTTGTCTGCGGTACTACTTGTTGGTTACCACTTAGTGGCATGATTTTCTTGTAACGTAATTTATATCCCTATGCTATTATATTTATTTCCATTCTCCAAAAAGTCTATTTAAATTCATTTATGCCTAAATTATTTACTTTGCACTCCCAGTTGTTGTCAGTTAAACATTTATTGAGGGAATGCCGTATAATATTTATAGTAGATATATTCCATAAATTGCAAAAATATCACTCAATATATTACATACTTGACAAAAAAATGAAGTACAATTATGCTGTACCTTCATTCAACCTTCATAAACCCGGGCGCGGGACAATTGTATCCCATAGTACACTATTACGCATATAGTTGGATCCCGTACGGGTTTATGAAGGCTAAGTAAAAAATTGAGCAGGTATTTTTGAAACAGTTTAAGGACTTTGGCAATGTTTTTTGGAGTACGTAACGCGAAAGTAAAATTACCAATATCTCTTCTTAAATGGTTCGTATATAAATGACAAGGCATATATTTCGACACGTCAAATATAAAGCAGTAAATGTTAATATAAAAGCTAGGCGTAAATAAAAAAAAACTTTTTCCAACTGTTCCTGACGATGCTGACTACTAATCATACGTTACTATGGTACCTACGGTACTACATACAACACTTGCGCGCAATTATACGTACGGGTAATACACATCGTCATATAAATACTCGTCGAAAACGTATATGTATGTATGTTACGTACTTATAACTTGCACGATGCCGTACTTGCTCAGGCAAGTCTCTATATCTCTAGAATGTACGTTGTATTTAATTCAAGTTTCAATTGAATTCATTTTTGTACAATCAATGTGATTTGGAGCACTATCGGCAATTAATGTTATCAGTTGCTGGTTATAAAACATCTCCACCATATTTTTGACTCAATCGAATTAACCGGTTCACCGTCCCGATCGATTAATCACCGTGACCGATTAACCTTCGCGACGGGTTAACCGTTGTGATCGATCAACCGCCGTGACTGGTTAACCGGTTATGCGGTTAAAATGCACAGCACTAGTACATTTCCATCATACCTAAATTCATCGAAACTTAAAATTGTAAAATTGATTAATAATGTGCTAAGATTAATAAATTTCCAATTAAGGGTTATTTAAAATTATATTCAAATTGACGAATACACACAATCTACATACGTAATATGCATTGATCTACTGAAGATAATTTAAGTAACATGATTTGTTTCGTTGTTTGTAATTTCTGACTGACGTTTGCAACTAAAGATGGCATTGACGCCAAAACATGTAGTGTAAGTTTTTCAATAACATATTTATGATTGGAATACGAACATTAGTATTATTCTATATTATATTCAAACCGACCAAATTTGAACATTCATTAATTTTGAAAAAATTAGCTAAAATCAAACAAAGTCGTCGCAGTACCTCTTTACTACTGCCTATTTCTTTCAAATGAGGGGGTAGTAGGGCATTTGTGGAATACATATGTTAGAAAGCAATGTTCAAGGAACTTGTTTACCATTTACTTCTCTAATTTCTTATTAGGTATGAACTCATGTATGGCATCACCGAGACAGAAAGCGCAAATTTATTGAATCCAGTTTATCTCCTGCACGGTATGCTGGACCAAGAACTAGAGAAAGAATTGACAGACTACATGAACGTCTGCTGCGAACTCAAACCGACAGAATGTAAAATCGACGCCCTGTATAAGTACTGGGACGGTCCGAACGGCTACAGCGATCCCAGGCGAAGTAATGTGTTTAAGACCCGAGACGTGCTACTGGATATCTTGTCGGACGCTCGATCGGTCGCACCCATGACACGAATGGCTAGGCATCACAGCGTCCTAAATCCACAATCATATTTTTATGTTTTCGGACATGTAACCGCATCGAGAAATTCTTTCGTAAGTATGATAAAAATTTAGTTTATGAGATTTCTAATGGTTAATTTATGATTCATAAAATATTTTGTAACTGCAGCAAACCTTAAAGTAGAAAGAATATGTACATTTGTTAAAAATTTGAACTCTGTTGTGAGCAGGACTGTAACAAACAATATGCTAATCGCATCAAAAGTGTCTGGCGCTATGCTAAACGAATCCGGATTCGGTAATTAAGTTCCGAGTTTTCTTTCCTTAAACAATGCAAATTGCTTTTAAAAATTGATACCTCCTACTGATTATAAATTACGATAACAACTATGTATTTATTTCTCCAAAGATCGTTTGGCCGAACTCCTGGCGTCTTGAATATCTTACTCTTTCTTATTGAGTAAAATGGATACTTCTCGTTCGTTTTGAAGGCTGTTTCATGGAGGCAAGGTAATCAAATTCATATTATTTTGGGTTTTAATATTGGAAATGCTTGTTTCGCAATCTTTCTCAAGTTGGTTGTTTTCTGTTTCATTGTTGAAATCAACTTCGTTGTCGTTAACAACTTCGTTTGTTGATATCATTTAATATTGATTCCAGCTCTTCTTCCATACGAAGATCAATCAAGGAGTCTAGATAAGTATTTAATCCGATTTTAGCTTTGCAACCAAACATCGCTTGATAAGGGCTGATATACTCTATTCTTCATATATTGGATGAAGCGTAATCCAACGGGCCATTTTGTTGTATTGTTAGACTCTAACTAAGTACAAAGCATCTTTTCGATATCTTGATTTGTTCTTTCAATGAATCCTTGTCAGTGAAAGTGTCCAGGCTTATCATGTACAATTTTTGTTCTGGCCATATAGTACATACTTTGACAATTTTATTTGCAAACTCTCTCCCATTCGCATTTTATAAAATACCAGACGCTCCAAAAATGATAAAAATATCTAGCAAGTGATCTTGCGCTATTTTAGTTTTTAAAGGCCGCAGCTGAACGAGTTTTATGAAATGGTTTTGATATACCATGATGAGTAATCACCGTTGGCATCTTGAATTTAGTTCCTTGCCTAATATCGGCTTTATAATTAGTTTTTTTTTTCGATAAACTTTTTTGCTTCTGACAAGATTCTCACAGGTTCAGGTGGAATGTAACGAGTTCAGCTGCCGCATTTCTATATTTAGTTTTTAGCTATTTCATCATCCTTATTCGACCTCCATAATCAATGGCGAGGTTATAGTCGTCAATTATTTGAAAATTTTCTTTCAAATGAGCATAATAAATAATTGGTTCATCTTTGTTCTTTACAGGAACTACGAGTTTTCTTAAGCTTCCAGTTGTGACGACGTGATACCTTGAAAGACGTTGATAATCCTCAGGTGTTTTCTGACTACTTTTGTGTTTAGCTTCTTTTACTTTCGCTATCAGCTATAGATACTGATCGTTTTGATTTTGGCGATATCATTCATTTCTGCTAGTGCAGAGAGAAGAAATATGCCAAGTCAAGCCAAGTTGGGTTGCAAACAATAATATAAATTCAACCTACAAAATGTTAGCCCGAAACAGCTTCGTGTTGAGGATACCTTTGATTATGTTCGATTAGAACATGCAGTGTATAAAGCTTTTATAGGTTATATAAACCTTTAACTTATCGTTGCTTATATACAAATTAATTTTACATTAGCTTGACATTTTTTTTTGTTTTTATTGTCTGTGTTTTCATGAATCATTTCATCAGGCGTAAATTTAATAGAAGGACATTTTGTATTTAGCTATTCAAGAAAATCCCTGATACAGGATCTACTCTCACAAAAAAATTTGTTGTCGGCCTATCTAACACAAATGCGTGGCAAGTGTACTAAAGTATTCTTAAGATCAGTTTCAAATTCAAATGGCTTTAAACCCATTTAGTAGTAGATTTTATCCTCCTCATTAATGGAAAGTAAAGATTATCTCCTCCTTAACATTTCGTTCCTATTGGTAGTGCGTTTATATTTCTGCATTAATTGGATATTAACGGATATTTCTAGCAAAATAATGAAATTAGGCTGAAAATGTGCATCAGAAGCTACATACTTCTGTATATAGGACTGTTATAAAACATATCAAAATTTAACGTTATCGAAATAACCCACGTGGTCATTATCCTTTATCTATAATGTAACGTGATTCTGTGGGAATAGATACTCTAGAAAATAAAGTAAAATAAAATGGTAATGGATATATCCACCTGATGCAATGTGAAGCGAAAATATTTTTATTACGTACTCGCTATACATCGCGTTACCATTTGAGAGAGTTCATGGCGTGGCTAATAGTATTTGTAATAATACGTTAAAATAAATTTATTTATAAAAGTATTTACAGATGCATTCGGCCTGTTGGCACGTCTGTTCAACTGTTAAATCTATTATTCAGTAACACCGTAGCATGTAATATTTTTCGATTGCCCATTTATGGATGTAGTTTATTTCAGTTAACAGCCATTTAATACATTATTACTGTATAAAGTGCACTTCCATGAAGTTGTTATTTTCTCTTTCATTTAATTGATATGACAATGTCAGCTGTTAGGTTTTCGTGTACTCTGGCCAATGAATTATAGACATTTTTGATTACAATTCAATGGATTAGTGCATTTTGCCTGAAAGATAATGCAAAATAAATCTTTTAATGTCTAGTGTTTTTGGTTCAAAATTTTAGCAACCTGCCAATGAGCGTAATAGCAAAGTATCAGAGATTTAATTAAATTAATTAAAAAATAATTAATTCATATTATTTATTTAGCCTTTGAGTTGTTTTACTAGATTTTGACAATTCCAGTGTTTAAAACAATTAATTCCCTGTTTTACTTTTACAATTTTAAAACAACCCAATATTGTTCGGATTTGAATTTAAGCATTTTTTGTGAAAGCGTTGTGGATATATAAATATATTACAAATGAGGCAGCGAGCCATATATGAATTCTAATAGCTAGTTACTAGATACTAATTATGAGGTGCAAGTGCTTTCTCAACATAATTTATCTTAATCAGGATTCCTATTTCTTAGATTATATATTGCATTGTTGCAATATTGCTATCCATTACTTCTTTTTTGTAGCTTTAGAGAATTAAATTAGATAATATTAATTTTTTAAGTTAAACTAATGGCTCAATAGTAGCTTCCTACTACATTAAGTAAACATATGTCAGCGAACAAGTATTTTGAAAACTCCAAAACCAGCACAGTAAATGGCACTTATCACACATGAAAAGTTACTATAACTTAAAGTTGTGCCACAGACATGCTATCTGTAAGTTAGTATTACACGTATGATACTAGGTCTAAACATAATTTTTATATTCCTAAATTTTCATTAAATTTGACTAAAAACGGGCTGTTTTCGGTTTAAAAATATTCAACGTATTGCCTCAAAGATTTAGGGAGATTATAAATTCCAATCAATTTAATAGAACATTCCCATTAGAAAGATGTATATATTCTCTTGACGAGTATTTTAATTCATGTACCCTTTAGTTGCTGTTTCTATTGTTATTTTTTGTGTATTGACTTTGCTCCTGTATTTATATATGCATGGAGCATTATTATTATTATTGCTATACAAAAGGATGTTTGTCTAAAGTGTAAAATGTACACGTCATTTATACTAATTTTATGTATTATTTTATTTGTTAGATATTTACTGTCGAAGTTTACGTTGTTTTGCATTAACAAACGAAAAAATATACTATTATATTTACAAATTCAGTTCTTGAAACAGGGATCTATATAAATTAAGCTTTGTTTCGTATGTGGTATTTGTTAAATACCACACTTCGATACTAACAAAGGGGATTCTTTGAACAGAAGTAACAAATTTTCTTAAGTATACCTTTTTCAAGGAAAAATTAGTTGCTACAATTTTAAAAGATCATCTTTGGCTGACTCTCATTTAAATGTTTGGAATAAACAAACAGAATCATTCGAAAACGTTGATTTCTTAACAAGAGGAGCATAAAGATGACTTATTCCAAAGATTGGTTACGAAAGGTAGCTTTTACCGTCTAAGCATCCAAATAAACTTTTTCATATAACTTATTCACCAAATTGTTTAATAAAAAAAAAACTTCTAAACAGAATGATACCAATTTTAAGGCGACACGTATCTTTCAAGTAATTGAGGATATAAGATATAAGCTATCGGAAGAATCGTCGGAAGTGAACTGTTTTGAAGTTGATAACCTTTAGCTAATGAAAAACGTACTCACTTTTACATTCCTGTCAATTATTGGCATTCCACGTATGACATTAAATACAACGCAAAATATCTGTAAATACTTTTTTTTTGAGCGTAATAGTTAATATCCATGTAGGTATTTGACGCTTTCTTCTCGTGTTTCATTCGTTCTAGCCTTGAAAATGGGAATCCAGGATTGTGAGAAACAATTTTTCTGTTGACTTAACATTAAATAGAACGCAGTCTTACCTGGATTCAACCGTCAACTTGCTCTTAATTATCATTTATTTTATTACGTTAGGACCCCCTGCTATGGCAGTAACATCATTGTATTTTTTGAAATATATTTGCTTATCGTAAAAACTTATTTCGTTGATATCATTTTAGTGCAAAGTACAGTTTTTTAAATAAAAAAGAATCCTTATATCAGTGTATACATATTTTGTTTATTTAGCCTTGATATATATTAGTTCTAATTGCACAGTTACCATTTTCTCATTATTTTAATCTTATTGTTCTTATACAGCGTAACAAGAGCATCCATGGTGATGAACTTCCTTACGTCTTTGGAGTACCCTTAGATAGTTCCAATTTCCAATATCGGGATCGCTACACTGACTCAGAAAAGGAGTTATCGGAGATTATAATGACTTTGTGGTCGAATTTTGCATACAATGGGTAAGTTTATTAAGAGACTTGCTTAGCTAGAAGTAGTTTACATGTATAATGGCTTTAGTGTATGACTGTTTGAATGTATCTAGATTGGAAGCACAAAACTTTCAATTTATTGAACTCATTCCACTAGAGTTTGTAAACTTTGCAGTTTTCTAAGAGAACCATATTTTGTATTATGTACATCAACTTATTTAACATACAGTTTAAATATTTTTTCTCTGGTCAATGAATGTAATGCTTAGACCATTAAATCTATATTCGTGCTTAGAATAGGTAACTTCGTGTAGTACAGCAAGAGAAATAAGTTTCCACGTAGCTTGCTAGTAAACAAAAATATGACGTGAACACAATTTTTACGTGATATATTGTAATATCCGGCTCTACTCAATAAAATAAATAAAAAGGATTTAGATATTTCTTTTCGGCTGCCGGCAATGGGCACCACCAGCTGTTATGTTTGTTTGCGGTTTTGAGACAAGATCGTAAAGAGATGTAAACACCGGATTATTGAAAATATTAAAATATACTTATTTACTGCTACTTAGTCGAAGTATTTTTATATTCTAGATTATTAAATATTAAATTAAATTACCTATATAAAGAAGAGGAAAAGAAAACAAATAAAAGGTCTGTTTCGTCATAAATTGTTTACTATAATTTGGCGAGTTCAAATTGTCGTAAATTATAATGAAATTTAATTGCCGTGTTACTTAAATAACTTTACTTTTAATTTAAATATCTACAACAGAAACAAAAATGTTTCTAAAATCAATATCTTACTGTCTTCATCTATTGGTAAAAAGAAAAACTTTCAAAAAACATCGTATGAAATTGAACTATTCAATAGTTAAAAGTAAGAATATTAAATTAGAATAAAGTATTTCGTTAGTGTTTATGTGTTTATAAGAGGAATTATTAACATTAAGATAATATTTTACACAACGCGGCAAACTCACTACTCGCTGCTCTATCATTGCTAAATATAGTGACATTGATAACGATAGTAATAATTCAATTTATCTCTTCTCTAATAATTGAAGCTATAGCTATTAAATGCAGACGTAATATTTGCTGATAATTCCTATTTTATTACGTAGTCCTACTTGCCCACTTCTGTTTGAATTTATTCATCAAGAGTAGAACCCTTTTATATCATATCAATCAAAAGAGTAAATATTGTTAATATGTCCCGCAAATATGAAATTTTTTGATAGGGTGTCATTTTACCAATAGATAATGACAGTGAGGTATCGATTTTAAAAACCTTTTTTTTTGTTGTAGATATTTAAATTAAAAGTAATCATTTTAATTTATGACAATCTTAAGTCGCCAAATTATAGTTAAGCATTTGTGACGAATAAGACCTTTTATTTGTAATATCTTCTTTTATAGGTAATTTATTTAATATTTAATAATCCAGAATGTAAAAATTCTTCGACTAAGTAGCGGTAAATAGATATATTTTAACCTTTTCGATAGTCGGGTGTTTACATCTCTTTACGATCTTACCTGAAAACCGCAAGCAAATATAACAGTGTCTATAACCGGCAGCCGACAAGAAATATCTGAATTCTTTTATTGAGTAGAGCCGGATGTTATAATATATCCCGTAAAAATTGTGTTCATATCATATTTTTCTTTACTACCAAGCTTCACGGAAACTTTTTTCTTTGCTGTACCTTTAGACGAAGCACGGAAGTTATGATAAATTGTAATTGTTTATATTTTCATAAATGAAATAGTAAGAGAGACATCTGCATGGTTTGATTAATCGTTTTGTTCAGTACAGCCAATAGAAATTCTTATAGAACGTGTAGCGGCTACGCAGTGAGAGTGAAAATATATTCTACTGCTTCATTGCTCTTGAAAACATGCATTCAATCTCATCAGAAAGAATTCTATGTAGGCGCTTTCAAAATCTGCATTAGCCGGTAAAAACACAAACAAGTTTCATACTTTTACGGTCAACAAGTAGTTGGAGTACTTTCTGACTTATTTTAGAAGTTGTCTTGTTGCTTGGCAACGGTAGAGATTGTACCAAAGACAGAATCTTTTAATTAAAGGTCGAGCCCACATAGAGTTCAACGGCATTCCCAGCATGCTATCTGTACTGTATGTAGTTTTTATCGATGCGTTCTTGTTGGATTTAATGCTCTTGGAACAGGAGTAAAGCACCATACAATTTTGTTTAGCTCTGAGTGGTGATTCCTAAATACGTAGAATTTTTACCTGGAGGAGAGCATTACAGAGAAATAGCAATATGGATTTGGAAAACGTACCTTTCTTCGCTCAAAACATTATAATCTTTTAATTTGCGTTCGAAATGGATTCAAAATCGTATGCAAACCTAGGCAATAGGTCTCGTCAAATACGGCTCTTTGAGATCTTTTGTTTGCAATTGCAACGTATTGCGTTCGCCAATCATACACGTTGATGTATCATTATTTGGTTTAAGCAATTAAACGCTGTAAATTACGTTTCGAACATACAGCATTTGAATCGCCATCTAGTCGGATATCTCTTTATACCTACTAGCACAACCAGCCTTTACCGTCAACTATCAATTATGTAATAATCACCCCTGCTGTCTCCGTGGTCATATTACTTCGTATTATCTCTCCAATCCAATATTAATTGATTCTAAATTTGCACGCGGACTCCGCTTACTCACAACGCCCGCGAATACCTGCCAGTAATTCGATTTGCTCCTTGAAAACTGAACGGATCGATAGTGCCTGGTATTAATTATCGGCCGCGGTAACAGAGTTAGTCTGCTCGTCTGGTCAGGTTACATTAGTACATGGACGCAATAACAATCGTTAATACGCATATTACTGGGTGTTTATTAGCCTCTATCTTGTGTACTATGATGTCAGGCAGGTTATTGCCGATACCGGTGGTATTAGGTCGGCATTTATTTGCATTATATGTAACCCTAAAGCTAACGATAATACTACGTGCAAATAATGTCACTCGTCTTATGTATATTATCAAAATCGATATATGACAATATGACAGCTTGTGGTTAACAGAAGATGCAGATAAGGTACCGACTTTGTTCAACGTGTTGTGTGGAGATGTTTAAAACTGCTCTTTTCTCGACGCTACTGTTAACGCTCCGAAGAAAGACCAGTTCTTATAGCTAACTTCTGTAAGTAACGTTTATCTCAAAGACCACGAAATTATAAAAGTATAGGAAACGCCAGCAAAAAAAAAAAAAGGAATGTAAAGGCCATCCTGGAAGAATGAAATTAGTCCAATAACAGATTATTAACAAAAAAAATTAAAATGTAATGGTGATAAAGACACTAGTAACAGCGATTATAATAAAAGTATGATAGCAAAGGCAAAAAAGTAAAATACAATTAAAAATTATAGTGATGATGTGTTACGGGGTTCGTTCGCTCTCAAGCTTAAGGTCTTCTTGGATCGAAATAATTTGGTTCGACACACAAATTTTTGGATGACACTGTATATTTGATAAAACAAATAAAATTCAAGATATTAAAAATACAATGAATTACAATAAAAGTTAAATCTTAACATAGGTTACGATGATAATATATGAATGTTCGGTCTTAACCTGTATACTTAAATAACAAATTAAACTATTAATTATGATATAATTCCGAAATATAGATGTTAGTCTTAATGTCTAGGTTAATAATGTTGGCCGGAAGGTTTGTGTTATGTGAGAGGATTTTAAAAATAATAAAATAAAATAATGAAATATTAATTTGGTGCAAGAAAAGAAAACAATACAACTAAAATATACGACTTATCTGGTAAATTTCTATGGGTATCGGTGTATTGCGTCCGGGAGGGTGGTCTGAGCGCGTTACGCTTATGTCAAGGCGTGGTCCCCTTTCGAATTTAACGATCTGGATTTGGTCTCCCAAATCAAGTACTTCGTTCACCCTCGAGGTTCAACTCAAAGCCAAAATAACATAAAATAGATAGCAGTAGTGTAGTAGTAGTAGTAGTAGTAGTAGGTCCTAAGATAGGATCGGATTACTAAACTGATAAAATTAACAAGAGAAGAAGTCCGCTTACCAGTGACCTAAGATGACGCCATTAACAATATGAAATGCCGGCTTGACGCTGCTGTTCCAAACCTCTTTTCAGGAATATCGATGCAAAGGACACAAATCTCCTGGCAGTCCCAGGTAAAACAAACAAAAATGCACTCGATATTAGAAGTTTCTCGCGCGACAAAATCCCACAATGTGGTCTAATTGAAATTTGCACGGAGCAACTTGAACAGCGCGTCTAAGATGGTGTGCGAGGCTGTGCGTCTACCTTACTTAGCTAGAGAACGGGCGGAAATCAGAAATGCAACGTGAATCAAATAAGTCACTGACAACTTAACAATGCGGAATAATTTGCACAAAAGAAAGGTTTTAATGAATGAAACTTGAACTAATAATTAAAGAATGAAAAGCAAATTTAACCGACAATGAATTACTAATTAATTTGGAAATAAATAACGAAAATGAGACATTAAATTCTGCCATCACGGTAAGATGCGTTGTGACGAGCAAGGAGTTCGAAACTTCACTGCTAGATGGCGTTGGGGTCTAATTCTTAAATTAATGAAATAAAAATCTTTAAATAAAATCTAAAAAATGAAGCGCAATCCAACGGCAACTGATGATATAAAATAATTAAATGGAAAGAATAAACGAGTTGTTATTAGGTGAAAATATGATTTAAAAAGTCGTGCAGAGAATAAAGCCACCAACAGTTCACGCATATGGCTCAGAAAACGTACACTGGAAGGTTTTCCGAATGTTTTTTGTGCACTTTGATGACGAGAACCTCCGGAGACTGTTGAAATAAAGTTAATCTAGACTTAGGCAGCGCTAAATCATTTCTACATCTAGTGAAGTGGTCGTGTCATAGGCATAAAGTGCAAGGTTAAGAATTAATGGAAGGTAAAGTTAATAATTTATAACGGATGAAATTTGTCCACAGAAATCGAAAGCTTTTAAACCAATTAAACGACAAATAATCCGTATCTGGCAGATAAAATTGTCTTTAGCCAGGATTGAGTTACCCCAAAATTTATTTCCATAGCTAAGCCTACTAAAAATACAGGCATCATATATATCAAGTAACTGCTGGCGAGTTAACACTGATTTTAAACTACAAATTAAAAAACACAAAGTATTCAACATGAGAAGCAAATTATCAGAATGTATTTTCCAACTCAAAAGCTCATTCAAACTCATCAAGTTGAATTTGTTAAGTTGCTTGTTAAGGAGATTCAATTTAAAAACCATGAGTGGGCTGTAGCTGGGAAGGATGAAATCGTGGGTAAGAACTTTTATTTTCACTGACATAAAGGTTGAATTGATGGCGAACCATAACAATGCGCCTTCCAACAAGCCTTTCCAAGTTTTACCCAACCTGTGAGCACCTTTATTGTCACCTACTAAGGCAGCATCGTACATGGTAATGGATACTTTGTCAATTTTTAGGCGCGAATTATTAAGATAAAGTAAGTAGAGTACTGTTCCCAAAATGGAACCTTGAACAACTCCCATATCATTAGGTGAAATCTCTGATACAAAATTATTAATGGTATTGTTGCTCTTGTATAAGGTATTAACGTATTGCGCTCGATCTAGCAAGAATGACTCTATTCAATTTAAGACAATATACCGTATTGTGATACCATAAGCTGGTAGTTTATTTAAGAGAGTATTATGACAAACGCGTTCAAAAGCTTAACTAATGTCAAGGAAAATATGCTCGGAAACGCTGTAATATTTGAAAACTGTAGTTTAGGAATCGATTTAATTAACAGCTAACTATATGCAATTATAATTCGGCAAATAATAGTTGATTACTACTTAATTCTAATTAACTTTCGCAGAATTCTTCATATGACACTCTTGATTGCAGTCATACAAGCAACGTGTCAGATACAATATCACAGGGAGTTTATTATATCCCGCAAGATTTTTTATGTCTTTCAAAATTTACATATTCGTGTGTCTGAATTTAATGAACAAATCCTCACATTTACAAATATCATATCTTTCTCGCACAACTTTCATTGTCCTTCAGAAATAACAGATAATATTGGTGTAAATATCTTCGCTAATGGAGGTAAATCGATCTGACGCGTGGTAATAATAACTATCTAACCGACATCTTCGACATCCCTCAAAATTTAGGTATTGCTGTTGCTGAAACCAATAAAAAAGCCCCAGACGATGGCTACCTGGAAAATACCGAACTCCGAAAATAATAATTAGTATAATAAGCACGTACTACTCTATTAATTATGCAAATATCATCCTGTAGCATATCTAATTCTTTAACAGCATTACAACAAACTTTATCATCAATCGAGCGATATCCCTAATATCTGCTTCGCGTCGCGGCCAAGTTAACCCGTTGGCTATTGCTATAACTTCTGTACGTGATCGCCACTCATCAGAGTGGAGATTCAAATAAAATCCCGCTCTATTTACCCCACCACATTCATAATCCGAATCATTAAACTGCCCAATTCAACATAAATTTGAGTTAAAATTATCGTGACCTGCTATTAACTCTACTCCTGATACGATAAATAAACCGTCATTTTCCTAAAACTTGTAAGGTTACCAGCCAATTTCCTAATCCGTCTCCCATTTAAAGTGATATCCCATCTACTGTGACAATCCGTACATATTCTTTTATTTACTCTACTCGAAATTATTGTACCCACGTGAGCATTAGTCGCAAAAAGTTGTACATACACTCTTCTCCCGCAATATATCACAAATATTTAATGACAAATCGTTTTTAAATTCCCTAACGCCTTTAACAAAGAGAAACCATCAGCTATAATTCCCACATTCTGCATAAATTCCCAGTCTCGCCTAATGTCTGATTTATTGCTACTAATTTTAGTTGAAAATTAATGAACCTCTAATTTAAACTTTTTACTTTATATTTCAATACCCCTATTATAAACAAAGAAGCCGGTACAGAGGCGGCTTCTTTGTTTCACTCTTCTACCTCTTTTACCCCACTCGTCTTTCTAAGCTTTTCCTAAAAGTGCCTATATATTTTTTGTAATAGTTTTTAATTCAGTGGGATGATCTTTATATATATTTACTCGTCTTTCTAAATTACCCCATCCATCACGAAGATAATTGACAATATCTTTTTTTTTCAGAAATCCCAACGTTCTACCAATCCATATGCATGGAAAGATGTTACCTGTATGGCCCGAATTTGATAATAGAGATGAGAGCTATTTGTATATAGGTATTATATCTGCCCAACACTTTCACTTTGATGAACTAACACATTTTACTAATCTTTTCAATTTAGCAATTCCTCACTCAGTTGGATTCCGCTACAGGCGCGATAAAATGAAGTATTGGAATGAAGAATTCCCAACTTTCAAATCAGAAAGGAAAATAGAGGCTCCCACATTTTCGTTTCCAGGAGAGGAGCACTTTCCGTACATTCCACCAAACATACCGCCATTTATTCTTACCACAGAAAAGAGTGTTTATAGTAGCAGAGTTACTCAAGCGACACCGCCAGCTACTCCACCTCATTTCTTCCAAACAACACATAATCTAAACGATGTATACGGAGTCACGGCAACCTCAAAACCACCTCAAAAGGCTGAGAATACCATGAATATTTTAATAATCGTTGGTGCTTTGTTTCTACTTTTGAACGTGGTTCTATTCTCCTATATGTATCGCAGGTGCCTTCTGAAGAAAAGAAGAAAGGAACGTTTAAAGAGAAATATTGAAGATCACATGGATGTTTTAGAAATTGGTGCAGAGAAGGTAGCGAAAATTAATTCGGTTGGCAACGGCTGTAGTTTAATGAAGATGATAGCTAGTAAATCTTCTAAAAGCGAAGATACTTACGAAGCTGTAAAAACGCACGAGAGTTCCTCATCTCGACGTAAATTAACCAGACAGATATCAGCAAGTACTATAGATGCGCACACTAAAGTACGAGACTGGATTGCACAGGAAATTGTTAGTAAATACAGTCCGAAGCTTTTCAGAAAACCAAAACGGCAAAACAGTGGCGAAAGCAAGAATACTAAGAGCAGTAAGAAGAAAAAGGAAAAGAAATCAGAAGACGCCAAGAACAAAGTGCCATCTGAGGACATTTTGAAGGTAACTGGTAGTAATTCAACTTTAGGTCAAAGCCCAACGCGTCCAGTAACTCCTATTGAAGAAATGCTGAAAGATTCCGCAATCAAACCTAGTTTGATTCCTGTACATTCTCACAAATCCAAAAAAGCTGAAAAAGTATCGGTTGCAGTTGACGCAACTCCAGGTGCTAGGGGCAGCAGTGTTCTTCGGCAAAAGCCAATAGAGTTATCCAAGTCCTTAGATTATAGTTTCGACAGTAATGCAGATCTTTCCGAAACTCCGTTGATAAGATCAAATACAATTGACGACCTCTTCAGTGTAAATTCCGGAGGTACGCCTTCACAAAAGAGTTTAACAAGTTAAATGTGGTATTGGCACCTATAGATGAACCCACTATAATAAGAATAGAACATGGGCATGGAAAATCGGACAGCACTAACACAAACTCTGTTGGAAGGAAACTTAAAACCTTCGACCCTGATATAAACGTTACGTCGAGAGATGAACCTGAATTTATTATACCATTAACTCCAGAAGAATCGTTGCAGACGATAAAAAGACGTAATTTTCCAAAAGTTTTACCCGATCTTCCAGGGGAAAACAAGCAAAGTTCTTGCCATAAGAGAAGGTCTATGCCAGCGCCTAACCATCTCTTCCTACCTATTCCAGAAAATCCATCTTTGTCACAACCAAACTCACCCACGGGGAGGAATGTGATTCGGTGTCCGCCTACACCACCACCTAGAATATCTTCAACTTTAGGCAAGAGCGCCTACACAACTTTGATGCAATCCGCACCAGCTATAGCGCAAGAACCACCTCTGCCGGAGGAACCAGAAGTTACTTGCAATAATCTGTATATCGGCCCGTTGATACCGTCACGGGAGAATAGGAAAGTTACACTGAAACCTCCCGATTCCTACAGATTGAACAACCAGCCGATTTACGACAACTTAAATCCGAAAAAGGTGGATGCGCCGGAAGGTACATCTTCGATTAAAAGGGGCGAGCCCAAAGTAATAATCAAACCGACAATTTCGCGCCAAATTAGTGACCCTACGAAAATAAAAGGTCCCAGAGTTGTGGTAAACGACATCCTAATGGCACCTTTGAAGCATGAGACTGATGACGGCACAAATTCTAAGGGCGAAACCAATCAATCCGGTATACCGGTATTGACCAGGCAAAATTCTAAAAAAGGGCAACATCTGACGGTAAACATCCGCAACAAGGAGTCCAGTTCTGAATCAACACCGTCGGAAGAGTCTGATACCGGAACTGTCGTCAAGAGGATGTAGTGTTAAGAATTATTGTATTATTCTTTGTGTATCTCATGTATTTTTTATATTTTAAGACATTTAACCGTATAGTACAAACATCGAAGCAATTTTAATATTTGTAGACGGAACAATTACTTTTTTTTGTATTCTCATTGCGTTGATATTTCTTACATTGTACTTCTAGCCTTTGTTCTTAAAAGTAAATTCAGTATTTTTATAACTGCAGTATTTCAATATGTTATTTTTAATGTATCTTTTATATAAGTGAAATGTACTTAGTGTTACATATTATTACACCCATTAACCTACTTATAATTATACAGTTTGTCTGTCAAACAGGGAAAGAATGACAAAGGCAAGCGTAGTCAAAAATTATTACATATGTGACAATGTATAACAGTGTGTAGTACCGGATAATAAGCGGCTATGTATTCTATCATAAACTATACAGCCCTCTCGTTTATACAGCTAAAATCATAATGGCGGGGAAATGTATGACAAAGGGATGTAGTGGAGAGGCCGACCACATATCTGTCGACAAACGAATGCAAGCTGCACTGGAGAGCTCGCGGCAAACTCAGTTAAATAGGACGTAATGCCGGTGGTATTTAATCATATTTGTCAAGAGACGATGTGTGTTTGTGTCTATGTTCCTTTACTTCCTTTTATTACTAATTTGTCAAACCTTTGTCTTCCAGTTTAACAACAGGATCTTAATTATTATTTCAGTAATAATGAGAAAAAAATACTGGAAGCTGAATTTTAATTTCATAAAAGCTGCGTTGAATTTGATATACCTCAAAAAATCACATTTTCCTGCTAAAACAAAAAAAAAATCCTTTCTTTTGTTTTACTCTATTTGTAGTAGTTGTGTAATTCCATTGCTAGTAATTTACTCCAAAATGGGTTGCTGGTTTTATATGGAGCAAATCTCATAAAAAAACCTTTTTCCAAAAAAAATTTAGGCGTGTCGATTTCTATTTTTAAAAACCGTTTTTTTTTCCCAATTTTATTTTTATTGTTTTTGGCAGGTCCTTCAGTTTTCTAAATGGCAACATTAAGGTGTGAACATCTGGCATAACAACCTTTTTCCTATAATATATTATACACATTATCCTTTAATATATAATATATTAAAGAAAATTGAAAGAGTATTTATTATTAAAATTATATTTCCCAAGTGTCACGCATTAGTTTCTTAACAATAAAAAAGCGCCATGGACATTATTCTTATACATTGCAGATAATTGGGATTATTAAATGTATTTCGTACCGTGCTCGATTTTTTTAAACCCCCTGCATTCTGTTGTCCATCTAAATAAACTTCGAATTGTAGATAACCTCACAAGAAAAAAATCAAGGGTTGTAAGATTGTACACCACTTTATATACCCTCGCCTTCCAATGCACCTCTTAGGAAAGCAGTCTAAGAACTAACGAACTGAGGATGCAAAATGCGGAGGGCACCATCTTGCTGAAACGAATTAGTGTCGCTTGATAAGTAAAGTTTCCACATGGGCCGGCACAAATTCATGTCTCAGGATTTCTATATGAGTGAATCCACAGTGGGAGTTTCTTCAAAGAAGAAAGGCCCAACGATTTTGTTCTTAACCATTCCTGCCCATACTTGTGTTGAATATCTACCTCAATTATCAAATGAAGACCGCCATTGCTCTAATATCCAAAACTTTATCGATTCACAAAGTCATTTAGCCGAAATATGGCTTCATCTGAAAAAAGGATATGGCGAATTAAGTGTGGAACAGCATTACATAAATCCTGCATAAGTCGGCATGTATTCGGCGATCATTGAAAACATGATACTTTTCTTTCCTCAGTACACGTAATACAGATTGTTGACTGACGTCTGCTGCATTGTTCCGTGGTGTATAATGAGGATCCTCTTTAATACATAGTAGCACAATCTGCATAAATTTTCACATAAATTTGATACATCCAGTTTCTCTAAATTTCTGTCCAAGTTTACTAATCGACACGTCCGACCATTTTTTCGAACAATTAATTGTTCCAGTTTTAAGAAATTTGTTCCACAACTTAGGCACGTACTGTATAGAGGTATTATTATTTACAATTTCTAAATTACAAATACTGTAAGCAATACTTGACCTTTTGAAGACAAAATTAATTTTAAGTACGTCAATTATAGAACGTATTTTTTTTGCTTTTCTTGTGCGTCGGAGTAAGGCTCGATTCACACTGTGATGCCGTTCACGGTTCAATCTCGCTCCGATCTCGGTCCAATCAAATCTTGCTGTGTCTGCACTACTAGTCTCACAATCAGTCTCAATCCATTCGTCCGACATAGGACGTTTTTTTTTAAATAACCAGATAAACTTAAGTCGCTAAAAAATAGCATTTAATTTTTCAGTTGAAGAATTAGGGATAATAGCTATTATTCTGGATGAAAATATTTAAAAAAAAAACGCTTATAGAAAGATTGGCAAAAATAACTTTAGTGTAATTATTTATTATTTGTAGTCAAGTGTTATAAATTACCGGCATAAATACTTACCTTTTTCAGAATTCCACAATTTATTACTAGCCATATTTAAAAGAAAAATGTAATGTCTCGCCGCACGACCGATGAAAGTCTGGAGTTGAAACAAAAGCGTATTCACACTGTCGGTACAAATCATGACAGGTTCGATGTCGCTTCAGTCAAATATTGTTTTCGACGAACCGATATCAGCGCGATATCGGATCGGAACTAGAGTGATACGATAGTGAGAATTCTCTGATTCTTTCTTGATTAAGAGTATTTGACCGAATCGGGAACGACCCTAGATTGGAGCGAGATTGAACCGTGAACGGCATCACAGTGTGAATCGACCCTAAGTGCTCCTAATATGATTTATTTCAAAAGGTATAGGTATGAAGGAAAAAAGAAATTAAATAGGTAGTACCTATTTTAGGTACAAATATAATGCAATGAAAAAAACAACATTTCTGAATGTTATCGAGAAATCAAGATTTCTTTTTTTCTAAATTAGCGTTTTGGGCTTTTAAAATATAAGGATCTTATATTATGCATAAAATAACCTTGCAATACGCACTGATGCCAATGTTGAAACGATATTGGGAGCATGGCATGTAGTGGGAGAAACGGCTATACGTCTGTTTCTATTTTAAAGCGGCGCACTCTTTCCTACTCTCTGCTTTCCTACATTCTAGTTAAATTTTTGACACTTACAGTAGATATTTATAGATTTAATCCTTCCAATTTTTAAATAGATCAATTTTTTAAACACTTTTTTATCTAGAGAGATAACATTAAGAGTAATGTTACAATGTTTTTAAATTTTTCACTTAATTGTTTAAGTAATTAAAATGTTTTAATTTTTCATCTTTAACTCCCAAATGTCACTTTTTCCGCCTTCATTTCTAAATTTTATATAATGTAATTTAAATATTAGATATATTTAACCTTAAATGTATATTTCGACGTTTTCACATTAACCTATTTTAACGGAAGATAGCTGGAAGCGCCGAAACTAGTCCTAGAGTAAATAAAAGAAGCATCATAAGGAAAATAGTGTAGTACAATCAAACGTATTTGAAGCTTAAATCGTCTTCCCTTGGAACATGGAACTTTACACAAACCTGAATTCTTATTTCAATTCTATCCTTTTTTGATTACACGGAATAATTAACGTGAGGACGATAAATTATTAATTTCTTTTCTAAATGCGCATCCCTTACTTTTCTTTATATTTTACTGTTTCATTTAGTTGTCGAAGTATTGTTATAAATATTAGTATTTCCATTAGTGTCTGGATATTGCTTCATTAACAAAAAAAAAACAGCATAGCTTATTATAGTGGTATCGAATATAACAGAATAAAGTTAGATATTTTGTTAATGTTCTTTCAAAGGAGTTTATCGACTGAACACAATGTAATTTGGCCAACTGATACTGGAATACGTATTGTGCATCTAGCGGATAATCGACCAGGTGAGCTAACCTTGTAAGCACGTAACACAACGCTACCACGTGATTTGATTACCAGTGCAATATTCTCGCTATAGCAAAACTTAGTTTGCAATTGATACAATAAATAAATATCGTAATGCAAATGTGTGCAACAAATATTTTAATAAAACCCAAGTAAAAATTAAGTAATTCATATTTCTACTTTCTCCAGAATTTTTTTTTGCATATTAATATAATATATAATCGCAAGCCCCTTAAACTAAAAATAGAATTGCTAAATCAATAAAACAAAATTATGTTATTGAGAAGCGTCAGGGCATTTTTTTCATTAAATCAAGACAAGGGTTTGTTTACATATCGTTTCCCGGCTTTACCTTTTACTTTATATCAGTTATAAGTTATAACGAAAGGAATACGTCCCTCATAGCATTCAAATAACTACCCTCGACAGCAAATACAGTTATTACATAAATGTACTTGTGAGTTGTGGGTAGGAAGTATATAAGTATACACATATACCTGCTTTCCTAAATATAAGTAATTAGTGGTTAGTATATTTTAAATACACTTACTCGTTGCACGATACAAACGTGTAGTTCTCTACACAATATGAGATAGTAAAAGTCTGATATATGTATTCATACAGAAACTACAAAGCAAAGTTCCGCTCCCTATATTTTTTTTTATACTAAAAGGATGTTCATGCATGGTTTATATCATTTGTCAGGACTTCATACACGAAGAAGAAGTAGAAGTTCTCTCCTGATCTACTCGCTCTCTGGATTTAAACCTGATCGACCATGATGGGTCGCTACATAAGGCGTTTACTTATGTAGCGACCCATCATATCCCTTGCAAACACCTTGCAGGATCTTCGACGTCATCTACAGCAAGCCTGGAATGAGACTAACAAGAAGCCATTGATCATCTCATTCAGAGCATGCTTTGCAGAGTTAGACAGTCATAAGCAATTGTGACGGTATAACATTTTCTTGGTAAATTGCTATTGATTGTTGGTATTTTTTTTTCCAATTGTTATGATTTACTACTGAAAAGTAGTAGTTATGATTTACTACTTGAAACTTTCCAAAATTTCATCTTTATGACTCCGCTTCTTCAAGGTGTTGCAATATTTTTGGCACTTAGTTTATATACGAAGATTCATTCTCTTTTCACCTGTAAAATGTACATTAAGCTGCCCCTCTAGCGCTTAAGATTCAGTTCAATCGCTACGATGTAGTGGGTCATTGATTAAACCAAATATAAAATTGTAATATGTATCATATTACGTTAACTTATTGCGTTAATATGCGCTTGTGTTGCTGTATTAAAGCATAGAAATTTAGTGAATTACCCATGACTAGGAAATAGCATTAGAATCCGTTCATGTCACGCTGTCTAGGGTTGAAAATATTTTGCCAGTCGTTAACTATCGGCGTTAATAATTGATAATCTTGCTTGCCCAATATATGCAACAACAGCACAAGTAATATCTATGTGATACTCCATTATCTTCACCAACTTACTGTACAAATGAACGATTACAGTAACGTTTAGAAATTTGGTAACATGTTTTATCGAGACAAGCTGTATAATATAAATAAGACACTCACTTAAATTTAAAATAAATTTTAGACGATATTCATTCGTAACGTAATAAATTTTAATATTTTTGCTTGTCTTTTATTTACCTACCATCAATTCCTTTCCATTTAGTGCAAACTTGAAAGAGTTCTATTAAAAGTATTTTCGTTTAGCACCGGGTGGCTTTGCGATGCAAAAGAGTAACACCCTGATTAGAATTCAAAGTGACCGGATACGTAGACATTAAAATACGTGTGGACAAGGCTGGAAGTCCGAGCAAAAAGACGCCGAAACGGCTTCAAGTTAAACGTAGCCTGCGGGAGAAGATCCGATCTCTCTCTATTTCCATACATATTGGTTCCTGATATATAGGAATTTCAACGTACGGAAGGACAAAAATAGTGGAAAATGGCAAATAAAGTAAAAGCCATCGATATAGCCCTTCGATGCATCCAATTTACACTCTTTGCATCGCAATGTTAAGGGTACTCGTATGGGCGTTTATTTAAATTGAATTTTTTACGACCCAACGTCTACAGAAGGCCACAATGTCTGGATAATGCTCAGCCATTGATTGTACATAAAAAGGCGGAGAAATACCTGGGTTTGCGATGACAAGAGGATTATGTGGCCGGATTTAAGTGCAATAAAATAGATGAAGCTGAAAAACACTTCGTGTGTGGAGGTTTTAAGACGTGAAAAGCACTAAATTTTCTTACCCATGTAGAAGTCATGTGCTTATATAAAATTACATATAAAACTCACAATGTCGATCACACAATTTTCCGATATCGGCTTATATATTTTGTAAATTAAAACACTACAAGATTATTAATTAATTATTTATTAATAATTAATTCCACATTATTTAAAACATCTGTTAACAGATTTAAGATGAGGTTATCCTTTCCAAAGTTATTTCGCTGCGTGTAGCGAAAAGATTGAAAAGAATGACCCGCCTCTTTGACGTCTAGTTCCAAAATTCACCGAAAAAGATTATACATTCGTTTATTATACTTATACATATATACAATCTCCTATATAAATATTTTCCTCATTTAAGTAATTGCCTAGAATGATTCGTCATGTTTTTGTTGCATATCTTCGCGTAGTTTCGTTATTTTCTTACTATTTTTTCGTTGAAGATTGAAACGTCACTACTTTTATCATATGTCGTATGTACAAGGTTATACAATTTCGCACAAAATCTGCGTAATTAGATTGTGCTTCATACATCATCGGTTCACTCACGCGTGTAATCAGTTTAATTTTCAATTTGCTTATTGGGTTCCTGAAATCCGCTTTCGGCGAAGTTAAGTCTGATTTCATTAATAAATTAAGTCCTGATAATCCTTTGGCACAGAATACAAAACGCGTTCTTTTAATATTTTATTTTTAATTTAATACAAAAGATTCTTTATTTAATCGTAGTTTTTTTAAGGGATTATGATGGCAGCACTTATCAGGAAAATGGACCACTTTACTAAAATATGAAAAAAGAACTGTGGAGATTAGGTAGTCTTCAGGACGGCCAACAAACAAAAAGAAATTGAAGCAATTTAGGGCTATCTAAAATTAAACTAAAACGAAGTAAAAGTAAAATATTGTGTGCGTATTAAACAGCGGAAAATAAAAATTGTATCGAAATGGTTACGCATTTTAACTCATAAAAATAATTTAACAGCAATAATATAGCATAAATTTCAATTTAAATTCACATGCTTACATTTCGACAGTATTTATTTCAAAAATTATTTCTCGAAATATGTTGGATCCCTTCTATGTGTTTCCTCAAAACAGGGCTTTTTTTTAATGTTTACAATATAGGATCACATTAAGTAAATTGCCACCAAATCTTTCTGAATGAGACTAGTGACCAAAATTTTATTATGAGAAATGACGCAATGTATTAGAGAGTGTTTTGGAAGTGAATAGTGACAGAAGTGAAAAATAGAACAGAGCCACCAATTTTAAAAAATCTTTTGTTTGATTAGTAGAGTCATTACTCTTTTAAATGAAATAAGCGGAATACAAAGGTATCGATAAATAAGGAATGGAACGAAGGCCAAAAATGTTTCATTCTGGCTTTATAATGTGTGCCAAAGCAAAAACTCCAAAAGTACAGCAACTGATTGTATGAAAAACGAAGTATAAAACCGCTTATGCTGCAAACGGGTTCGGCCCTTCTGTTGAAGAAGCTTAATATGTTACTAAGAAAAGGTCTCACTATGGGATAAAAATTCAAAATCCTGGAGGCTAAAAGGAGGAAGCAAAATATCTGAGATTCGTGAGTCTGCTGTCATTTATGCTAAAAACTGTTGAGAAACTGCTATGTTAAGATAAGAAGGACGATTTACTACTATAAAAGCCTCTATATCAAGACCACTACACGTTTAATACAGAGCACCTTGCACATATAGGCTTACAGGCTCGTACAGGAAGCTGAATATACTCTGCAAGCTAAGGAGATACTTTTGCGCATCTTGTTAAATATATGTGAAGCATGTGATTATGAGTGTAAAATATCAGTTTTGGTTGATAAAACAAGAACACATCTTAACAGAAATGCTGTGTGGTATGGATCAGATGCGGACCGTAGGAGGGTAAGATTTTGGATGAGCTGCTAATAAAACTGGTAATTTTCTCATTCTCACCCAACTTAATTTCAGTGATGTAGTGTGTGACAAAATGCAGACTAATAAGTTGCATAAGGATAAATCGGAGAGTTGGGAATAAATATAAACCTCTTCCAAAACAACGAGAATAGTATTCACAAGAATGGAGAAGTTAAATGGGCCGCTAAAGCTGTATTTTTTCTGTAATGTTCTAAATGGAACTGAGATAAAAGAAAATAAACATACTAAGTATTTTTTGTGTTTAAAAGACTTAAGATTATTTCCAATATTCCCACATCTCTGTACAATTACGTTACATACTTATATAACACAATTCGATTCGCAAGAATAAAGCACGTTAGCAAAAGTGGAGTCGTTGGTCTTTCGATGTTTTATACTGCCTGTAATAATGGGTGCTCCTCAAGAATCCGTATAGGGCCCTGTACTGTTTAGTTTATGTGTTGAAGATATAGTCCTTTTTTTAACCGATGGATATGTCCTGATAAAATTTCGTTACTAACTTCTAGCGACCAGATGTCTCCTTGAGGACACAGACGGTGTGATTTTCGCTCGAAGACTTATTCATATTTGTTAGCAAAATGAATATTTGGTTTTTTATACACAACACAGTACTGATTCTGGAGATATCTCAATAGAAGGACATGGTATAACAAAGACAAAATCTACCAAACGCTTAGGTGTTGCTTTAGATGACACTTTCACGCAAACTAACGTATACGCAAGGTTAGGATGTTAAACTTGTATAATTAGATATTTTGAAATATATACTGCATGAAAAAGTTATTACAAAATATAACAAAACGATCGTAGCAGAAATAAGAAATAAAATGAATTCATTAATTCATTCATTAAAGTTAGGGTGGGCACTTAATGTTCGGGCACTTGAGCTAGGTGCTCATTGTACCATGCCTATTAATTCTCTTATTTCCACTAGAGCAGCTTGGTGTTCTCTATAAAGACCAGTATCTTGCCCAGTGGAAACTTGAGAACCTTCGAGGGCTCCAATAGATCTCTCCCGAAATATTTCTGCCTGAGTACCTTCAGTTCCTCACACGTGCAGATTACATGTACACTCGTTTCCTCCTGTAGTTCGCATCTACAAATAAAATGCAATTGAGAACTTAATTCTTTACTGAATCTACCCGACCTTAAACCCAAAATAAAAATAAAAGTAATTATATGACAAATATTGGAAGATCAGTTTGAAAATAAATCAACGAAAGCAATAAAGTATTTTATAATTTTTGTTTGGTACATATTTAATTTGCTGTTAAGCTCCAGCTTCTTTTTGAATTCTTTTAAGAAATATGTTTTAAATGCTGTCGAAATGTTTCTTTGTGTACGATAAAAACAAATTAAAGATTTGGGAAGTATAACAAGTTGTACTTGATAAACACTTACACATAAAAACATCCATAATGATCGTTATTATGTTTTGCTTAACATTTACTAAGGTTTTATTTAGGCCATTGAAAATATAGCCATTGAGGTTCATTAGAAATCGATTAATTGATTAATATACCGCGCACTTTCAGATTCTCTTCGTATCTATAGTTAATAAAATTGTATGTTAGTTTCCGGACGTAGATTCAGTCGTTTTATAATATAATGTATGTATGTACGTGTCAATAAATGCTAAATATGTATAGGTGGTTGTCTTGAGCATAAATTAAAGTTTACTTTGATCGAAATTAATGTTATCACACGCGCATCTCACTCATCGCAGCCTGCGGCAACCTCATGTTGTTCTTATTGGCGTTGCTGTTGTGCTGTGTCGAAAGCAACGGCTGACTCTCCGGTGGACTTTTCGACCTTGGAGGTGGAGGCGGCCTCGGCACATTCATATGCATGGTGGCGTTCCCGTTCGGCGGTTGAACAATGCCCTGCTGTTGCATTTCGGCGATGACGCAGGCGGTATTGTTCATTAGCGTCTGGTTCTTGGGTAGGGTCATGCAACCGGCGCTGTAATTTTGCGAACACATCGTGGTATTCTTCGGCAAGGTCATACAGTTCGACTGCATGATGTTCGGACTGGGCGGTGGCGCTTTGATATTAGATAGCGGTATGTTGGCGGTGCACAGGTGCTGTTGTACCTTCGATAAGGTACTCATGTCTTGCGTGTTCGCCGCCAAAATCATGGCCGAAGTGTCTTGTTCCACGTCGACAATTACGCTACCGCTTTGGGAATGTCCCATGTGATAATGGCCATGTTTGGATATCGTCTCGAAATTCGCTTGATTCCTATTCTGTTGCTGCTGTAACGACTTCACCTCCAACTAGTTTTATCCCTCTGATAGTAAACTCCGGCGAATATCAGAACGTTTAATATTAACAGTGAGCATCCAATAGCAATCGTAACACTCAAAGCTGTACTGTACGCCGCATAACCAGCCGCTTCCAAACTAGCTAGGGTGTCCGTGGAGCTATTTTGATTTTGGAACGATTGATGATTAAATCCTCCCGGTGAAACCACGTTCACACAAGTCGTTACGATCGTGTCCATCGTCGTGGGCGACTCCAAACTGGTCAAGCTTGAATTTGGCCGCTGTCTGTAGTTCAATTCCATCGTTGGGTTGTAGTAACTAACTCTGGATAAAGGATCCGGACGAACTGCACCGTCGTAGAGGTCTGCGTTGTTGTGGTTTCGGAAGAGGTTATGTCGGGCCACAACATCTTCCATTCCGGCTCGGTGTAGCTCTGGTATCAATCGTAGCCAGACGCTGAGTTGATGAGCTCGAAAGTGATTCTTCATCCGCGGTTTCATTCCTGCGAACAAAGAAATATAACCATTAATGATGAAGGCAATACAAAGAGTCAGAATAGAAATCAAGCGAAAAGGTTACTTTTAATTATTAATAAATAAATAAGAACAAGAATTGGCCTAATAGTAAGCATTTTTCGAAAATTAAGATGTTCTTTAATTTTTAAAGACCATTATCTTCATTGACGACGATGTAATGCATATAGGTGTTGCAGTTTGTACTGCCTGTAAGGTCACTCCTATATTACACCCCATACGAATTCCGGCTAATATAGAAGAATTGTCAAACAAACTCAGACCAACCTTTAATCTTACCTAAGCGGGAGTATATATATATGTAGACATAGTCGAAACCCATTATAAACTCAAATGTTTTTAATAAAGAGTTTTAAATAGAGCAATAAAGGAAATGAATTATTATTATTATTGATTGATGCCCTCGGGTGATGGCCTTGTGCATGGATTAATAATCCTTACCACCCGATTGGATATCAGGGTAGGCATGGGCACTTTTCGTACCCGGGGCCGATCGGGTGACTGACAAAACAGAAAAAGAAAATGTACCATTATGTCATAAAAGTAGACCGCATTAAAACTTTAAAACAATTTGCAGATTATGACTATACCCAACTATATTTGAAATATGTTTAACGTTATACATGTGACGGTTGCTTGATTGAGGTACGTAGTGTGCCAAAAAAGGAAACCAGTTTTGCATCAATTGTATGAATACTCGATGTTGACGCGGTCAACAGTGCCAGCCAACATGGTTTCAGAGAACACCACTAAACGTTCACTGCGGTACACTCTTTCATAAATAATATATACAAGCATTAGATAAGGGCAGCCTACCAGCAGAAATCTTTTGCGATATTTCTCCAGCGTTTGACTGTGTTAATCATGAACGCGAAGATGACTGCATATAGTATTCGCGGTATTGTGACACAATGGTCTCTTTCCTACCTCACAGATAGGACCCAATTTGTTAATATATCCTTTAGAACCCGAATTAAAAAAAATAAAGGTTTCTTCTTCAAGTTTGCCTGTTAAAATTGGTGTTTCGCAGGGCTTAGTTTTAGGGCCGATTCTATTTTTATTAATTATTAACGATATAGTTTTATTTAGGTATACAACATTCTTTGTATTTATATGCGGACAACACATCGTCCATTAGTCGGAAGGGCCCTTCCGAAGTGCAGATTGAGGCAAACCAATTGCTTATTAAATTGTCAAGGTGGTTTAATTGTAACAACTTACCCAAAACTAACTACGAGCATTTTAACTCAACACGTAGCGTAATTGATGTAAATGACAATGTGTCATGCAGTGATTCAAGTTAGAGCGTCAAACTGTAGTTAAATTTTTGAGCATAACTCTGAATGGGAATTTAATTTAAAAACGGCACTGTGAGAACTTCATAAGAAAAATTAACACATATATACATATTTTGGATTTATACCGCTTACTACAATTTTATTACAGCGAGATTTATTTACAAATTGCTTATGGTATAGAGTTCTGGGGTTTGTCAGAGTTGGCACATGATGGTTTTGTCGCACAGAAAAGAATAATAAGATGTTTGGTAAAAGCTTCGAAATGTGCCATCCGCACTTTAGAGCGTTAATCTGTTTTACTTTTGCCCAGTATATACATTATGCAATTACTTTATTATATATTTAATAATCAAGCAAATTTCTTAAAATGCTTTGATAACCATGAACATAGTACTAGGGCAAGGTATAGAGAAATTTTTAATCGGTTGGAGATGACCAGATGTGCCCCTATTTCCCCGGGAATTAGAATATTCAACCTGCTTCCTCATGCTTTCAAAAATATATACCTAATATAAAAGAATTTAAGCGTTCACTAACAGCGTTGCTGCTTGGGCACAGCATTTACTCCGTAGACGAGTTCATTGATTCAGTGTCTTGTTTTAATGTGTGATTATTTTTTAAATGGTAGCTGCTTACTAGGTTGTAAATTGATAAGGTGTTTTAATGCTGATATATAGAATAAAGCTCTATCTATCTATGTATCTATCTGGTACTTGAAAGTGCCTAGAATTCCATGCAATATGTCAGTGTAGTAAGAACAATATTTAATGTTACAAATTGTACATGATCGACTCAAAGTCAAGAAAAGAAAAATATCAAACAAATAAAGAAAATTGCAAAAATTACAGAATTATTTTCTGTTTCCTCTTGAAACCCTTCTTGCAGCTTCCGAAACATTAAAAGGGTGCTTCTTGAAAACTTGTTTTTGGCGCATTATGCGCTATATTTCGGCGGATATCACTTCTACCTTATATTTTTATTATTGTTTATTTGAATGCTGAATTATTGTGTACTAGTTACTTACATGTATACTTTAATTTGTATCTATTACCTGAATAATATTGAAAAGGAAGATGTTACACATTGTATTTGTAAGTCTATGCAGCTTCAAGTTTTGTGCTATCTTGCTACACTACGCTCCCACGAGAAAAGTTATCCAATACCAACGGGAAGTAAACTTCTTAAAGATAAGATAAATATGATTGATGCAATAGTGCGAGCTACATATATCAATGCCAAAAATGGAAACTGCGGCTTTCCTCTCGATAAGCAACCATTACCGCAAAAGAACATGAACAATGATTAAGTTGATATTGGTGTTTTGTACTTGGGATGGTTGTTTATAATATGTATAGATGAAAAAATAAAACAGAACACAAGATATTAATTGTTCATTTTTACTCTAGTTTATTGTTAACAATATCGCTAAAGCATAGGCAAAGATGTGCCGAAGCATGTAGCTATTTTAAAAAAAACTATGAAAATGGAACTAAAACATCTTGAAACTATATATTCCTAATGTATCATACACGTATGTGTAAGGTAATGGCTTACTACGTGGCTTATTTCCACTAAACAACAGCGTGTTTTATTTATAACAATATAATATGAGGTATGCCCCAATGAGTGCATATATAATACGAAATGAAATTTATATAAATTCATCTGAGAAATATATAAAAAAGTGGAATAAATCACATAATTTTTTCTCTAATTCAGCGCTTGGAACTTAAAGTCCTATAGATATATTCCTACAATAATCAATATAATGGAGCTTTCAATAAGAAAGTCCGTGGGAACCCAGATCTTTCTGCATAATAAGCAATCTTTCACAGAGAAAACAGAATGTTAAATACTATATACAGGCTGATTCATTTGGATCCTCACTATTGGGATATCGCCTATTATTGAAGATAGGCGGTATAGGTTTAAATTTACAAAGTTGCTAAATTTTGTGGTTATTATTACCCTGAAAAGGAAGTAGACTTATTGTTAGAACAAATGACGTTCGAGACTTTTTTCAAAAACGGGAAAATCTGATTTTCTTATTTTACCTCTAGCACTTTATTTGGTCTTGCAGAGAAAAAATTAGAGACTCATTCTCAAGGCCACCTTTTATCTTCTGTCTAATGGTGTGCTTGAAATTTTTACACGACGTTTTTGTTCTTTCCGGCAATAAGAAATAAGAAAGTTGATGAATTTTCTTGTTTCTTAAAGCCGCCATATTGGATTTTGACACCAATAGAAACATCTTTTTTCTCTGATTTTAGCCATGTGTGACATGTTGCCAAAAGTTTGTGATATTATACTTTAATTGATGAAGAATTCAGTTTAAGATTAAATAAGGTAGCCTCGAAGTTTTGACCGGTCAATCACTTTAATTATCGTTACCTTAGTAATAGAAAAATGTCGTGTACTAATGAAGAGAAACAAGATATCTTATACATTTTTTATTCATTGAACCAAAATACAACAGTAGCGAGAACAGGATAAATTTTCTATACTCGAGCATGGGACAAATTTCATTCTGATGCTACTTATCTTAAAATACACCTTTGTATTTTTCTCTGCAAGACCAAATAACGCAAATGTTAGAAGCAAAATATGACAATCAGCTTTTTTAAAAAAATCTCGAACATCGTTTATTCTAAGTCTATTTTTTTCGGGGATAACCACAAAATTTAGCTATTTTGCCAAATTTAAATCTGTTGCCCATCTTTAATACTAAGCGAGATCCAAATGGTAAAGATCGAATAATAATTGTGCAAACGTTATCAGCACTATAAAAACTTAACGGCATCCGTGCAACACAGCAACTCTTAAAACGAATTTTATAGCTATGCTAATGAAAAGAATGTAGCAGCTTATAGACGTTATGAAACAATTCTCCAACCTTGCAGAACTAAAAGTATTGACACGATCTCTACCTTTATTACGCTTTCACAAGAAAGACATATTCTCGTCGTTCACTTTCGCAGCCATTCATTTATAATCTTCATAGGACTTCTTACGAAAGTTAGATAAAAATGTAATATCATGATATTATTTGCATACACGAAACAAACAGAATCTCGGTATCCTCAATGGCACATAATCCTTGTACGGTAGATATGTCGGTGATATTAAAAGGAGGAGACAAGTAAGGAATGGAAAATATATGGATTGAACTAAGCTGTGCTTCTAACGAAGTCTAATAGAGTAAATAATGATGTACACTGTTGAAAATTTTAACACTTTTTTGACTAATTTAATAGTCAGGAGAGGTCCACACTCTTTTCGTGTTATTTTGTCGAGAACTATAGAAGTTTAAATTTGACGAGCAAAGAATAGTCAAGTATCGTCTATTGCTAGGGGTTATTTTGTCCAACTGACACGTGGAATTATAAATACTTCTAGTCACATTTTATTTGATCTAGCCTAGACAAATTACAACTGTTTAACTAAATGAATGCGATCTATTGGGTGTTTTAACACCATTTCTAAACACAACGTCTTTTTAATATGCAACTCCTATTTCTTAGTGCTATAATATTCTCTCTTTAAGACGTTTTCTCAATTATAAATATGCAAAACCACTCATTCACAAGTTTTGGTTTCAACTAAACCTACCAATTTTAAAATGATTTTTTGGGAACCATTATAAAATTAAGTGAATGTTTATGCTATTTGATTCAAGTCTAAACTAATTGCGTAAATAGATGTTCCCAATACATCTTTAAGATGTTGAATTTTTTTATGCCCACTGGTATTAACGTTTAATAACACGAGGTTACACTTTGCAAGTCAGTCACATTTGGTGGTTTGTTTGGATATGTTAATACGGAGAATCAAACACGAAAACAGATACACGTGCAATGCAGGTGGTGCGTATAATGCAATACTGTATTAGAATAGGTGGGGTTTCTATATTTCTATCCGAGGGAAAAATTCTGATTGGTTGACGCTTCTAAATGTCTAGAAAAATAGTCAATCCTCATATGTGAACAAAGAATTCACACGAAATTCTAGTAATTTCTGTTCTATTAAATACGCGTAGTCAACTCGTCTGGCAAAGTTTGGAAAAATCAACACTAAAATATTTGACTAGCGCAAAATTAACGCCAACACCGTAATATTTTCAACAGTGTATGTATGAATATTGAATACTAATTAATGTATTATTGTCCCTCAAATAATTCTATTTATTAAGTTACTAATACGTTGTAGTTTATTATTAATTTCAGGAAAATATATTCTTAAAATAACTTTAAAATTAAGAGTTGCTTTTAGGTACCAAAGTAATGTAGTTAAAAGACCAAATGAAGATACGAGTGGATGAAGGTGCTATGTCGCATTTTAAAAATTGTCTTTTTTGCATGAATCAAGGTGTTTTGTACCCATCTTTCACATAGCACCATCGAAAATTCAAGAACACTCTTGTGAATGTATGAAGGGGTAATGTTACACTACTTTTGAGAAAAATTACATAAAAAAACTTAATTTCTGAAAAAGTTTGATTTTGTAACATAACACCTTCATCCACTCGTGTCTTCAAATATACCTTGCAATTTTGCAAGAGAGCTTAGTCATTAAGTATGGAATACATTTTTTAAGTTCTGAAATTATTGTTGCTTAAGATATCTTCCTGCAGTATTATTTTATAACTTGTTTCTCCTTTCTATCCGTCGCGTGTTTTCTAGAAATGCGAACGTATAAAACGCTTCGTTTAAACTTTATAACCGTGATATAAACAGAAAATTTTCTTATTTTATTGCGGTACATAAGACCTTTCCATTTACCTAAATCTGAGCGCGTACGGATGGCGTCAGAATAAATTGAAGTGAACAGTCTCTGATCATCAAATTGCTAGGCGAACATTCTACTAGAGTACAAGCTGACCGATCTAGGGACATCTCACCCTCATATGTAATGCAATTGGAACGGATAAACAAGATTGCAGATATTCGTACTGCTCCAAGTTTAACGGCGATCCCATTCCATTCTTGACATACTACGTACTATAAAGTAAGTACACTGCCATTAGAGTTGGCAGTCTCTACGTTCGGACGCTGGCTTGATATATTCTGTTGCAGTCACGGCGGCTGGGCAGGTCCTCTGCCGGGCGAATATAAATGCAGAACGGTAAGGACACGTACCGATGTTACAAGGGGGAAGCTGGCCGGCGTAAATCCCATGATGCGGTTTTCGACACGCAAGTAAATCGCCTGAGTTTATGTGGGTACCCTAAAGTGCACGCGACGGGTAGTTTTGAACGCATTGACATCAAATTTTCGTTCGCGGAAGTTATTGCGGTTGCTGTAAAAGTCAGTAGAAGCGGATTTGCAAATGTTTGAATTCATATTTTAAAACTTATTAGAGTACCATTTGCGTATGGCAACTAAATGTTTTATTGATTTGTTTCAGTTTTTCAGATATAAATTGTCAAATGCAGCAGTGAGTTAATGTAACATGTATAACATGGTTAATTAAATTTACGCACTGGCAAACCATGATGTTACTTATATTATATCATATAATGGTCTGCTAGAGGGTAAATTGATTTAATTAATTTTAATTGATTAATCTAATTGATCATATTGTAATATTTAAAGCAAATATAATGGAGATAGTACACTGAACCAGATATGGGTCCTGAAACAATGATAGAAAGCATCGTTTACATGGATAATGCATTGAAATTGGTCCAAAGGATTTTACAACACGGAATTTACTAAGTAATAAATTATACATTGTATTAATGAGACCGAAGTCATTAAAAATGAAATGGTAGCTTAATTGGCTCAATGATATATGTTATTGTTGTAGCGAACACCAGTTTTGCTTTAACAATATTATTTGGTTTATTGGATGAGAGCGAGTTATCAATTTTATGTATGAACTCTAATAGAAGAATGAGGAAACGCATCAATACAATGAATACTACTTGTTACTATGCTAATCGCAAGTGGTTGGCTTAATGTATGTTGTTCATGATCGTAATAAATTTTAATTATTGTTATAGAGTAAACTTCTAATTAAAATAATGGGCTGCAAGAGCAAATTCACTTTCATCAGTATTATGCTCGGCTTCTCCCTGAGATCACGAGCTTGAGTTTAGATGCACGCCCTCTACGGGCTACAGGCCAAACTCTCACTCAATCAGCGACCGCAACTTAAGTTGATAATTGAATCACTGCCGTATATCTTTAATTAAGGTATGGCATCTGTTCGTTCTTGTAATAAATTGTAAACCATTGAACTAACGAAGAAGGTACCATTTAATACTTTATTGCGTTCGTATCGCAAATAATTTTATGAAAATTGTACGTAAAAATAACAGTATATATTCGTTCATATTCATATTATTAACAAAATTATTTGTTGAACGTATGAAACATAGTTACCATAACAAATATTATCCATGGACTAATGTGCAATAATTTATTATAATACCGAAAACTAATCCACTTCAATAATGAATCATGTTATTACTTAATCAGAGATTGTAAATAATAAAATCATACCAATGACACATTTCTTTCAGTCGATGAAAATTCACTGATTAGATTATTCCCATTACGTTCACTATTTTTCTCAGTAACTTCTCAAGCAGGAATTTAACCTTATTCTTACAGACTTGCAGGTTTAGATGTCTACACAAGTACAGATGAGGCTCTTTCATTTATTGGTACTGCGACCAATAGGTCGTATAGTAACGATAATGTCTAACCTTTTTTAGCCACTTCATCGATTCATTTTTTCAGCCAAAAAGTAAATTTCGTTTTTCAGTTTTAAGAAATAATTTAACCTTTATTTTTTTTAATAGGTTCGGTTTCAAAAATATTGAAGTATCGGAAATGCATCAAATATATTGTTGAAATTAGTGAAAGAATTTAATTTTTTTCGCATTACACGTTGTAACTTCAAAAACTGATGGCTGACTGTTACAAAGCACAAAGTTAACAAAACATAGTAAAAGTGAAACCATGAAAGTAGCAGGTAGCTGTAAATGTTCTAGACTAACAATACTGCCCTTGTTATTCAGTTTGTCACATAAAAACGAGTGTAAAAAATCGACGAAGTACAAAATCGGTTTCCCAGAGAAATGTCATTTTTTCACATTTCGAAGCGTGTTTCTTGAAAACTGTTAATGACATCAATACCAATATCATTTCTCGTATTGTAGAACAAGAAAAGAAGCTAACTTGCACACAAGATATTTTTAAATATCTACCAGATATGTTCAATTTATGGCATATTTCATTTATGGTAATCGTCGTTACGAACAAAGACAGGCCGGTTGTAACATACTCATTCCAGTATTCAAGATTGTTGAAAAAGCAAATATATTTAGTGGTGTTGCCATGAACGTGATTTCATTTGTCTGCATAGCTATGAGTAAATATTGCAGTGTGAAGCTACATAACGAATGAAGCGAATGCTCGAGGTTGCTTTCACGATATGAACGGATATATTTCGTGAAAGGCAGGAGCAAGTAGCTCCGTTCACATGGCTTTTATTTTAGATTACAATTTAGTTTTTGGGCAAATAACTTATTGATAACATAAATAGTAAATTGTTTACATACAAACAGGTTGCTACACGTTTATTCTTGTGAAAGCAATGTGAAAGATTTACTTCATGCACAAGCCCTTCATGCACGCAATGCATGATGTAGACTGCTTGAAGTCGTATTATGAAGCGGATGATCTATCGTGAATGATGATGAAAGTTTCGTTCCCAACACTAATATTTAGTAATATAAACATTTGGACGTTGTCTCACCATCGCAAAACGTACGATCTTTATTTCAGTTCAAGCTAAGATATCCTAAATGGAATGATTTTTTAGAAAGACTATAAAAGAACATAATTTACTTGTAACGAACACCAAGTATAATGTATATCTTTTTCTTCCAATAGCCATATAAAACCCCCTGAAATGTTATTAGGGAACAGTCCTATTTGGCAATTGTTAAAGATAATTTACAATAATTGGTGTTGATAATGGGTTCATATCTGATGTTTAATTATTTTAAATCAACTCTCTTATCAATTTGTTGTGGTTAGTCAGCGACTTAGGTTTTGTTTAATTAATGCTCCAAGGGTAGCTTAAGATTGCTTTTGCAACGCGTCATATATTCTGTATACTTTGGTTCCCATTTACAACAGCACTAAAACTTATCCTACTTTTTAAACTACCCACATACTAGTTTCTAATCTGAAGCCCTGATTTTTGTTTATACCCCCAATCACCTCAATATGGCAGCTTTAAAAGGGTTGTTACAAGAGGGTTTGGTAATTATTGTATCACTGACCATTTCAATTTTTGTAAATACGGCTGTTTTCTCACACATCCAAAAGTATCGTGGGTTCTCCAGTCTCCAGTTCTCTCACTTTCCTAAGAATTTAAATGGTTAAATTCTTAGGAATTGAATTGTACTTTATGGTTTTATTAATCAGAATTGGTGGCTCTACGACATGCAAAACTCTTTGTATGAGAAATAATTCCTACAAGATTTGAGATTTCCTCACTTTTACTTGAAAATTATATTTCCTTTTAGGAGCACACACTAGGGCGGGAATGCAAATCTTTTCGGCCAGGAAATAGTGTCTGCTGACGTAAACCAATCGCAAGTTTATTGGAAGTAAATCAGTAGGTTACATTAATAAATATTACATTTATTTGTCAATTGCAGAACGATGGTTAGTAAAGACTGGTCCTCCATTCCAATCTCTTATTATAAAATAGAAATTGATAAAATAAAATTTAGTTATTAGTAAATTTCGTCAATATTATGTACTAATTGCAAGTAACAACTATCACGTTAAACAAACTATTGCACAGTCATGTTTAATCGTTTCTTTAAGTCTGCTAACGCACATTACTAAAGAAAATGTCCTTCCATGTAGAGCAATTTTATATTTGAAAGGGAGATGAGACTACGGATGCATAATAATCATCACTAGAGTATCTAGCCTTTTCATGCAGATATAGTCGTAATCTAAAGATACAAATCTAAAGTTTACAACTCTCTTCTATTTTATGTATTCACTTAGCTACCCTATATATTCAATGTTCAAAGAAACTTGGTTGTACTTATCGGCCAAAAAAAATGGATGTGAAATATGCATGTAAACTGGAGTAGCATATAAATATATGTATATAAAAAAAACAATTTAAAAATAACAAATCCAGCAGTTACACTTTTCTGTCAGACTTGCTATATATGTAAACAGAAAAAAAATCTTGAATTAATCAAAATATAACTGTAACTGTAAACTGTGTTTTACTTAGATGCTATTTTCTCACGTTTAGCTAAATGATGAACGCATGACATAACATTTCAGTGAAAATAGATTATATAAAAATTACTTGTTAGTGCATTTTATTTATTTCGTTATAAAGCTTTAGCACATACGCCATGAGTGACTAATTACATATATAAATACTATAAGCAATATGTTATCAAATTTGTGCCACAATTACCGATAAATTAACTGGTAGGTAATGGAAAATTACTTTACTAGCCGAATTAAGTGCTGCCAATTCCTACGCAAAGCCAAATTAAACTCGTTTTGGTTAATAGATCGTCTGAAATGGAGTTCTAATTGCGACTGATACATAGGATGAGGAAGACCGGGTTTTGCTTTTATAGCTTTTTTCTTCGTATTTATCATGAAAACGGCCATTAAACAAAGCCAGTAACCCGTTAAGTGATTTTAATTGCGGTAGAGATAAAACCCAGGACACTCACATCAACAAAAAGAATGACGTCACACTTTACATTAAAGAAATAATATGTTATGTATGTAGAGTAGGTACATTGATTTTTATGATACAGCCCCGTTTGTATTTAATATACATCCACGATTACTGTATACTTGCTACTGAGAGAAGGAATATAAAAAGAATTAACATTCAACACAAATATTCTACGGAATGTTATTTATAATCGTAATGATCGAAAAGCCGAAAACAACGTCCTAGTAATTAGCATAATAATAATTAATAATAGTAATTCATAAATTTCCACTTTTCTGTAGGTACAGCTTCTATTTGTCCAAAGAATTATTAATGCATTTTGAGTTTTAGAGACATGCAGAACCTTTTATCTGGAAAAAAAAAATCAGAAACAAATAATAACGACTATATCCATTTGTACACGACGTCTTCACACACTGTATAACTGAAATAAATAAATACGAAGTGAGGCAAATATAAATTCCTAAAAAATTCCTATCTAAAATTTTATGCCCGCACTTACAGGCAATCAAACGATGCGTCGTTAGAGCATTAAATACGACTAGGACCAATAAAAGCTTTACGATGGCACGGAATGAAGTACCGCAGCAATATCATATCGCCACAGTTTTCCTCACATAACCACCGTACATCGAACAACTTATACGCCTATAGACGCTCTCTCATAATAGAGATATACAATTTATTTCTTGGAGATTAGCGTTTTACTGGCGCGAACTTTCTTTTTACGACATTTCGTGCAAGCAGGCAAACCGAGCCGATAAGGGAAATCAATTTCTCTCGTCAATAGAATCACTTCAAAATCTCCACCAAGGGAAACCAATTTGGAGGTGTTTGAAAGTTGACTTTAGAAATTCCCAGACAGGAGAGCTGACTTAAAGCCAACGAAAAGTAGACATCGCGTTCGGGAGCTTTCAAAGCGGAGTTACGTTTTCGACCTGATCCCGCTATAATTGAGTACCCAGCCACTTTTGAATTTCCTGCACTCTCAGGTGACAATATAAGTTATTCTGCTTGTTTTACGAGCGAATGTAACGGAGGTTCTCATTACTTTTACGAGTTACGTTGAGTTTCGGAAAGTTGGCTTTAGAACTCGGTTTGTGCCATTTTAATAAAGAGCTTAGGGAGTTAATTATTTTTTTTTACGAAAAAAAAGTAACCTGAGTACAGATTACATCGGGTTTATTTAATAATATATCAGTATACAAAGCTATTTTGTTTTATAATGGCACGACGATAAACAGGCTTTGCTTTAAGCGAATTTCTGTTCATTACTGAATTGTTTTGCTTGTTTAGCTTATAGGTACCATACATAGCATAACAATAAGTGAAATTTAATTTCGGATTAGAGCAATCCTTTGTAGGAGCCTTTTATACAAGCTATAATAGGCTAAGAATGGAAGCGGACGATATCTTGGAGACCACAGTAACTACAATAATGGAAGAAACTTCATAACTGGAGTGGCAAAGGGAAATTTAACGAAAGCATTTTCAAAATCCAAATATAACCGAGGATGCTGTTGGCAGGGTGAAGAGTAAATCTTCCATTATAATAATAACAATAATAATAAATGATATATTTTGTAATAACACCATTACAGAAGTTGTCAAATTATGCAAATGTCTATGCATGTACTTTAGTCACTTAGCGAATATTAAAATAAATAAAAGTTAAAGATAAAAAGAATAAATAAAGGTAGATGACAAACAGTAAACAAAGCAACAAACTAAATAAATATTTCACAGATTAATTATATAGAAACTATTCTTTTCTTAAAGTTGTGGGAGAGTAGATGATTTATATCTTCCGGTAACCTGTTGTAAAATTTACATCTGCAATAGTCAACACTCTTCCATGTACATGCGATGCGATGGTAAGGTGCTTTCAACTTATATCGCGTTCGAGTGTTGTATGAGTGTTGATTTCAGTTAATGTTGAACTTCTTCTTGTTGTTATGAATATAATTGACACAATTCAGGATATAAATGCTTGGCAGAGTAAGTATATTTTGCTTTCTAAAGTGTGTTTTACAACTATCTCTGCTTTCCAGGTTACTCAGATAGCTAATTGCTCTTTCTTGAAGCACGAAATTCTGTGTGAACCTGCCCCTCAAAACAGTATTCCACAGCATATAAGGGAATGAAAATGAGCGAAGTAAGCCGCGTTTGCCGCTTCGTAATTGGCTATGTGCAGGAGCCTCATGATGGTGAACAATGCAGATGCTCGCCTAGGTGCTAGACTGTCGAGATGTTGGTGCCCGCTTAAACATGAATTTAGTAAGTCCCAGGAACTTCACTACCGACGATTGGCTTGTTCTTTTGGTGGAAACAACAGGCTCGGTGTTTTATCAATATTTACTTTTAACTTGTTTGCAGCAAACCACTTATCGGTACTCCTAACAGCCCTACCCGCCGTTTGCGTAGTTGTAAGGAGCAAGGATGTGTTAACTGCGTAAAGACAGACCTCGGCTTCGCAGACACTTGATGTTAGGTCGTTCACATAGATGACAAACAGAAGCGGACCGAGAATTGAACCTTGGAGAACTCCGTAACACACACTTTCGAGCTTCAATCTATGGTTATTCTATTTTTATGGTAATTTTATGGTTAGCCTATTTTTTAGAAAAGATCTGACGAGGTTCAGCAGTTGTCCTCTGACTCCATAGTACTCCAACTTTTCCAAGAGAATATCGTGGCTTACCGAATCGAATGCCTTAGACAAGTCAAGTGTACTGATTTCTGCGCAAGTGCCATTATTGAACGCCCGATAGATGCCATTCACCATCTGCGATATGCTAGTTATCGTAAAATATCTTTTCCTATATCCATGTTGCTCAGGTGTTAAATAATTTTGATATCAAAATATTCGACTAATTGCTTTATGATAATGTATTCAAGAACCTTGGACATGGCAGGCAAAATACTAATTGGCACAATTATTTTCGTCTTCTTTCTTCTATACAGAAACGATTTTATTGAAGATGGTGGCCAGAGATGTAGATAT
The DNA here is from genome assembly GCA_004143645.1 of Protaetia brevitarsis. Lineage (NCBI taxonomy): Eukaryota > Metazoa > Arthropoda > Insecta > Coleoptera > Scarabaeidae > Protaetia > Protaetia brevitarsis. The sequence goes on along the minus strand of RXPK01000015.1, from coordinate 436,146 downwards.
TTCTCTCCGTATTTCTCTAAGCACAAATTTCGAAATATCTGCGGCCATATATGTGCCTTCAAGGTGCCATGTCTATTGAATACTACAAAACTGATTCTCGAAGATACGTATATCATCTACATATGTAAACTTTCAGCAGCGCTGTACCACTTTTAGAACGTAGCACCTGTGTAGTGCGCAAGAGATATTTTTTTCTACTCTTACGGTTTAAAAGTTATCTTGGATAAACGAAACTTGGGGCGAATTTCAAAGTCAAATTGCACCCCTAGCGTTGAAGTTCCGCAGCAGCAGAAAGTGTCCTTGAGCAACACTTTTTGGGGTCTACATTTGGCGTAGTTTCATTAGAATCCATGGTTTACAGTTCGCGAGGTTCCCTTGTCAGTGTTACGTCTGATGATGATTCTTTTGTTATTGAAACGTGCGTTCAGTGCAATAGAATTTGTGGTGAAGTGTTTTGAGGTGTGTGGCACAAAATAACTTTCAAATTTCCTGTTTTATATCCTTATTGCAATTGATGGAATATTTAAAAAAATAAATTAAGGCATCTCTGTCTTCGATAAAGTCATTAAACTTTTAATTAAAAGAGAGTATTGGTTTAATAAAAAAATATTTTTTTTGTCGTTTTTGTTCGAACCGTCATTATTCATTATTCAAGTAATCAAATTTATTTTACATGCTATTTTAGCTTCATTTATTAAAAATACATAATGAGCTTGAGATTTGACCATAAGGGAGAGTTGAACCAGTTCAAAAGTCACATTCAAATTTCGCGGTAACCACTCGGTTGACGAGCTACATTGCACACCTTTTAAATTAGTAGTGCCTCACGTGACAAGGTAACTATCGGTGGCGTCGTTTGCCTATTAGTGTTTTTGATATCCCACGGTTCAAAAAAGGAGCTCAATTATTTGATTATTATCTTTACATATATCAAGGTATGAGAAAACTTGTTTGTTATTTTGTATTGTTGCTGTAGATTAAGAAAATATAAATATATTAACTTACAATTTAAACTTTTTTCTGGAATATCTCATGAAACTTATAATAGGATAGGAGAGAGATTTGAGGCTACATGAAAATGAAGACATGATCAGTGGATCAACTCACCCTACCTTCTGCTGCTTCATTTTATTAGCAACTTTTATTTTTGGTTTTAAATTTAAATGCCATTAGGCTATAAACCAAAAGAAGGTTCCGATCGTAGAGCGTCTTTTAAAAAAGAGGTTTTCTCAATTGGTGTGGAAGAAATAGATAATGGTATTTCTATCAGAAGGACTGCCATCAAATATGGCATAGACAGAACTACATTACGTAGGTATAAACACAATAGAGAAAGACTAATAAAGATCGAAATTAAAGGAAGCCAATACAAACAGTCCCAGATATTTACTGTGCACTGTTTTGAACGAATGTGATATATTAGGAATATGATGGGTCAGGTAGTCATTAGGCATATTTTTTTTTGTAATCGCTTGAAATTATTTTTATGAAAGCTATTTCTTCCAACGTTAATTGTTTAAGCAGATGTTCCGTAAAGCTGAAATTTAATATACAATTTACGATAATATATTTAAAATAGAAATAAGTTAGAATGGCTCATTCATGCATCTAGAAAATTTAATTTTTCAAGTGCCGAATTAAATACTTCTGAGTGTGTATTAGTTAGAAGAAATAGTCAGTCTAAGCAGCTGTAAGAAGCAAAAAGGTGGATGTTATCTATAACTGCATGAAGAACTTTGCTAATGCCTAATACTTACAATCCTACATGTATGGGCCTGAGTGGATCATATATGGGTGGTTCAAACATATATTTATAAAACATAAGAAAAGTAGCATGAAACTTTTCTTATCAAACAAGTTTTATCTTGATTCATTAATTGCTTCTGCACGCAAAATAAAAAAAAAAATAGTCGTTAATTGATATGTAACTGCAGTAGTATGTTGGCAGGCAGAGGTTTAATTTAATTGTATTACTACCATCAAACTGGCCGAATGACAGAAGTAAAACTTTTGTTTTAAACTGGAATGTAATATTTGTTCCAACCATCGTAACCTCAGTTCAGTTATCTGAGGCTGGTACATGGAGGTAAATGTTAAAATCCCAGACACAAAAATAGAGAAATCTCAACCCCCTGTAATCCCGTGTAGAGAAACACCCTGATCGATATTAAATTTGCGGGCTGGCTGCTTGCTTGGAAGCTTCGACAGTGTTAAGCAGAGGCTCCGAAGTCGCCGGCGCCTCGCTATCAGGACTTAATTCCAACACTATGTACCACTTATGATCTATGACGACAGGCAGCGCCATCTTGCCGGTAATTACCGTTCTTCTTGACGTGACTCGTGCAAATGTCTGAGAATATCCGAGATGTGTGTGTCGAGAATGATCGCGCCCCCCAGTTATAAATCTGCCCATCCCCGGAGATCAGCCACGTACTATCTCCCTTTATCAACGTCTTCCTTGTCTTTCATCTCTTCCGATTCTCTCTCGGTCGACGGGATACAAAAGCGTTTCTTCGCCGCGTTTTCCTTCTCTATTTCGCATTCGCGAATTATGCCTGCGTTAGTCGAGTATAGATTCTCTCTTCTCCACGAAACTAGAACGATGGCATCGGACGTGCCCGAGAAACATAACAATGATATATGGGGTATCGCTGTAATTGTTACAAACGATTACTAATGTTAGTTGTTATGGACACAATTACAACCATTTGTTTAGGTCGGTAACCACATTAATAAACACGCGGTATTGTTTTGGTGACTGCCAGAGATAAATTTGTTCTACAATAACGAAAGTAGTAGTAGTAGTAGCGGAGGACTGCTAGTTGTTTGAATTTCACGGTTTGCTAATTTCAAATCAATTTTACAGAGACGGATTTGTGCGGTACATAAATATAATTAATTACAACCTCAAAGGCGGGTGTTCATTAGTTTTGGTTTCACACAACTAAATGTGTAATTTTACCGTTACACAAACAGGATATAGATTATTTTGTGCAAATCTGTAATTTATTCCTGTCTGAATATCCATTAGCAAAGTATAGTATTTCGCATAATATTTATAGCTACAATAACCATCAAACTTTTAGTCTTGAGTAACCTAAATAACCCACATATATCATTAAATCAATGTAATGACAGTAATTATAGAAATTTGCTATTTATAATATATATGTACACTTCTCGCAGGCAAAATCAGGACACCAGCAATTGTCAATTTTAAAATTTCTTGGGTGTAAATGCAGCTTTTAGAGGATATATTCACTTATCAAAGCCATAAATTACATAAATGTATAGAGAGAAAAAAGTTTGTATATAGAATAAACAAATCGGAGTTTCGGTGGCGGTGTTTCCTTTAGAAATGCCGAATACGGAAATATTCATCCAAAAAAAGATTCATATCAACAAAAAGGCCTCTTGAATAGACGGCTTCATTTAGAAATATATAGTATATGTATTAATTTGTTTGATGTTATGCAGAGATAATTGCTTTTTAAAAAAACATTGGTTATGGGATTTTAAAATTAAATTACTTGTTAGTGCTACTTTGATATTAGTTACTTACGTTAACAGTAGACATCATGTCAATCAGCCTCCTGACTTTTGGGACAATGCGATTCTTACAGATTTATTGATTACACTATTATTGTTTAGTATTCTTAAATATTGTATTACTTTAATGTTTTCGTCTGTCTATTAAAAATCAATAAAATCAATCAATAAATCTATGAAAATCACACTTTCCCGAAACTAAGGAGACTGATTGATTGTCTATTGTTAAAGTTATACTTGCGCGCATAAATCGAACTAAGTGACTAATATCAAAGCAGCACTAACAAGTAATATAATTTTAAAATCCCATCACCATATATGTTTTCTTAAAAAGAATTATCTCTACATAACATCAAATAAGTTAAATACATATACTATATTTCTAAATGAAGCCGTCTATTCAAGAAGCCTTTTTGTTGTTACGTATTTCCCTTTTGCATGAATATTTCCGTATTCGGTATCTCTAAAAGAAACCCCGCTGCCGAAACTCCAATGTGTTTATTCAGTGTATAAACCTTTTTTTCTCTATACATTTATATTTCTGTTTATAGCTGCATTTACACCTAAGAAATTTTAAAATTCTCGATTGCAGGTGTCCCGATTATTCTTACGAGAAGTGTACATCGCCGTTTGAAGGATATTATACAACTTTCAAGATAGCAACCGATTTTAAAATTTATACCAACTCTTTCTTTAATTAAAGTGTTGGAAATAAATATCAATGTCGGTGTTAGATACAGTGGTGACTCGTGAGAATTTTATTTTTTTTATCGAAACAGATGTAAATAAACGCTGATATAAATAAAAAAATAAATGACTACTCAAATACAAGACTCTCTAACTTGGATTGATATATAAATCCAAGTATTTTGCCATCTTTAATCTTGGAGTACGCGAGATTAACAAAAGAAAACTCCGAAACAATACAATACACACAGACGGGATATATCTAACTATTACCATTGGATAGTAATTTGAAATATCTGTTGTTTCATCGCACTAAATTCCCAAAAATTCGCTATCGTTAACCAGTCTCTAATTTCTTGATGGTATAGAGCTGACATACTCTCCAGAAGTAGCTTTTTCAGTTTTATAACACAGCTGATATACGAACTGTAAGTGACAACTCTTTAATTTCAAACGAAATAGTGGAATGTTTATTGATCTAGTAAGTTTAGAGCATAATTTATGGCCCTATATTAGGATTTCTTATCCTTAAACTCAATTGTTTTTGAGATACTTGCAGGTTTTTCTTTCTTTTTTTTAGAATTTTTGACGTGTATACTCCTTCAAATAAAAACAAATAAATAGATCTTTTTTGTGCGCTAATTTACAATTTTCTTTTAAGGGTAGAGCACAGTCAAGCACAGCACTCACAAACGCTGTCATTTGTTCGAATATGAGTGTCAAATTAATTCCTTGAAAGCCAACATATTATCTTTCCAGCCTATTAGGCAGCAGAGTTTACAGTAAAACCTTACATTAACCCCTACATTAATTATTTGCGCAGACCATTTATCTGTAGAACTTTGTTCCGAAATAAGTTATTGAAAGCAAACAAAATGTACACAAAAAGGATTTAGAAAATGTCTTGAAAAATGAAAAATTAAAGAGGTATTAACAGACAATATTGTCAGGTGCCAAGGGCGCGTACAGTTAACACGGTAAGCACTCGCTGAGTAAGATACCCACTTAATGTAAGTACACGGAACAATTGTAAACGTTGATTAAACGCCAGTTCTAAGAACAGAGCTCAACCAAAAGGCAAAGATCCCCGCTGCTGAAACCTAGTTTCTGACATTTCCCTCATCTCCTGAAAATCGAAAAACAACAAAAAGAAAATAATATAAATTTGTGACAGAATAAATTACAGTCGCAAAAAAAAGCTATAATGCTTCACTATTATTCTTAGATCTTCTCTATTTTTTTTTTATTCATACAAAATTTTATATTCTTAAGAAATAAATGCCACATGTACTTGTACAATAACTTAAGGTTGCCACCTTATATGTGTATGTTTGGGGAGATCAAACTTAGTGGGAGGGGATATCTGGCTAAAGAATTAGTGGTATAATAGAATGTCTAATCAATCATCCCACATTCAGTACTGGGGATCTTTTTTTTAGGTCACAGCATTCATTTCGTTTTTTTTTTTTAAATTCTTATATCCTATCCCTATAATTTATTTTAGTTCTACATAAATAATACCTTGCGAAAATTTCTCTTGTTCGAGAAGGACAAGAAGACACAGTCTCAACACGAGGACAATTCTTGCGAAACGAGGTCGAGTGGCAACCCTATGTACATCTACTTCTATCTTGTGGAGAAGAAACTTTATGTTGCGTTAAATAATTCTAACTAATTAATTTGCATTGCAAGATAAATTAATGTCCTGGGGCTAGTGTTTTTATCTCATGGATTCCCTGGGTCACTGGAGCTATAGTTATAGGATTGTCATCCTCCACCGTTTACTTCTTTAACTTTTACCTTACCTAATTTCGAGATGATTTCTGGCTGTCAGCCTCGAGATCACTAAAGGGCAATTTTACATATACAAAGTATCGCTTCACTGATTGTGAGTGACATCTCACGTTGAGTCAGAAATTAATATAAGAGTGATGTACATACATGCAGGAAGAGTAATTCAGCAGTACATTATATTTTGTCACAAGTCGCACTATAGAAGTGGGGATAGCGCTAGGATACCTACATAATAATAGTTGTAATGGTTTGATAAGAGTTTGTATTGTGGACTTTCTGCTGAGACTCCGTGAGGTTCTGCTAGAATTAATAAACATAGGAGATGTAGCTTTGTCTCTTGGTTGAATCGTATCCCTAGAACCAGATTATCATCAACATTTACAAAGAGCAATAACCCCGAATCGAAAGTAGTAGGAACTAGTAAGGGATAAGGTAAGGAGTATGGGGCATTGGATGTAAGTGAACTGGTTTATAGTAGGACTTCCGAAGGATCCAGAAATATCTGAAAATACTGGCGTTAACCAAATTTGGACGCAGACAAAGTAGGCCATTAGGCAAAGATATGTCGAAAGAATTAATTATGAAATCGGCATGTTTAACTTGATGACCGTGACATACTACGAACCAAGGAGTAACTAGGAAGTTTATCTTAAAACTTTAGTTTAATGTGCGCAAAAATGCGATAAACATATTCTAAAAGCCAAGAGGCTGCAAGTGTTTCTGGGACTATATTAGACGGCTCCCACCAGGCAAAAAAAAAAAATCTATGAATAATTACGTGTGCAGAGGAAAAATATGAATTGATTAATTTATTTTTTCGTAATTTTCATCGAATTAAGGTTTGCAATTTCACACAGTTACCATTGCATTTAATGGATTCCAAAAACAATTATGATTGTAACTACGCAACCAAAATTACAACTACTAGAATATAGTTGTAGTTGATTGATAATGAGCTATCTTCTAATTCTAAACAACAGAGAAGGTAATTGTGGACTCCAACTACAGTGTTATTGCAGTTATTAAATTGTAGTCGTACTCTTAACTACTAAAATAATTTGCGGTTGCATCTACATCAGGCGCAGTTATAGTTTCATTGATTAATTCCTTCCAGCTAGCTTATAGGCAGTCTAATCTAAATAATACTGCGAAGTCCAATACTAGCACCTATATAGAAAGTAGTTCTGCAAGAAATGATTTCTAGATAATGATCTAGAAGCTGAGGAGATTACGGTGAAAGATTAATATTTATTCAGTAAAATTAATAAAGGAAAAGCGGCTGATATTAAACAAAATTTACTTGATGAAATTTTCAGAAGGAAATACTTAAGACTGAACAAATTTAAACGAAGATTTCTCGATACATAACAACATAAAACCCACCACAGTTTGCGGTGCAACAACATCACCCACCAACTATTTACTGCCAATTAGTGCAACAATCGGGAATCACGAACTAATTTGGTATTCATGTGTCCCGACATGATTAGTGTTATCGCCTTCGGTCGATACGAGTTTGCACGTCTGGTGGTACGGATTCGTGCGGAATTCATTACAGTGCGTACACTGTGGCGGGCATCCTTCTAGTGCCCGGATAATTCCGGACGCCGCAGGACTATGGAGCGCGGTTAACTACTGATAACCGCCTCCAGATCGTCTGGGTTAGTAGCAGGTGTGCGTCATCGTTCGTCCGCCTAGGCTCATGTCGCGCCGCTATATTAACTATTCCACGCACCGTTTCGTTTCGTATTTATGACGGTCTCGTGTCGCAATGGGCATTGTTTACGGTCGGTTCGCACTCTTCTGACCCATGTACATTTTGCATTTTGCTGGCCACTTTCATATTAAAAAAATTCTGGAGGATCTCAGAAGGAAAGAGTAGGATTTGTGCGAACAGTGGCTAAACAATAGCATTTTCATATTGAATATTAAGAGACAGGCGGATAACAAATTATTATATTTATATCTCGAATAGTAAAAATCAGCACCAGTAGGTGCAAAAGGTATGCAACCCTTGAATAATATGTAAACGTACTGCTGTAGATTAGCCCACCCACATTACTGCGAGTGTATTTTGTGTTGCATTTTTGATTTGCTAAAAACTGCTGTATCATTGTATCGAGAAATTTCCACAATTAATTTAGTTTGTATTAATTTAGTTAAAGATTTAATTGTTTTATATATTTAATTTAAGTGTTTAGTCTTTTTAAATTAATTTCAGTCAATTTAGATGTCATTTATCTGCTCATGTATGTTTATTCTATTTGTCGGTGAATCGTGCGTTTGCGTTGTTCGCAGCGGTAGAGATTGTAAGAGGCAGTTCCTTGGTTGACTTGCTAGCGTGAGTACATGTATTTTTAAATTCTTTGCAGCCATTTTGTATTACATTTTTATACCGTAATTTGATTCGCGTTATTTGTTTTATTCTGTCCATCAAGGAATTCGCTTTATAATAATTGTTATTATATTGACGTGTGTACATTTTAGATATAAGATCATTTATTATTTTTGTTCAGGAAGATATTTTAGTTAGGGATATAGGACATCCGCGAAATTGAGCAATTACACCAAGAACATAGTGTGACCAACCCATTTGCAATAAAATTGGGAAGTCAATAAAAAAATGTTCTGCAATACGAGTGCTGACACCAGATCATTTGAAGTAAATGTACAGTGAGCCTTCACCAGAAACACTCCTGAAGCAGTGCTAGGAAACAACAACCGAACTGCCATGTTTGCAACTAACAACATTACCAGAAGTGGCCGTGAAGTAAAGCGCCATCTCAGTTAAACTTATAATAATAATAGCAATTTATTTCCAACAGGTAGAAATATTCAAATACAGAAAAAAATTACAAAAATAGATAAATCAAGAGCAGATGGAGCAAAATATGCTACAAACAAAACCAAAAGGAAAAATCATCAAAATGAATGTCATGCATTGGATAATGAATTTTAATTAGAACACATAATGGAGATAAGTGATCTAACTATTGCAGAACTGGAACAATAGAAAAGGTTATGTTGACGACTGTTAAAAGTAGGTACGTTAAAATTGATTTTCTGTAGTAAATTTAAACAGTCATTGTTATTATTTAAAATGTTTTGTAAAAAATTAAGAGAATATGTGAAGCGCCTGCCTTTAAGAGATGTACAGTTGTATCTATTCAACATAGTTATATAACCAAATTCTCGTGCAGCATAAACACCATCCTCCAGAAACATTAAGTATTTAAGAAATCTTCGTAGCACAGATTCTACAAAATTAACATGAGTAGAATAAGGTGAGTACCATGCTAGAGATGCATATAAATGCGATAAAATGAACGCAAAAAATAACATCCTCAAACACCCAATGTCTCTGAAGTCTCTGCAGTTGTGATGAATAAATCCATAGCTTTTATATGCACTGGAAACCATGTGGTTTATATGATCTATAAAATTTAATTTTGCATCAAACCAGATACTCAAATCTTTTGTCGTGGATAAACGCTAAAAACATCATGTTGTAGTCGTAAATCAGCCACTCGCGCTTCTTTGTAAAGGATTGCATACTGCACTTGATTTAGGGAGAGATGATTTGCTTCACATCACTTAAAGCACAGACGACGACTTAGAACACAGTCTAAATCGTTTGAAGAAGATTGCAATCATTGATGGAGTCAATTTTACGATATATTTTCATGTCGTTAGCAAAGAGTAATTTCTCAGAGTCAATTGCTTGTGTAATATCATCTATAAAGATAAAAAAAAGCAGTGTGTCAAGGTTTGATCCTTGAGATACGCCAGATGTTGGGCCACATTTTTTGGATTTAATATTTAGGTATTCAACATGTTGTTTTCTTCCAAATAAATAAGATTCAAATAATTTAGGTAATGCCGTATACACTACATCAACCTGTCCACGCCTATCAATCTCTTCAGAGACATATATATTGAGTGAAACATGCCACATTAGTAACGGTTGAACGTTTATTCATGAAGCCGTGTTGATAAGAAGAAATTCAAAGCTTCAAATATTTTTGCGAAATTGTATATAATAGAAATTAGCCCGTAGTTTTTCACATCTATAGGATCATCTGATTTAAATACCGGAGAGATTCGAGATGTTTTCTATAATTCAGGAAATTGACGCAAAACCAAATCGAAAATAAAGTGAAGTGGCTTCACCAATATGCAGGCGGTATCACGAAATAAGAAACTAGGAATTATTGAAACATCAACTTTAATTTGTAATTATTTGATTTGTTTTGATTTTTTTTTTAAAGGGGCGTGTTATGTATGAACATTTTTCTATATTATGAGTCGCCTAGCAACAAGTTGTTACGATTATTAGAAAATATATGTCAATCGTCAAAAGTACTTCAGTGTTTTAATCTAACTTAAATATATACTATCCTATACTAAGCTATACTTGAAAACGTAACAATCAAGAGAAAGCAAACATAAATTTACCAAATAAATGGATAGATAATACATATAGCAAAACCTGTATTCATATATCCGTTTAATTAGTTAATTAAAATTTTAATTCAGTTTTCATTGTTTTTCTATGTCATACTATTTCCATTCCAGAACAAATTTTATTTATTTTATTAATCATTAATGCATTCATTTTCATATACGCACACATATCTTTATCTTTTTGCCCTTTGCTTGCCAACACCTTGCTTATAATATTAATCACATTGATCTCATGACACTACACCAGTTAATTCATTGATTGATTAAGTACGAATTAGGTCTTCTTACTACCCCTTCATCAACCTCAGGCCTATTGTATTTTTCCGACTAAACAGGTTAGTCCCTTTAACTAGGTTTAATAGTCTGTCTAGTAAATTTCTCTCTCGTAGATCAGTTGTCGAGTTGACTGGTCCCAGCAATGATAGTCTCTGCCTTTCCAATGCAACGCATTAAAAAAAAACGTGGTAGGCTGTCTTCTCCTTAGTGCAGGGTTTGCATATGAGCTCATTAAAAAAAAAAAAAACTATTCTATGTAGGTACTCTCTTAGACAGCCGTGTTCTGTCTTGTCACCGTTTTAAGTTATACTCGGTTGAGAGCTAATACATCTTCAACTAGTTGCCGAGATGTTTGCTTCATCATCCATTGGCGATGTATTTATCCTTCTACGCTGTTCCAGTGAACCTGCTGTTTTCCTACGATCCACTCAGCCTGTGCAACCCAACTTTAGTTATTCCCAGTTTCGGTTTAGGTTTAGTGAATATTATTCCAAAGCTTTTTCTTGCAAATTTGTTTGCAAGTTCGTTGCCTGTTGCGCCCTAATAACCCGACACCCACACCAAAGTAACCTTATTTTGTCTAGACAAGATTCTTGGAGTTTCCAGGCAATCCCAAGGCAAATTTCAAGTTATCTGATAAAATGCTAGCGCCCTTAGAGCGGTTTTACTGTCCGATATATTACACTAGTAAACTGATTTTTAATAGTAATTACATAGATGATATGGTGATCTTTCGTCCATAATTAGGTATATTCAATAGCTTTGAAGAGGTAAATTAAGGACTTCTTAATTATTTTGATATTGTAAATTTGTTACTGCATTCTTTTAAATAATGATTCCACAGAAAGTGAATAAATTTACAATACTAAAATGTTCAGGAAGTAGCTAATTTGATTTTATTTCAATTTTTTAATTGAAAACTCTTTGCTTTGTTTTATAATAGAGCGATAATTATGGGATCAAGCACAAATACTAATTTAAAAGCGGTAATGAAGTATTCTTATGTGTATATCTCCAAATTGGACAAGGACAAACAAAATTGGAAGAGATTACAAACTATTTAGAAGGAAAAAAATTCTTTGATATCAAGTGTGATAAAATGAATTCTAAAAGGCCGGATATCTATTCTTCTTTCAGGGTAGGTGTCCCACAGAATCGTTTAGCTGAGCTTAAGGACCCAAACATCTGGCCGTTGGGCACTTATGTTAATAATTTTTTCTGGAAGATGAAGCCTCCAGCAGAAATGACCTAGATAAGGATTATGATACATGCTCTTTTTCATTATACCATCAAAACGTGCAATGTATCTGCGTATATGGGTCTACAAGTTGAAGTAGGACTCTTAAAAAATTGTAAATTTCTCTGTATCACTGAACACTGGCAAACAGAAGAAAATCTAAGAACTGTGCACTTGCCTGGGTTCAATGTTAGATCTTGCTACTGTCGCGAAAATGATGTCCATGGTGGATCTGCAATTTACATTTCCAACGACGTAACCGCCACCCCGAATGTAGAGATCAACGAACTCGCGCGCGATTTTAACTTCGAATGCTGTGGAGCTGATGCTTATTATTAGGACAAATTCCATCTGGTTATTGTATGCATTTATAGATCTCCATTAAGTTGCTTTGATGATTTCTGTACTGCCTTTAAGATTTTACTGAGCAAAATAACCAGGAACGATCACACAACTTTAATTGCTGGCGATTTTAACGTAAATTTGCTACAGAAGGACTATAAAAGTGACCGGATTAGCGAAATTTTAGCATCGTTGGGAGCAGAAATCTTAATCTCGGAGCCAACTCGGGTTTCAACCACTGCCAATGGCCTCGATAATATCTTCCTACCTGAAGGAGGGCATTACCACAAACTTGGTGTAATTAGTACTGTGGTCAATTCGACTGGGTTTTCAGATCACAAAAATCAAATAGTTTCGTTCTCTTTGAGGAATGTAAAAAATGCGCAACAATTTAAATTGTTACGTTCATTTAATGAAAGTAATATAAATGAGTTCTTACGTAATATATCTGAAGAAGATTGCTCGGAAGTGTACAGGAACAATAGAGACACTAATGAAAATTTAACATTTTTCTGACTGTGCTTCTGAGATATTTAATGCTCATTTTCCAGTAAGGAAAGTCCCATTCAAATCTGTTGACTGTTGGAAGCCGCCTAAGGATATCTTAGATCTCAGGAACACAGTCAGTTCGTTTACAGTTAATAAGCGCTCGCAATCCAGATTTTAAAGATACTTACATATTTTATAAGACCATATATAACAACGCAATAATTGATTCGAAGCGAGATTATCATGACCATCAGCTATTATCAGCAGCGAACCCAAGTAGGAACATTTGGCGTGTTGTTCGTTCTCACATTGGTGGGAGTACGGTTCTACCCACCCTACTTGTTTCAATCTTCAAAAATCTGCTAACAGTTCAACCATACTTTTCTCACTACAGATAAATTCACAGCTCATACACAATACTCTGATTCCAATTAAAATACAAGTAATAACCCTTATTCTTTTTACTTTCAACCAACAGATGCAAATGAACTGTCAGTAATATCTAAATCCTTAAAGAACTGCAGATCGTCGGGTACTGACAATATACCCAGTAGTTTCTGAAAAAAATGCTATTTCAGTTTCGTAGAACCAATATCACACATTATAAATGAGTCTTTTTCAACTGGAACTTTTCCGGATTCACTTAAACAAGCTGTGATTGTTCCAATTTATAAATCCGGTGATGTAGACAATTTGAAAAACTACAGACCTATTAGTCTATTAACAAGTTTTTCTAAATTATTTGAAAGAGTAGCATACAACCGATTATTGGGTTTCTCAATAAGTTGTTTTATATTTTGCGTGTACAATAGCACTAATTTCATATATGACATTTTTAGGAGTCTATTGTGGTTCTTACTCTCTTATAAGTCTATACCACGCAATCCTTGAAGCAATTTGTATTTTTATGTTAATGTAATTTCAAAAATTAAATTAAGAATTTTCATTCCATCGAATTTATTCAACAGCGCGCTTTTATTAAATCCCCAAATATTTTCATTCCGTCCGAAGACATTCGAAAAGTATATAACAAAACGCCGCCGTCGCAGCTTTAGTCGCATACCGCTATCTACTGTGTTTTATGATTTTCAGTTGGCCCCAATTCAAACAGCGAAAATCCGGAACGTCGTGTCGTGAATTTTCCTCATTCAGATACACATCGCCAAGTGCGCTTACGAAACCGTATCTGGAAGCTGCCGCTCCAAATGGGTTGCGATGGTCGCGCGAAATTCATTAAGGGCATTCTGGCGGAGTCGCTTCCATCGCGCGAGGGATAAAAAAATATTTACGCTTTCGATTCCGTTTCGGCTTAAATCTTTTCTGCTTGCGCGTGTAGTACTTAATATATATGAAAAATAAATATATGTGTATGATGTTTTTTGAGAGGGCATAGATATGAAATGTAAATCAACGGTGTAATAACAGTTGTTTTGTGGGCGTTTAGAGGCGTATTGATCATGCATACTTTCCGAGCTTCATTAATGTGTGTGGCATATGGCCTTATCGCTGACACTGTGATCAATATTATACGAGGTTTTAAAATATTTAATATGTTTTAATTCGATCACCAACATTTCTTGAATATATTAATAACATTTTTGCATTATATGTTAAGAGCTTAGTTAGAATCTGTTTTATACTTAAAACTTGGGTAGGTTTCGTGCAAATAACACGATTTTATTGTAAATAAAAGAAAATATTAACTCTATTTTAAGTAAAATAAACTTAATATTTAGATGATAAAACATATTTCAAAAATATATTTCAAGGTATAAGTTATTAAATAAATAAGTTTTAAATATATTGTTTGAAAAGTGAATGTGATTAAAATTGAAATTAATATACCTACTTATTGAACTTTTTTAAAATAATGAAATTGTAATTTAATATAAAATGATATTCAGTATCTTCTAAATCATGGGACGATGAAGGCTCGCCTTCAACTGCTATTTTAATAACGCAAGGTCGATCCATGCTTTTAAATTCTAATGCTTTTATAGTTTCTATTGCGAAGGTTTCCCGAACAGTTGTACTTATCAGACTTCTCATAACATCATGCAATTCTATTTCATGGGAATTATTTTGCGTTTCTTGATTATCGTTATAGGACAGTATTAGCAGATGAATATTTGCTGGATTGATATGAATCATGTTAGCTACCGAAAAAGCGATGTAATTCGATATGAACTAAATTTAAAATAAAAATGGCTTATACTGGGTGTCCCATGACGTGACTGCCAGAGTTTAAGGATGTTTTGGTGAAGCAATTTCAAGACAAATATGTCAAATGAACATATGCCCAAAACTCTTTCGTAACTGAGGTTAACCCTGTAGACAAAATGACCGTGAGACGTTCTTCGATTAAAAATGCACCAATGAGACTGTCATCAATAATTCCACACCAAACATTCACCGAAAATCTGTCTTCAAAATGGGATTCTTTAGTTTTCCGTGGATTTTCAAGTGCCCAACAATGTGAATATTTGCTGTTATTGATGCCGTTTCGGGTGAAGAAGGCTTCATCACTAAACAATACGTATTTTCCGGCAAAGCCTTCGATTTCTCACTAACCAGCGACTAAATTCAAGTCTTCCTGCGTAGTCCGCAGGTCTTAAAGTTTGTACAGGTAAGATATGGTACGGGTACAAACCGAAATTGTGTAAAGTTCTCCATACTCTCTTGCGGCCTACATTAAGTCTGTTGGCTATTCTTCGGACACTTCAGTAGAAGCTTCACTGTCAATCATATTAAGTATTGCTTCTTCTTCAGCAATTTGTTGTTGCACGGGATGTTCCAAAGTAGCAGCAGAAAACTTGCCTGTTTCTCTTAAACAGAGATGGACATTGCTAAAAACAGTTCTACAAGGCACTTCACGAGAGGGAAATCGCCGACGATATTCATCAACAGCCATCCGTCCGTTTCCATTACACAGTCCGTAAACAAAATGAATATCTGTGTATTCTTCATTCGAAAAAATTAACATGGTTATAATTTTCTTTAACAAATCTGACATCAACGAACGCTCAATTAACTTAATTGACGTTTGTTGTCACAATGAATAATAAATAATAAGTTTGTTCGCGTCGCATGAACTATTTGCACTATTATGCACTTTTGCACACAAAAGTTCTTAAAGTGCATAATAGTGCAAATAGTTCATGCGACGCGAACAAACTTATTGAATCACAGCCACTCTGACGTCAGATACGTCAAGAGCGGCAGATACGTAATACTTGCATTAGTGTCTATAGGGTTATCTAAAACTTCAAGCGCTTGTATCTCAGTTATGAAAGAGTTTTGGGCATATGTTCATTTGACATTTTTATCTCGAAATTGCTTCAGCAACACATCGTTAAACTCTGGCAGTCACGGCATGGGAGAGCCTGTATACAGTATGTCTACGGATGGAAAGTTATTACGTTATATACATTTTCAGAGCCATCGGCCTACTTTGATAAAAATCCATTGTGTGTCAATTTCGTTTCAGCCAAAGTACTATTTGTGCTCACAGTACGTCAATATGTTACTAAGAAAAAAAAAACATCTATGCGTTAAGCAAATTTTTATACTGATTGGCCTACTTTGATAATCATACTAGTTTTTCCAACTACAGTTAACTCCATCATTATTATCAAAGTAAGCCGAGTATACCGCCATAACTTTTCATTCTATACAACATCTCTTAGTAGCATTTTGGCACATTGCCACTGGAAACGGTACTTTATCTGAAGCGAAAACAGTTTTGACTAAGCTGCAAAGCTCTACAAATTGAATTTAAAACAAAATCAAAAGCAAACGATAAAACAGTTCTAGACCAAGTAGGTCTCATTTCCCAAATATTACATTCCAATTCAAAAATTTTTCGTAAATAATATCTATTGTCAGTTCCATCCGTTGACATACTATATATTGAACCCAGCGGTATCTATTCCAAGTTACTCAGGCCACGTCGTTCCGGATAAATTAAGAAATATCCGCAAGTGAGACGTATTGTCCACTAGTTAAATACTTCCAAAATTAACTACATTTAATGCGAGATAGGTCCTATTTTTCCTTCTGACTGTTGCTGGAGATAATGTATGCTCCTATATCCAAACGTGCATCACATATGCACATTTAACATCTGTTATAACTTTAGGCTGAATTTTAACGTACGATGCAGCCACATAATAGTACACAAAGTATCTCATTAGAACAAGAAAGTCTACCAGAATTCGTAATTTTGTTTATACCTCGATCAGACGTATATCAATAAGCGCGATATACGTCGTTTGTTTAGTTTACATACTGACAACCTTTCATCAAAATCTGAGTGTGACAGTTCGTGGGGTTCCCTTAAGTTACGTACTTCGGAACAGTGAGTTTTATTGTCACAAGTGTTATATGAGTAAAATTTAGTAGGTTTTGAGGAACTCAAATTGAATTATAATAAAAGAAAATCTGGAAACTTATTCATTTTTTCAGGAGAGTTTGGGAGTAGATTTGCTTTTTATTGCAAATCTACGCCCAATTTGCTTTTTATTAAAGCTGGAATGCTACTGCTCTGGAAGAAAGAAAAGCAATTAAAACAAACGCACATCAGTTTTATTAGTATTAAATGGAAAATAACATGAATTGAAGAATTATCTTTTTGACTGCTTTTTTGAAAATTGATATGGAGGAATGTGAACCTAATCGTGTTTAATGACAAAGAGAGTGATTGGTAAATTTTTTGGTCATTTTTATGTACGTAGGTTTTTTGTTTTTCAGGTTCCAAATATTTTTGAAGCCTCCTTAGAATGCGTTTGCGTATTAGTGATTTTATTGTTGAAATTATACTGTTTAACAAAAAGGAGTAGGAATCTATGAACTCACGGCTTTTCAGGAGAAACAGTTTTCTATTCTTGTTTGCATTTTGCCCATTTTAACCATAAAATAACCACATTTCAAATTCCTGATTTTTTTTTTTACTTGTTACGATGATTTGGTTTTTGCTTGATGTGTTTAATACTTCCCAAACGGGTAAACAGATATATTGATCAAGCAAAAATTGACAAATCCTTTCGTTGGAATTGAGCCTCCCTGTATCAAATGTTAAGCAACAAAGTCTATTAAGTGATGAAAATGGACACCAGGATAAAGAGAGGCAAAATGATTCTTAAAAGATCGATGGTCTGAATTTTAAAAGGATCTTAGGAGAAACTACTATATATAATAAATAGCGATAAATATATCAGAGAGAAAATCTATCGAAAGATTTTGTTTTCCTGCTGAAACGAAAGCAAGAGTTTTGTTACTTGCGTTGGAAAAACTGACAGCATATCACTTTGCAGAAGAACTGCTTTCAAGGATAACTAGTTTAATTAAGAAAGCAAAATTGTATGGAGTTTCCTATAGTAAGAAGATGTGACAATAAAAAGATATACACTGAGAAAATAGATCATAAAAATAGTGACAGCAAACTTTATAATTAGTTAGATTATAATTACATTAGGTCGTATAATTTTTGTAATAAACAGTAATGTATGAATGCGTACTGGCTATTAGATAATGGATTATTGACTTCAAGTTAATTCCATTGATCATATTTATAATATGTTGTGATATCTATTTTTCTCCGTGTGGAAGCGTCCGTTCTCAAAAAACAATGAAAATATTATCAGAAACAAAAATAATTATGAAGAAGCCGTCCGACTGTGCTAACAAACATTCCAAAATTAGTGAGATAACTGCGATCACAATTAGTATTAAGTTTCCCCAAAAATTGTATGTGCTTGATGTAAATGTTCCCATAATTTATCTGTGCTAAAAACTTGGAACACAAAGGCGATGCCCATTGCTCAGATTGACGATAGGTGACGGTTGAAGCGGATAAATTTGCGACTTGAGCCGCGCAAATCACACGCACAGTGATGAAGTGATAAACTTTGGGACGGTAAAACTTTGTTTGGGAACTTCCACAGAATTTTACCTATTCATTAGGCCTTCACTTGAGAACCGTATTTCCACCAGCGAACCGAATCTGGACTCTTATAGGACATTTATTTTATTTTGACCGGAATAATTTTCCTGTTAAACGTGGCATGAATAACTATAGCGGAGATATTGTGAAAATACAAGGCCCGAGCACAGCGCTTTGGAATTCCTTTTGATGTACATTCAATCTATCACTTGTCATTTGCTAGCAAATTGCGAACATGCACTTAATGAGATGTCGCGTCAGTCTGGCGGTACGCGCGTTTATTAAGCGAATAGCGATGCTTCGATTGGTTCCTGTCGTTTCAATTTTAATGATAAACGCTCAACAAGAATGTTTAATTTATCAAGTTAATTTGGGAAAATAAGCATCGACGAGGAAGTTATGTTCAATGTAAATTAAATGGAAAGATGGGGCAGTGGAGAGTAATCAATTTACCGTCATATTCTTTGTTATAAAAACGACGTATTTGCGTTCTACATCGCAATAATAAAATAAATATTAATTAAATGAACGAATAAATGATTGAATAGACAAAGAATATCAACTTATTGTTGATGGCTTTGTTCAATTGAGACACTTCCAGCGGTACTTCTTTTAAGGTGGAATTTTGCTTCTTTGATATGTTGGCTTTCGAATATTTACCTGTGTTAAATACAAATGTGTAATGTATTAATAATTGCAAACCTTGTTTCTTATTTGAATTGATTGATTTGTGAATTTAGCTTCGAATTGAGTGATTTAAATTTCCAAGCTTTTCTGTTAAATGCTGTAATTTAGTTCAATTATAATTAATAAAAAGCTCTTGTAAATGGTGAAATTATCTGTTGTAATACGTTGAGATACTGTCTACATCTTAAAACTTCTTATTTGGAATCTAATTATAATAATAATTGCACGACTTTAAGTTGGAAAGAGGTTAGTTTAATGAACTATAAACCGAGAGTTGATTTAAAAGACCTTTTTTGAAGTAATTAAATCAGGCTATATTTACCATCTGCTACAAATCATAAGATTTCTACAAGCCGTAGTTCGGTGTTTTTCAGATTGTTGGGAATCGCGAAGAAGTTTAGGCTATGAGAAACTGGTTTTCCTTACATTCTAGTTCGATCGGGTTGAATCGGAATGGTTTCTTGTGAGTCTATCGTCAGGACTCTCTGATAGACATTATAGATAGATATTATATATTTGTCATAAATCAATTACAAATTAACATCGACATCGTCAAAAAATAACAATATAAATACATTTGTATAATAAAAGGAAAAAAGACACTAACTTATACACCAAACGAACAAATTTAACTTAGCGGTCAAGGAAGGAGTCGGCAAAAGGTAGTAGCATTTGGATATAAGATATTGTTTTAATTTCCGTTTTAAATAGTTTAATATTTTCTATGGCCCTTAGATCCATCGGTAATCCATTATATATCTTAGCAAGAAAACATATTGGCGAATTTTCGAATAATGGAGTTTTATGTTTTTGAATACATAATTGATGTCTAACAGATATCATACGCAGTGCCAAGCATTAAAAACAGGTAACAAAGTAAGAATATTGTACTTAATGAAAATAGACCCTACACAAATCTTTTGGTTTAAGGTTGAAAATTAATCTAAGTACTCTCTTCTGAGCGATGAAAACCCAATGACAGTTAGCAGCACGACTCCAGATGAAAATATTGTAAGCAATGACGGAATAAATCGTGCCGTAATAAATGTTTAAAATAAGTTCGTGCCTAAACATACGTTTTAATGTGTTATCGTGAAACTGTTTCCATTTATCTTCTTACAGGTTTTATTTACATAATCTTCAAAGCTTAGACCACTATCGACTGTCACCCTAAGAAAATCAACATTTTTGCTAAAATTAAATTCATTGCTAAGAACAATAGGCCTATGCCGGGCAAACTGAACAAAAATGGTTTTATTACTATTTTTATTTCACCAGTTCGAGAAGTCCGAGATAGTTCGATATATCTTCACATTACGCTCTTCAGAGGAGATAGCGAAAACTGCGGTCGAGGTGTTATTTGCATAAATAGTACAGTATCCCGTGCCAACGAAATCCGGGAGATCATTCACAAATTGAGGAAAAGTAGAGGTCCCAAAATCGAATCCTGGAGGACACCGAGGCCAACTCCGCTGGGCTCCGAGATTCCAACCAGAACCGTAACTCGCAGCGACCGGCCATTCAGAAAACAAACGATACACTCAAGCACCAGATCCCTCACCCAACGTTAAATAATTTACTTTTTATAAAACTCAAATTTAAACCAAGAAAGCCTGGGATAATTCAAAAAATATCCTGGCCCAGATTGTTGGGAATCGCGAAGAAGTTTAGGCTATGAGAAACTGGTTTTCCTTACATTCTAGTTCGATCGGGTTGAATCGGAATGGTTTCTTGTGAGTCTATCGTCAGGACTCTCTGATAGACATTATAGATAGATATTATATATTTGTCATAAATCAATTACAAATTAACATCGACATCGTCAAAAAATAACAATATAAATACATTTGTATAATAAAAGGAAAAAGGACACTAACTTATACACCAAACGAACAAATTTAAATTAGCGGTCAAGGAAGGAGTCGGCAAAAGGTAGTAGCATTTGGATATAAGATATTGTTTTAATTTCGTTTTAAATAGTTTAATATTTTCTATGGCCCTTAGATCCATCGGTAATCCATTATATATCTTAGCAAGAAAACATATTGGCGAATTTTCGAATAATGGAGTTTTATGTTTTTGAATACATAATTGATGTCTAACAGATATCATACGCAGTGCCAGGCATTAAAAACAGGTAACAAAGTAAGAATATTGTACTTAATGAAAATAGACCTACACAAATCTTTTGGTTTAAGGTTGAAAATTAATCTAAGTACTGTCTTCTGAGCGATGAAAACCCAATGACAGTTAGCAGCACGACTCCAGATGAAAATATTGTAAGCAATGACGGAATAAATCGTGCCGTAATAAATGTTTAAAATAAGTTCGTGCCTAAACATACGTTTTAATGTGTTATCGTGAAACTGTTTCCATTTATCTTCTTACAGTTTTATTTACATAATCTTCAAAGCTTAGACCACTATCGACTGTCACCCTAAGAAAATCAACATTTTTGCTAAAATTAAATTCATTGCTAAGAACAATAGGCCTATGCCGGGCAAACTGAACAAAAATGGTTTTATTACTATTTTTATTTCACCAGTTCGAGAAGTCCGAGATAGTTCGATATATCTTCACATTACGCTCTTCAGAGGAGATAGCGAAAACTGCGGTCGAGGTGTTATTTGCATAAATAGTACAGTATCCCGTGCCAACGAAATCCGGGAGATCATTCACAAATTGAGGAAAAGTAGAGGTCCCAAAATCGAATCCTGGAGGACACCGAGGCCAACTCCGCTGGGCTCCGAGATTCCAACCAGAACCGTAACTCGCAGCGACCGGCCATTCAGAAAACAAACGATACACTCAAGCACCAGATCCCTCACGCCAACGTTAAATAATTTACTTTTTATAAAACTCAAATTTAAACCAAGAAAGCCTGGGATAATTCAAAAAATATCCTGGCCACATATTCATCCTTATCCAGGTGCTCATAGATATATATTGTAAGAAGTCAATAGATTCGAATTCGGTGGATATATCTACGCGACCACCGTGCTGTGCATTTGAAAATACGTTAAATATGATAAAGAAAAGTAAAAATTTATTAAACATAATTTTAGAGAAAACACTAGATATTGAAACAGGTCTATAATTAGAGAGGTTAGGGGACCGTTTTTTTTTTATATATATAGACAGATAGATTTCAAGGATCGTTTTGGTGTGGTATGAGATGACAAAATTACTTCTTCCCAAAATATTTGTGGCGTCTGTTAAACAATTGTTTGTTCTGGATAATAGATAGCTTGGTAAGTGGTCCTCGGCGTTTCGATATTTATTTATTTTACGTTTACAACACTTAATTTCCATATTTCTTTAAATTTCTTAAGGGCAACATACATTGATGTGGGTTCTATCGTGGTTTGTATATATTATATGTAGACGAGAATGATAGTACACTGCTTCCTAAACGATCTACTGTGTTCCATAGTCTTGCTATTTCAGCTAACGGTTCAATCCTATTCTTTTTAAAAAGTGCAGAATGTGAGAGAGCCCCAGGTTAGGTAAATCTCCCTCTTCTATTTCAGGTGCTATTCCCTTGAGTTGCACAGTGCTGCGCAATTTGAAAGGGGATGGATGGCTTTTCATTCTCTTCCCCGCAAAATCTACATTCATCATCTACAATTCATGGTTGTTCAGATGTCCCTTCAGTTTACAATCACCTGAAAGAAATCCCTGTAAATATACGACTGTTGTTGTATAAATATCTTAAGTTCTTAGGTTCTCAGACGAGTTTTAACTTGCCTTATTCTCCCAAAAAGTGGGATTATTTCTTCTGTATTTCACTTTTCAGTTTCTTCGGTATCGTACCACTAGTTACACCGCAAAAGGGGCAAAGAAATGCTGTTCTTGGCCAGCCCGTTTGTTTACAAGATTATCTGTTATTTTGTTTCATTCCACTTCTGCATGCTCCGGAACCCACAACAGGGTTATCTTGTTCTTTTTACCTGATTCGTTTAATTTTTCTAGGCTTTTCCAAACAATCTTAGAACTGATTACTTATGCGCTCAGTGCTTCGATAGCAGCTTGATTATTAGACATTATTATAATCTCTTGTTTTTGGTAATTGTTATCAATATTGAATTGGGCGATCTTCCAATAGGGTATATTTCCCTAAGCTTTAGAAATACTCGCTTATAGGCTCATAGCTTCCTATTCCAGTTCCATCTACCATTTTGGAGCCAGCCGTACACCATTCGATCGTATTCCTAATTAGTTTCGAAAGATGGTGCTTTAATCCAACTCCATCTACTAAATGTGATAGATTCTTGCACAAAGCTGAGTTTTTTTACATGTCATCCCTCTGCATGCTCCAGGTTGGTTCCACATTGATTTGTTGATTGCTCTTGTCGGTTCCAGTCAACGACGCTATCTGTTTTTTGTCTCACATTCTACGCATGCTGTCAAGTTCGTTTACCGACTAATCACGTTAAGACATCCGAGTCACGTGGTGTGATAGTTACAAACCATTCCGTACAATATCTCAAAGTTAAAATCCAAGTTTTGGATTGTGAGGCCTATAATCTGGTAGTATAATAATAGTGCATTCCTAACCTCCTTTTACAATTTCGTTTTACAACTTCATTTCAAATCAAATTCTTTTAATTAATTTGATTTATTGATTTTGACATTTATGCAAACTGTTTTGCCGATGCTTAAAGGAACTGAAATCCTGGACATTGCAGATGGCACACTTCGACAATAAAAAAATATTTTTCCAAATCTCCAAGTCCTCTTTCTGAACATTTCGACCTTCTTGCGAATAAAACTCACACATTTAATTCCTTCGATGTCGTCTTATTTGTTCCAATAGTTTTGATTAAAGGTATTTTTGTAACATGAAATGAAAGACGTAAGTGTTATCTTGAATCTTTCTTCTTTTATTCAGTTTAAATGTAGTAAAGAAATAAATGTTCTAATGTAATTCTATGGCAATACATGCACCAGCAACGAAAATATCCAAATATAGGGTTTAATTTTGTTATTATAGGAAAACAACTGATTCCATTTTTTCTTTACGCATTGCAACACTGACAAGTTTCAGGCAAAATACACCTAATTGGTTAGCATGTCTACGAACAAGCAGACAAATTGCAAATCACTCGGGGTGCATTGGACGTAAAAGCATGTAAGCGGCAGTAACACGACCTTGCTATTGTTAATTCGTGTATTCTATGTAACTATGTTAAATCAGGATTAAGTAGAAGTAGCACTAAGAGATTTGGTTGCTTGTTATAAAAACGATATGTTTGTTGTTTCTTTGCTGAAAGAAAGAGTTTAAATAGATATTCAAAATGGATGAATAAGTCATTGATCGAAACCGGGAAAATAAATTCGATTTAGTTTAAACGTTCAGAATTGAACAAAGAGCCATTACAGCACTGAATTTCTCTCTGAACTCTATTGCGGGTTTTTATGGAAAACATGTGTGTTTTGTATACAAAATAAATACTCTAACAGATGACATAAATACAGTACTGCAATATTTACGTTATTTTAAACAACTAGCTTTTACAACAATGATTTAATTTAAAACGGTAAATCCAGCTTGTAATGCAATGTGTGCTACTGTTTACAAGCTCGCCTCGGTATTAGTACAAAAAAAAATTATACTAAAATATTTGTTAAGCGAAGTGTTTGTGCTTCTGGCTGTGAGAGCCATTAGCGGCCATGATAATCAATTCAGGATGATTAAAAAAAAACTGTAAATGTTATACATGTGAATACATTTAAATACACAAAAATTGTCTGAAACTTGGACGTTAACAGGCTAATCAAACTTGTTTGAGTAGCGTTCATGAATACATTACATAAGTTCAATATTACAGATTACTTATTTGGAAACTAAAAAGATCGCATTTTAAGTTTTTCGATTTCTTTTAATGGTCGCTGAAAGAGTTAACAAAAACATTATTTCTACGAAACTTAATACCGATTCCTATTAGGTTTTATTCAAATAAAAGTTTGAAGCATTATACCTTTTTTTTCATTATACCTACTTATGCTAGGTTGTTGAAGTGTATAATGATAATAAGGTGTAGGAGTCAGTAACAAGAAAGGTACAAAATGGGAAAGCTATTGGATAAAAATCCGGATAAATCCACATTTGAGTAATAGAAAGTAGATTTAGAGCGATAATATTGAGAAAATATATAGAAACGGTGTTCTATTTTACAACAAAACGTTTGACGTGCTTTTAATCCAGCTCAGTTCCAAGGTTATTTTTCCATTGGGTAGCATTTTATAAAATTGAGAAAGCAAATTTTGCTTTAGCTCATGTTTTCGAGGTTTCCAAGCTAACTGTCTCAGATTTTTTAATGTGCCCCTACATTCGTGGTAATTCCTTTTTTTTTTCTTTTTGTGTCCAACAAATTCAATATTCTCCCTTTTATTTAATCTTTACCACACGTCATTATAGAAATTACGCTTTCAGGATTTATCTGTAGCTCTTTATTTACGAATTATTTAGAAATTGTGGCTATGCATGTATCGAATACCTCGTGGCGTAAGCGTATTGATATATATTTGTCCGCCATATTGCTATTCCAAAGACTCTTTGGTTAAGCTATAGCAGATATTCCACCTTCAATTTATGGACAAATTTCGCTGTTTAAAATAAATAGTTTCACTATAATAAAGTGAACTAAGCCAGAGAGTAAGCGAAAGGAAAAGGCTTTAACTAACAATGTTATTATGAGTCTCCGAAGTCCGAATGCTTAAAAGCAGGGTTCGAATCTCGTTTCAACGAGGAAATTGATGATGAGCGTATAAGTATTCAAGCTTTATCAAACTGTCTTTAAGGAAATGGACATACATAGGCCAGTTTCCCTTTTAGAGGGAGCATTGTTTACAATTTTTAACTTTTAATTCGGTGAATATACTATCCATATTTATGAGATATACTTAAATTTACTATTATTACACGCGCCTATTTCAATTAAAATTTCTAATTGCGCCAGCAGATAACGCTACCTGTATAGAGCGGAGATCATCTCATTAGATAGTTACACCGCGCATAGAGAGCGTTGTATGCATCATCGATACACAATCGAAGTTTCTAGTGCTAATGTACTAGAATAATCGGGTAGGATATCGACAACTCCAGAACCATAAATACACCCACGAACCAGGACAGAACGATTCTGCTGAAGGGTACTATTAGAACAGCAGAGAAGTAATAATCATCTGTGATAGTAAACACTGAAAATAAATAGTGGACATGAGTAGCGAAAATAAATCGTGGGCATAAATTGTGAATATAAATAAGTAGTTTTTAAGTAAATTAGTTTATTAAATGTTTTAGTAACGCTTTAATATTTATATTGGTGTTAGTTTAATGTAATTAGACTAGGTGTAAAAATAAACACTTTTCATTATCAATATTTTCTTTAATGATGCCTAAAATATTAAAAAAGATAAATAAATATGATATCCTAAGTACTTTAAATTTGCTGAACAAACAGCTACAAGACTTTTGAGAAGAGCCATCCGCAATATTACCCACAACGTAGGAAAAGTAACAATAGAAGATACAACGTACAACTCTAGATTAGAAGCATAACTAAAATAGTGGAATAATAGGATGTGCCATGTAGCAAACTCGACAAGCTGTAAGGAGTGTGAAAAACCAACAATAATAAAGAGCCCAGATCGTCGTCAATACCAATCTAGAAGTTTGATCGATGTTCTAGGTTAGTGGAATGTGGCTTAATACATACTAGATAATCAAAATCGGTAGATAATGCACTCTGTTGAGTTTCCGGACTGGAATCGTGTCCTGAAGCGTGCAAGTCGATTTTCTGGCCAGTTTACTTAAGATGTCCCTTGCGAGTGTGGACGCAACGTCAGCCAAAAGGAAACCTATGACGTGGTTGCAGCTCGGAAGCTGCAGCCCCAGCAGAGTATATTACTACGTACTGGTTTAAAATAGGTAGATTTTGTTTTTGGCATAAAGCAAACAGGAAGTTTTATCAAGGTTCAAACATAACATAAATGGAAATTAGCAGAGCGGAGTGTGGAGAGGTTCTCTAGCATTTAACCAAAGGGATGGGTGTCCTGTAAGCCATACGATGTTGGGTGAACCATTTGAGCGGATTCTGTTCA
Organism: Protaetia brevitarsis; assembly: GCA_004143645.1. Classification (NCBI taxonomy): domain Eukaryota; kingdom Metazoa; phylum Arthropoda; class Insecta; order Coleoptera; family Scarabaeidae; genus Protaetia; species Protaetia brevitarsis. The sequence goes on along the minus strand of RXPK01000015.1, from coordinate 408,574 downwards.
TATCTGCTCATCCCAGCTCTGTACCGTAATAGAAACCCGGCCTTATGCTGGCCAAGTTTAACATATCCACGACGTTCCAAATCGCATACATTTAACAAGTTACTGACAAATACTAAAAATAGGAGAGGACCGAGAATTGACCCTTATAGTACACCTCTGCGAATTTGTAATGGAGAGAATCGGACTCCGGTCATTTCCATTACCTATTGTCGACCATAAAGGTACTACGAGGGCCGTATGTGAATGACAGAGTAGACAAATAAATTCTATTTTATTAAATGACTATTACTGATGCTTAAGGTGACGTCTGGAATACCTAGCTAAACGCAAAAACTGAAAAATCTCATCTATACTCGATAAAGCGGACGTTAAGTGCAATTGCCAAGATAAATTACGCGCTATTACAAAGCCATGTTGCAATTATGTCGCTCGCAATTTCAATTGAGTACCAGTAAAATGTATTTCCCACGTTACTCGAATTGGTTTGGTCGTGTTTTGATCCACTGGCAATAAATTCGATAATTTATAATGCATTTCGCTCGTATACGGCGTCCATTGCGACATCAACTGACGTTCAATTTTCAACCAACGTGCACGGTCCACGTTTTATCGTACATTCATCATAAGATACGCCTCATACGTTACACGAAGGAATCAAACCCCCAGGGCGCGCATACGTCGGACTACGCTGGAAGTAATTTCCAAATCTATTTCCAAACGAACGGTACTTCATACCGAAGAAAGATGGCGGAATCTGTGTGTGCCTGCGTGCGTCTGTGTGTGTGTATATATATGTATGTGTGCGTGTTCCACTGCGAAGTGGAATGTCCTTTAGACATCAATATTCAAAGTTTGTTCCGGCTCGCTATCATTTATTATATGTCTCCGGATCGAGGGGATCTTCGTTTCTCGCCCGGTGCCTAACTGCAACCAATTTAAGAGGTGGCCCTACGGCTATTATCCTGCCGCATCCTTTGCATTCCTACGGGCTTCGATTCTCAATACTTCCAGGACAGTTCCCGCCGCTCCGTTTAAATTACCTCGGTAGACAAATTCAGCACACGGCGAAGGCAAATGTTTGCAAAATACCCGACGAGAAAGCGCAAGGGATCCTGGTCCGATGGATTTTAATTAAGCCCTTTTAAATGAATATTGAGAGTCGAATTAGGGCGCCGGTGCAAATATTAAAATTGATTCTTCGGGTATTGCATGCGATGAAGGGTCGCGTTTAACTACTTGCGTCTTATTGAATATCTTCGTGTTTAACGATTACTTGATTAAGACGCTGGGAATTTAGCATGTAATTGTTAGTCGTCTTAATTAGGAAAAGTAGGTAGGTCTAATAGAGTGAAGTGAAATGTCTTTTTTTCTTATCTTGTAGATGAGTCGTGTAGTTTCGAAATTAGACACATCCGATTCTTAATTTTTTTGAAAAATGTATTAAGCTGTAATTGAGTTGGTTTTATAGTTATGCACATAATGTATTGTCGTTGTAGAACAAAACAGGACACATCCAGTTTCTTGTAAATTCCGATAGGGGTCGCCGTCTCTAGTAGTAGATTTACGAAAGCAAAAAGTCTCCATTTCGACGTTGGCCGGTCACGTTTTGCGTTTTAAGATAATTTGTGTTGGTGTTTAAACCTTTCTTATAACTTTTATTTAGTGTGTTATATCTAAGTGTTATTCCTATAAATAAATTAAGTTTATAAAGTGATAAAGCGCCAGCAGCCTACTCAAACCTAAGACATATTTCTGTTATTCCAGTTCTGTCAGAGAGACAGCTGTGGGTCAGCAGATTCGAAGTTTTCTGGCCGTTAAGAACATCCTACCTGGCTTGCAATCAGGCTTTCGTTCATGCTATAATTGTGAAACTGTTATAGCCCACATTCTAGATGACTTGCTAGGCAGCATTTACAATAATCAAATTACTGACTTTGTGGGATTATTCCAAGGCGTTTGACACTATTAATTACTCCCTTTTACTAAAGTATTTTAAGATACGTATTGCTATGGTATGGCACCCCGGTTATATGAACTCAATGATGTTATTTTTCGAAGATCAAGCTTTGGCTATGCCGCGCGCAAATTCTCACAGAAGTTTATTTGTTTTATTTTGTTTTTAAGTTAGTTTTTGTAAGTAGATTTCTTTGATGAATTTAAGTATTTATCTGTTCAGTCATTTAGTTTATTTTCATTCTTTAATTTGGTTAGCATTTGTTTATCTTGTATTATTTCCTTCTTAAAAGGCATATTCGTTGATCTTTTGCGGCTGTTGCAGCGCGCGCAATTGTTATTTTGTTATATGTATGCGTGAAGTGCCTCTTAGGGAGGTAGTTACTGAATTGATGTCGCGTAAGTACATGTAAATATTTAGCTCATTGCACCCATTTTGCAATCTTTCTTTTATTAAGATTTGTTCGATTATATTGTTATTTTGATCATCATTCAGACAACTCAGTTCTTTGAATGATGGCGGCCGTGTAAGTACATGTTTTCATTTTGTTTGCTACCATTTAGGTAATTTCATTTAATTTTAAAGCTTTGTTCGTTTAATTTGATATTATTCATCCATCAAAGAACTCTTTATTTAATTATTGCTGTTTTGTTTAATTGTGTACGCATTTTGGGCATTAGATCAGTAATTATTGTAAAATGTTCTAGAAGATTTCGTGTTTTTAGTTTAAAGAGTTTAAATTTTCCGTTTTCTTTTTGCTGATTTGTATTTTATTGTTAATCACCACGGTTAAGGTGAAGAGAAGCTTTGTGCTGTTAAAATTAAATTTCAATTTAAATTATATTTGTTTCTCCAAGTGTAAATTATAGTTTGGTTTAAATTTTTGAAACCACGTGGATTTTTTGTGATTTAAGATTTTCCTTCTAGAACAAATCTTCCATTTTGTTTGCTGAAGGATTTGAATTGTCCTTCTTAAATTTTAGATTCACGCAGGGTTTGTTTTAGTCCAGGACTCTCAGTCCAGGGTTTTTTTTACCCCTGTTAATTGTATTAAATGTTTTTTTTTTTCCTTTTTATACTATAAAATTTAATGAATATATTGTTACGCTACACAGTAGCATACAGCCCGGATTAAAAAAATAAATTTTAAAAGAAATACATTAATTGAATTAGGAAAAATCAAGTTTTATATATACCAGTGTCATCTATTTTTTATAATTTTGATTTAGAAGTGTTCTGTCTCACCCGCCAGGGCGAGAAATTTCCGATCGAGGGGCGGTGACATAAAAAAAAATTGAATAGCTCGTTATTTTCTTATATATTTTAGTAAGAGTAGAGATTCTGAGCAAGGACGTTGTCAGTTGTCCTCTCCTTCAAATTCACTGTCAAAGACCAGTTCAAATGATCATCCTAGGCATGATAAAGTCGTGCCTTAATAGATTCAAACTATTAAGTAAAATTAAAACATTTAATAGTGGATAAAAGTGATTTTATTTAATTAAAAAAAATTCGAAATGTGACTTGTTTAATATCAGACATAAATCTATGGATAATAATCTCAGGTAAGTCCATGAGTCCGTTTAATTAATAACACTAAAGTTTCATTAAGTAATTCCACCTTTTGCAATTCAAATTCATAGTTTCGTACTTAAATACGTTTGAATTAAATTTTAAAAATCCCGCGTTTTCTGACCGTTCAAATGGAGTTATGTTAGATTTGAATAGACGTGTGAAACAGAGTAGCCAACCTTGATGGTAAATCACTGGATATTGGTTCGTAACGTAAAAACATAACAAATACTTATAAACCTAATTACACAGATTTCCCCAAAGTAACTGGAGACCGCTTAGCTATGTTACAAACGATATTCTAACTCAAATTCAGCAGAACGGATTAAAATAAAATTTCTTATAAGTATAATAATTTTGATTAGAATTGAAATAATACGTTTATTTTTTAGGTAGATTTGACGAGGAGTACCTTTTTACAGGGCCGAATTCTGCGATCATCGGTGGTCAGGACTGTTCAGGTCGGATATGGGCCCTCGTACCTCGTAGATACATCAGGTCAGAGAGGATGGCTCGCTCAGGACAGGAACATTACTCGGAAAAATCGTCGTTGAAGAAAAATTACCCAAAAATCGTGTGTAATTTGGAATAATATTTATGTGATAAACTTTGTTTAACAATTAACAATTATTTTTTTTTAGAATGAAATTTGGAATAAATTTGGATTTTATCGAAATAGCCGTTAAATTTTACGAGAACAAACTGAGATGCGTCTGCCTCGAACAAGGCTCGGTTCGAATGGTTCGAATTGAAAATGTTTTAACTGACTTGAAAGCGATTGTCTTCGTCAAGGAGACCAACTGTCTGTCAAAATCCGTTATTATAACCGAAATAAGGAACCTCCATTGTTTTACATATGAGACTGGCCATGTGATCGCAAGAAATATAGTATGTTTCAACGAAGTGAAAATAAATAAAATTACAAAATCTGGAATCACCTTACACTTGTCACATTATAAAAGTGAGTGTCTCTGAACTATGAGAAAAATACATTTGAAATTTTTAAACGCTTATTACTATAAAAAAAACAACAATCTTAAAATTCATTACTGTGCCCCCAAAAGGTAGGCAACCATTTATACACATAGCATTGTTACAGAATCCAATTTCCAGTAATTCCCATGTCTGTCTGTTGACATATCAAAGCAATTGATCTGCCAATGCATATTAAAAACATTATTAAACAAAAATTTAATGAAATAAATACACAGTAAAAATAATAAAACTGTTCACTCGAATTAAACGTGGATCCAAATTTGATCTGTCAATAGCTATTGTAATAAAATACTATACAAATTCTAATATTCATTTTCGATGTGTAGGTATATCACTGCTGATCATCTTGCTTCCTGAAGGGAAAATTCTAAAGGAAAATGCCTCGAAGGACTTGCCAAATGCAGAGATTACTTACATCACCTGGACATCGTCTAGCTGTCTGCTGCTACATATTATATCCTTTTTCTATTATATCTAATAAGTTTTCAAAATATAACTAAGTAAAATAGAAACATTCCCTTTTTAAAAAATAGTAGAATATCAAATACTCTCTCCATAACAATATATATAAATATCATTTTAAAATTACAGTTCTTTTATTTTTGAATCAACCATTTCAATCTTTGGGAATTTTAAAAGAAAGTCAATTTATTTACGCCCACATTTTATTTATGATTAGATCAAATTCTGGAAGATAACCTTGAGGTTATCTGTTCTTTTGCGCCCTTTTAAATTTTTATACGCTGAGCTAGCTAAATTAATTTTGTCATTTTTCATTTCTTTAAACATTTATGCTTGTACAATCAGTTCACAGCAGTATGTTAGTTTCAGCCAGCATTCTATACAATTCTTTTCTTCACATCTAACTAACCGACCACAGCAGGTTTCATATGACGGTTCGCTGTCTTTCCCACTTCCAATGATATCTGGTATCCCATAGGGCAGTGTCCTCGGCCCTTTGCTTTTCATAGTTTATGCATCTACTATTACAAAATGTTTGCAAAACTGTAAGTACCACCACTACGCTGATGACACACAGCTCTACTATTCTGATAACGTCAGAGAAGCTTCAATAAACTTCAATAAAACATGGACTTAAATTAATCTTTAAAAAAACTTCGGTTTTGGTTTTTGCTCGCACTGAGACGCGCGCCGCTGTTGTGAATGGCATTATACTTAAAATTGAATGATGAGCCTATTGCTGTGTCTGAGAGCGCATATGATTTACGTTTATATTTGGACACAAAACCTCGCTTTAAAGAACGCGTCTCAAAGATTATCAGATCATTTGAAAGTACTATATGGAAATTAAGATTGCTTGGATGCTAACTTAAGAAAAGCTCTGTGCGAGTCACTTGTTTTATCTAGATGTCATTTTTTGTATGTGTGTATGCTATCATTCTTTAGACAGCAACGATAAACTTAGAATTCAACGTGTCCAGAACTGAAGATTAAAAAAACGATCCGGTTAGACAGGAACTCATCCAGGAAAAGAATTCATAAACTGAAAGCAAAGAGTTTTTATTAATTTCTTAAAGAGAAACGAGCAAAACTTCTCACAATCAGCTTTGACTGTCTCTTATTTTTTAATGCAGTTAGTCATGTATAATTTTATAATAATTGTCGGTAACTCCAAAAACAAACAAGACAAAGAAAATGTTTTTATTTACCAGAGACAAAACGAAGTAATTTCTGCACTTCACCATCTATTAGTAACATACAAAGTTGCTGAAAATGAAAGGTTGCTTCGACTAGTTTTAGTTGGCTGCGGTGCACAAAACTAAAATTAGTACATGATGGAAATGCTTGGCTATTGGCTGCTGAATAACGCACGAGCAACCTTAAAAGGAATTGAATGTTTTTTTTTTCTCAATGGTAGGGCATTACCTTTTTTCCAGCTGAGAAGGAAATTGACAAAGAAAAAGTAATTATTAACCCCCAAGAATACGTAACAACTTTTTTCTTCAAATTATGGTGTGATAGTTCCCCTGGATTCCGATGGAATCAAACGTGATTGGAAAGACGTTGTAGGCAGAGTAGTGCAACACATTATCATCCTGGACAATGAAAATTTCAGTTCAACCCTTTCGTGCGATTTATGTATTAATTTAAACGGAGTAAAACGGTAGAAACGTTCTAATTAAAGGTGGAGGTAATTATAAGATAGACCTATGTAATGCCAAACTACACAACCAAACGCAACAAATCAAAAGATTTTAAAATCATTAATCGTCCATCATGTACCATTCCTCCTGGAACACTTGTGACTGCTTTAAAACTACGAGATGTGTCTAATTTGTTATCAAAACATTTTGGTGCCAACTGGAAGAGTCTAAATTCTGTTTTTATAACAATCTTACAATGGGAAAACCTGAAAATTATAATACTCAAGATATTTGCCAAAGCATCGATGAATTTTATCTTCTTCAAGTTCAAAGCTTTTTTTATACTTTTAAAAATAAAAAGGTTTTTTTGTACATCTGCTTATATACCTCTCTACTTTCAAAAAAAAAACAAACTGTACACAAACCTATGTTCCTTTGACTACAAAATCAGTAGGACACAATAACCATTTAAATTGAATTTTGGCGGCATGTATTACCGATTGTTTTATGAAACTTTGAAGTTATTTTGATGCATTTGGAATGTATATGTTAGTAGAGGTTGCAAAAGAAGACAAAACAAAGAAAAAACTTATTTTTTTGCTGAAGAATTATTATCTTTGGATGTGTCCAGTTTTGAGCATATGCGACACAAAAACTTAAATAACTTGAAAACGGTAACATGTAGCTATAGGAATAACTAATGAATACTGACGTATTTGTGGCCGTAGAATCCAAAAATGAATAAAAAGTTATATCATTCTATTTAAAATAACAAAGTTGACAGATGAAGTGCGAAGATGATTCGGACAAGGAGTGTAGCGTAATGTTGTGATGAACGTAGTTTTATTTGCCTGTATAGCTATGAATAAATATTGCATCCCAAAGCCATAGGATGAATGAAATGAATGCTCAAGGATCCTTTCAAGACGTGAGCGGATACATTTCATGAAAGGTAGGGGCAATCAGCTTCGTTTACCGCATGGCTTTTATGCTAATTACATTTTAATTTTAAAACAAATAACTTATTGCTAATATGTTCTTTCTCCGAAAGACAGATTGTTTACATACATCTCCTTGTATAATACCAATCAAGTAACTGCACGATTATGCATTTTTCTATTAAAAACAACGAACTTTATAAAATAACTGTAACTATATCTATTTTGCAGATCACTCTGAAGTTATTATTACCCAAGATAATAAGTTTAAATCATTAGCTCTGACGTCTGTTGTTAATTTTTAACATTTCAGGTGGCGAATACCTTTAAAAAATTTTATACTGTATCTGCATCATTACGCAAAACATATTCTTTTATTTTACTAATACACATCATGTAATGCTTTGTCATTTATATGTGTTGTTTGTTTATGAAAAGGTTATGGGTGGCCCTAAAGCACAACACATAAAAAGCATTACTATAATATTTACTTGTATTTTTGCCTTATTTGGGAGTCGTCTAGGAGCTTTACAAAACTACTAAAGTATAATCACTATCAACTACTATTATAACATTTTACGAATCCAAAAGAATGCATGATATAGGTTGACGAAAAGGGTTTCTATTTGTTTTTCCCCTTAACAGTTATTTATTCAATAGCTATAAACTTTAGAAAGTTAAAACTTTCTGAGATTCAGTATTTTATATCTAAAGCTGTTTGGGAAAAGACGTAGTACGACTTCGCCAATTAATCGGGCTATATCCTCTACTGTGATAAGTTTACACTACCTCTGGGGTTTTACAAGTATGTATGTAAGGTGTTGGTTGTGGTTGGTAAATTTGTTACATGCGCTTTTCCACAAAACAGTGCTATTTGTAAAAATATATAGAAAAAAGCTTTAAGTAACAGTTGCTTATTGTGTAAATCTGTTTCAAACATCACAGATGCTTTATAATTGAAAGGATATTAATCTGGGCATATTTACGACAAACAAATGCAATAAATGCTAAAATAAGCTCTGTTGTGAATTATGTAAAGCGAAATAATTGATCTAAATCTATAATGACAAATTAATAGTTCGTCGCTAAAGCAAAAATCTATCCTTTGAGTAAATGTTGGGATGAAAGTAGTTTCATACGACTGTATAGTTAAGGCTGAAGCAAACAATACCGTTCACGGAATGGCTTCTATAATAGAATACACTTTAATTTTTAAACACATATCTATTCTTTCCCTAAATAGTAAATAGTTTATATACAAACACGTTTATTCTTGTAAAGGCAAAGTGAAAAATCTGTTTTATGCAGAAGCGCTTCACTCATGCAATGAATAAAATAGACTACTTAAAGTCGTATTATGAAGAGGACGATCTGCAGTGAATTCTAATGAAAGCTTCGTTCTCAACACTAAAGTACTAGATATATGAGCTTTTCTACCAGACTCAACTATCCCCTTTAACCTTACCCCCGATGAAAGAGAACTTGAATACTAAAACTGTTCCAAATGATGATTTGTCAGATATGTAGGTACTGTACGTACACGTAATGTGTTGATTTTCTCGCTTCTGATAACATTACCATTTACTGCGATCAAGAAATACGCAATTAGAACTAAGAAAATATTCACGCCATCTTCCGTATCTTAACCATGGACATTGGGACAAAATTATATTTCACAAAAAAGTTATATAACTTTATTTTTATGTTGCTATTAAGGCACCTTTATGAACCGCATTTCGCTACAGCAATATTAGGTAACAAAACAACGGTTAAATGTTGTTAAATGCGTTGGGGCAATGTAAAACCCAGATTTCTACCTTTTAAAGATGCGTGAATGTACAAGCAATAAGCATTAAGAACTTCATTTTTATCATGTTTTTTTACACATATATTTGAGCATTTTTTGGCAATAATAAACGCTTCAAAATACTTCTAGAGGAAACAAAATTAAAAAAAATATTTACTACATCTATCAAAAAATAATCTTACATTAGGATTTTATTCTACATTTCAACTCCCAGTGCTTATATATCGTAGTACTTTGCCCAGCTCTTTTTACCGAACAATTAAAATCTTAATGGAGACTTGGCCATTTAATGAGTATTCCAAAAGAACAAACACGGTAGGTAATTTACTTGAGTAAAGGCTATAACAGGTTTTGTGGCCAATTAAAAGTAAAGTGCTATTCAAAATGGTCATCCATTAAATGAATCCTACTTTCGGTAAATTAATTAAAGTGCCTCATATTAAGTGTTTTAGGTGTACCTTTTGTAGAATTACATTAGCAGATTGTGAGCTTAGAAAGCTGTAAATATACCGAAATATACGCACAAATGAAATAAAGATAAAAAAAAAATTAAGGCATAACTTGGTTTTAAAATCGTGTTATTATAGTGTGGAATATTAGAGATGCTTTCATATCATCTGACTTGGAGTCGTTACTGTCTAAAAGCTTCGTGTATACAGCCCTCTAAAAGGGGCTGTAAACATAAAATTGACGCCATCCAAGGTATAATTGCTAACAAGCGACTACTAAAAATATAATGGCAGTGGGCCTTTCTTATTACAAAACGACTCCATTCTTTGAGAAACAGCATATTAACTTGGCTAATATATTCCAAATTTTCCTGTGAGAATTTGATTGACGAAAACCTTTTTTTTACTTTATAGAAGCTATAATCAGAAGCTAACTATAATAAACCGCAATTTTTATTGATGAAGGGCGTATAAGGAAATAGAAGTACATGATTTAAAAGAGAAATGAAAAATTGGGAAAAGAAGTTGGTATAAAGTGGATTAACTAAGAGATATTAGAAAAATGATACAAATGCTCATGTTTGGCAATATCTAAATCAATTTGTAGATTAATGACAAACAGATATCTTCTTTTGTATTATTGAGATACACAGTAGGTTAAGTTTGCTCAAATGGAAGATGTAATATTTGTGTATTGTCGAGAATATCTTTTGTGGATATATCTATATCGGGAGAAATTAATTTTTTAACGTATATGCATTTACTGAGAATTTTTAAATAGAGATACTCTAACTTTATTTATTCAAAATAGTAATACTGAAACTTTACTTCGTAGCATTAAGCTATTCGTTAATGAAAATGTTTTCCCTAAAATGCCACAAATGAGCGTGCAACACTTCTTTTGTGTTAAATAAATTAAATTGCTGTTAATTAAATAGTAACACAAGGAAAATAATGGCTTCCTCATCACCTTATCTTTCAAGAGCCTTAGCTATAAAAGCTTGTGCAATAAAGAAAAGTTTCTCATTTTTTTTATCAGTTGGTGAAAATAGGCGTGAAAAAATACCACATAGCTACATGGAAAACAATCTCAGGTAAGCTTAGTGGGTTCATATATCATATATTCAATTTTTGTAAATTCCGTCATCCAACTAGGTCAAAAGTATATAAAAAAAAAAGTTATCGCTAATTTATATCAGCAGCTTTCTAGACTCGTCGGTAGAGGGTTCCGTGAGAGCACTAGGAGCGCTTTCATGGACGCACTTCTATATGCGCCGGATATTTTTAATGCCACCTTCCACTGCATATTGCCTTTCTTCTGGACTGCTTTCTCACATATCGATACGACATACATTAAAGTCGACTGGACCACCGCCGTAAGCACTCTTCATTTCCCACCTAGGAGCCCACCCATGTTCGGCATAAGTTGCCAGAGTTTTGGTGACCTGCTCTGCAGTCCTCCTTACATGCACACCCATTTCCATATTCGCATCTAAGTGAACCTCGAGATGCTTAATGTGTTGCCGGCTTATTATTTCCTTGTCATCTAGTGTCACCCTGATAGACTTTGGCCTACGACCTCGCACTAGGAGAACAGCTTCCGTTTTTTTCCGGGGTAATTTCTAATTTTCTGCTACGTAACCTTGCCATTATGTCCTTAATGGAGGCATTTGTCACGGCCTCGATCTTCTGAGTGGTCTTAGCGCACACTACTACTACCAGGCCGCCTGCATATGCTACCAGGCGCACTCCATCCCTTGTCGGAATTCCAAGTACACCATCATAGTGTAGGTTCCACAAGGTGGACCTGTGGTGCACGGCACGTTATCTCCTTTTCGTCATGTTCCCCAATCATTTTCCTGATCATTTCTCCTGGTTTTCTCCTCATTATATGTCCTGCCCATTTTAATCTATTTGCTTTAAAGCATCTTATGATGTTTTCTCCTGCCAGCTCATCTTCTATTTCTCTGTTCCTTTTCATTCTTACTTCCCCATCTTCCGTTATATTTGGCCCCAATATTGTCCGCATTATCTTTCTTTCTATTATTTTCAGATCTTCTTCCTCTTTTCGATTTATTGCCATTGTTTCTAACGCATAAGTAATGACCGATCTAATCAGGGTTTTATATATTTTTATTTTGGTTTTTTTTTACTTAGCATTTTGTTTTTCAATAGGAATTTATTTCTACCGTATGCCTGGTATCCTTTTAAGATCCCCTCTCTCACTCTGTCTCTCACTGTTCCTCCCATTGTAACTCCTAGATAATTGAAAGAGGCAACTACTTCGAAATTATATCTTTTTGTTTTTAAAAAGTCTTGTGCTTTTACGTCTCCTTTTTCCAGCTTCAAGTATTTTGTCTTTTCTTCATTTATTGTCATACCGAATTTATGTACTTCCGCATCTAGACTATCTATAGCTCTTATTAGATCATCTGTTGTATTTGCTGTTATTGCAATATACATATGCTATTAGTTGTATCTGATCTGTCATAATATGTTTCTTGTCTAGCTTTGCTCTTCTTCTAACTCTCTTCAGCACTAGATTAAACAATGTTGGCGATATTGGATCACCTTGTTTCACCGTTTTATTTATCTCGAACGAATCTGTTGTTGTTCCCTGGAATCTCACTTTGGCTTTTGTGTACTTCAGACTAACTTCTAGGATTGTTCTTAGTTTTTCTACTAAGACTTCTAATATTTCTAACTTCTTAAACATTTTCGTCCTGTTGAGAGTGTCGAAAGCACTTTTGAAATCAATAAATATTGCGTGTGTTTCTTTGCAGAGATGGGAACATGCTCTTTTGAAAAATTTGTTCCAACGTGTGTATGGCGTTTATCGTGGGATCTTCCTGATCTGAAGCCATTCTAGTAGTCTCCGAAAATTCCCTCAGCGTACTCTTTCAAACGTTTATTTACCACATTCGCCAAGATTTTGTAGGCAACATTGAGTAAAGTTATCGGCCGGTAGGTTACACATTTCTGCTTATCTCCCTTTTTATGTATGGATGTAATTATTCCAGTGTACCAGTCTTCGGGTATCTTATTTTGTGTCCATATGAGTTTAATTAGGTGACATATTCGTGCTTGTAATTGCTGTCCTCCATATTTTAACAATTCTGTTTCTATTTCGTCCTCTCTTGCGGCTGTGCCATTTTTCAATTTTTTTATTTCTGCCACTATTTCCTCTTCACTGGGAGTCCCCTCTTCCTGGTTTTCGTTCTTTAATAGCTGCTCAACTGGATGTTGTGCTTCTTATTCTCTTGTGTATATAATATTTCTTTGTAGTGTTCCATCCATATCTCTCCTATTTTGTTGACGTCATTTTCAATTTTTCCGTTTTTATCTTTTATTCCTCTGGTTTTAATTATTGCAGTATTATGTTGTGGTTTTATGTTTCTGTAAAATTCTTTTATTTTATAAATATGGCTTTGTTGTTCTATATCTTCTAGCTTTGTATTTATCCAATCATTCTTTTTACGACGTGGCTATCACATCGAAATGCTTTAGGTAAAAATTTAGGAACGATTGCCGACACAACCGTCTTCTCTCGTAGTGAAACAAATGGGAAATTTAGTACAATTAACCCTCTGAAGATTTTCATCGAAAATCCTTCAATTGATATTTATAGGGACTAAAATGTAGAAGGTAACGTTGAAAAATCAAAGAAAAGGAACCAATTGCCCAAATTTGCTTTTATGTACCAAATTTACAAGTGTTGGTAATATTGTTATAATCCTATAAATAGCAAAATAGTTTTAAATGACAACTGGCAGCTGACAAGCAGATTATGCAACCAGACAGACACATTTTTGTAGACAAATATCCAATAATCTTGAAAGAGAACTGTTTAAGAAGAACATTAAGTTAACTAAATTAGGTTAAATTTTAATGAGTAACATTAACCCTAAACCTACCAAGGTGTGCTTTTGAGGCACAATTGATTTTGAAATTGCTGGAACTTTGTAAGTTAACTGCCCACAGACTGGAGGATTTTTGTATTCTCAAAATAAACTATTTAACACAGAATAACATAAACATTTTTTAAAGATATTTTTCCTATTTTACTAAAAAAATTAAACATAATTTACCGACACGTCCTACCAAGGTGTGTCTTTGAGGCACATACTGTTATTATACTATAAAATGCATTGCTCCGTTATTTAAAACTAGGTATGTCGGTAAATCCCCCGTAATAAGATATGCTTTATATTTCGGGACTTTCCCCTTGTATGTAAGAACTTCCAGTTGCATATGAAGGGGAATTCCCTAAATGCGTTTTGCTAAAACAGTCAGCTTACAAACTGCATTGCTATCAGTGTATTTTCAATGTACTTTCCTAACGAACGCATTGGCCGTTTTAGGTGTCTATTGGTTAATTTTATTTCTTTTACCTAGTGGAGAGTATAGTATAGACCAGGTAAGTAAAATAAACTTTTGATTGACCCCAGTAAAAATAGATTTGTTGTTTTATGCTTATTTGGTTTTGAAATTTATGCAGAAAGTATGACCGATTGGTTGACTGACCGACGCCGGCCACTAACTGAAAAGGAGTTGCTCGATGCATTGTACGAAAGTGATGAGGATTTGGGAAGGAATGTAAATGATGGTGAAGATGAAGAAGAGCCAAATGACGAAACCTCTTCTAGTGAAGCGGATTATCAAGAAACTGGCGATGAAGAAAGCGATGAACAAGAAGGAAGTGACGATAGTGATGCTAATGATGAACCGCCCGGCCATTCGCAAACTTTTATTGGAAAAGATGGTACCGAGTGGAATGCCACGCCGATTGCCAAGGGAAAAACACGTGCACACAACATAATTACAACAGCTTTGAATAAAGTGAAACTTTCACCTAGAGTGCATGTTGATACTCCTTGTGATGCATTCAATTTGTTTTTTGATGATACGGTTATTGTATTGTGGTTACTTTCACTAATAAGGAGGCTGTTCGTATTCTTGGCGATTTGTGGAAACCAGTTGACGACGTTGAAATCCGTGCTTTCTTGGGCCTTTTGATTACTGCTGGAAGAAATAAACAAGGAATGGTGGACTATAATGAGCTATGGAATCCTTTGTATAGAAATCCTGTTTATCGAGCGTGTATGTCACGAAATAGATTTACTCAATTACTAAGATTTATTCGTTTTGACGATAAAGCGACCAGAACCCTCCGAAGGCAAAAGGACAAGTTGGCACCAATTAGAGACCTGTGGGACCGTGTTAATACAAACTTGCTGAAATATTATCTTCCTGGCAGTAATCTAACCATCGATGAACAGCTGGTGCCTTTTAGAGGTCGTGTATCTTTCCGACAGTACCTGCCAAGCAAGCCAGATAAGTACGGTATGAAAATTTGGTGGATATGCGATAGTGGAACTAGTTATCCGTTACGTGGTATACCGTACTTAGGAAAAGAAAGTCTCAACAGAGCAGAAATTTAGCGCAAAAGGTGGTTGAAGACCTTTGTGAACCTTTTCTGAGAACTAAAAGGAATATTACGTTCGACAACTTCTTCACCAGCTACGAGCTTGCATCCAGTTTGCTTACCAAAGGCCTAACTTGTGTAGGAACGCTCAGAAAAATAAGCGCTGCATACCACCAAATTTTTACCTCACAGGCGACGGAATGTTGAAAGCAACTTGTTTGGTTTTCAGAAGACAATGACTTTGTATCTATGTACCTAAGAAAAATCGCTGTGTCATATTATTATCTACAATGCACAACGACTCCACCATTGATGAGGAAAATAAAAATAAATCTGAAATCAATAAGTACTACAATTCCACGAAAGGAGGGGTGGATACACTTGATCAGATGGTACATACATATTCAGTGAAACGCAAAACTAATAGGTGGCCTTTGGTCTATTTTTTCAATATAATTGATGTGTGTGGAGTAGCTTCATTTGTCATTTGGGAGAAATATCCATCCTGACTGGCATATTTCCAAACAACGAAGACTTCGCAAAATTTCTTACGAGAAATTACAACAGAATTAATACTGGGGCAAATTAGACGTCGTAGTTTGAGTGGCTTGCATAAAAGTCATACTTCATTGATACAAACTACGTTGAATCAAGTACCAACCACAGGGGAGTCTTCGGCTCGAGAAGTAAGAAAACGAAAACGGTGCTATATTTGCCCATCAAAGAAAAGCAGAATGTCAACACAGTTATGTGATAAGTGTAAGCAAACGGTTTGTGGTGAACATTCAGAGAAAATACTCACGTGCACAAATTGCAAACTACATAAATAACTTTCAAATATTTTACTATCTTGTACTATTTTTAAATTATATCTTCTGACACACAATATTCTTTCTATATGTTTTAATCTTACTGTATACCTACTACATGAAATAAATAATGCATATTTTGCTATTATTTACATCAACAATGTGTACAAATAGATGTGTGCCTGTGAGGCACACCTTGGTAAGACACGTTACGATAAAACGTTGGTAGGACTAGGGTTAAGGTAGCAAAATCAGCTTCTTAAGCCGTTAGCAGTGTAATTGTCAGAGAAGTTTTTATTTCCCTCCTTATGCAAAGCTTAGCCACTGCTACCTTGAGCACACTTGGAAATGATTGAGTTTAATTTAGTTATTGCGCATTATTTACCTGTTTAGTTTTTTTTTTATAAAATACCGTAGGTTACATATACAGTTATGAGGCACTACTGAGGTTTGTTGCTATTGGGACAAGGAACGGTATGTTTTTGCATGAATTTAGTTACTGTGCAATCAATAAATGTACCTAACGGAAACCTATATTTAAATAATCAACGAGACCTACAATGGAAGGTATTATTCTGTGGAGATAAAAAATGAAAACATAAAAAGATTCCGGTCGCGGGAAGCTTTCCAGTTATTGTTGTAATAATAAAAAATTATGACGAACCAGAAAATAAACCGGATTTGAACAGTGCCCGAGCACCGTGCATGTTAAAAATACATTAGGCTCACTTACCGCGACTAAAAGCCCGAGTCCGCATGGGAATTTTATACCGGTCACCCAGCCGTTCGTCACATAAATTTCCCGCAAAATATTTCATCGCGTACGCCTAACGAAAGGGCGCGCTGATATATACCTTCATACATGTGCACAGGCGTGCACTACCCATATATCTTCGGCTCAAGTGGCGTTAATGTTGATTTTTTCAATTTAATTATTCGTACTAATGATAAATTATTGCGTTGCGCTCCGCGCTTACTTCGCCGCAAATGCCGCTACAAGCGATTGCGGTTCTACTAACGGAAGCCTCGCTGCGTATTTAAATTTAGCCCCTTTGCTTATGAATAAATTATTAAAGGTCTTTGAATTAATTGTGATGCTCGTGCATGCAAATACTAACTTATTTATCCCGAAGTGTTGTGTAGTTGCGTACGATAAATGATTCAATTTCCGTCTTTCTGTAGTTTGATCTCCCTAAACAGCAGCGCGGATTAAATATTAAATTCTCACATGTAAAATTCGCTATTTGGCCAACGGCTTGTCAAATAAAATCCTTGATTTTTGAAATTGTTTTGTGGGACATTACGCATTATTCCAATCTACTGAATAAAATACAAAAATCGCAAGTTTACAAAAAACTACTAAATTAGTTACTAACTAAATTAACTACATATCTCAATTAAATACATTCAATTTTTTAATTGTGTATGTTCGTATAGTGTTCCCACTCCAAAGAAGACTGAAGCCATAACCCCAGAAATTAAAATTCAGCACTTACTGCAACTGCATAGACTAACACAGAAGAAAGCAGCTGAGTAAAGGAGAATTGAACTACATCTGTTTTTGTATGATTTAATATCATCCCGTTACGAATGCACCAATCAGTCATGCATTGCGTCGCGCTGATGGCGGAAGAAGAGAGGTCAGATATACCACCTCCAGATATAATAAGCGTGGTATCATCAACAAACTGGGCAAAAAAATCTATTGGTGTCGGATGTGCCTTTATCGTACCTAATAAACAACTTTATAAAAAGTTCTCACTGCCAAAAGATGCGACTGTTTATACAGCTGAAGCAACAGCGATAAGAAAAGCTGTGGAATGAATTTTCCAAATGGAGGAAGACTCTTTTACGATCTTCACCGACTCCAAAAGTGTTTTGATGAGCCTTCAGAATTTTAGTTTTTCGTCATCTCAAATGATTGGAGAAATGCTACTAATAGATTTCAGCATAAAACAATATGGCAAATCAATAAGATACGTTTGGATTAAAGGACACTCCAATATTTATTATAATGAAAAAGTAAATACTTTGGCAAAAGCGGCATGTGGTGAGAAGATCTCAGAGGACATTCTACTTCCAGATAGCGACTTTTTCGGCACTTACAAAAAAGATATTCGTAATGAATGGCAGATTCAGTATTTCAATCTTTACAAAGATAAGCCAACCAATTATTTTATGCTCTTTCCAAATTTTAGAACTGCTCGTTGGTATGATAAAACTGGAGTTACAAAGAATATGCTGTCGCAAATTTTAAGACTTTCATTTAATCATGGAAGATTTCCTGCACATTTGTATAAAATCAAGCTGAAAGAAAACAATAACTGTAATTTCTGTGAAATCGAGTGCGGTGATGTCAATCATATTATCTTGGGTTGTAGCAAACACTTAGATAAAATCAATTTATTCCAGTTAGATTTGTTAAATATGAGTATTCAGTTCCCAATTAACGTTAATCATCTGATATCGTTGGACAGAAAAGAGATCAATTCAAAAATTTATTGTCATATGAAAAATATAGGTTTTAATATTTAGTTTAAGTTTTTTCCTTTGTATTACTATCCTATGTGGGTTCTCCCTTTGTTCTGTTGGCCTACCTGTTTGTTCTAAGTCGCCCGATCGGCCCCGGGTGTGAAGCGTGTCTAATGTTTTCCCTTGTGTTCATACGGGTTGCTAGGTTTTCGATTTTATTATTATTATTATTTTTTTTTTATTATAAATGATATTGGTATATATATAAAATATGTACACTTCTCGCAGGAAAAATCGGGACACCAGCAATCGTCAATTTTAAAATTTCTTGGGTGTAAATGCAGTTTTTAGAGGATATATTCACTTATCAAAGCCATAAATCGCATAAATGTATAGAGAGAAAAAGGTTTATATGTACAATAAACAAATCGGAGTTTCGGTGGCGGCGTTTCCTTTAGAAATACCGAATACGGAAATATTCATGCAAAAAGAGATTCATAACAACAAAAAAGCCTCTTGAATAGGCGGCTTCATTTAGAAATATAATATATGTATTTAACTTGTTTGATGCATATTGCAGAGATAATTGTTTTTTAAGAAAAAAATGGTTATGGGGTTTTAAAATTATATTACTTGTTAGTGCTATTTTGATATTAGTTATTTACGTTAACAATAGACAATATGTCAATCAGCCTCCTGACTTTTGGGACAAGGTAATTTTTACAGATTTATTGATTACACTATTATTGTTTAGTATTCTTAAATATTATATTACTTTAATGTTTTCGTCTATCTATTAAAAAAAATACCAAAAATAGTTTTAAGATTTAAAACAATTAAGTTCGCAAAGAAATTATTTTTTTGTATTAACTCTCCGTTTATTGTATTTTCAAAAAATATATCTTAGTTATCGCCTGTGTAATCCAATATCTTTATTCTATTTTATTGAAGCACTTTTGGTCTGTAGCACAGCTCCAGCAGTAGAAATGGAAATATAAAATATTAAATATGAATCAAATCCAAAAACAAATATTTTAGCACTAACTGAGATTGACGAACAATATGCTTTCTTACAATGTTTGTTATGTATTGCTGTGTACTGAAGGTACAAGCATAAATGCAAAATGAATTTAAAAATGAAAAAAAATAAATTTAAATTTACTAGCTCAGCGGATAAAAATTTAAAAGGGCGCAAAAGACTTAATAACCTCAAGGTTATTTTCAGAATTGAACTATTCATGAAAAATAAAATGTGGGCGTAAGTAAATTGACTATCTTTAATTATTAAAATTGCAAACGTTGAATTCAAAATAAAAGAATAGAAATTTAGAATGACATTTACAATCATTAATTTTTATTTAAAAAAAAAAAAAAAAAACATTTAATTACAACTTCGCAGGGTAAATGAAAACCATGAATATAAGATTCTGGCCGAAAACAAAACCTGTATGAATCTACAATTAAAAAGGACGATGCAAATCCTTTATCAAACAAAAGACAGATTTGTTCTAGAAGAAAATCCAAATCGCACAAAAAATCCACGTGGTCTTAAAATTACAACACACTAAAATTAATTTAAACGTGGACAAACAATTGTATTAAAATAATTGAAATTTAAACACAAGCACAAAGCTTCTTTTCACCTAATCCGAGGTGATTAAAAAAAACTCAAATCAGAAAACTAGAAACGGAAAAATTAAAGTCTTTAAACTAAAAAAGAGCAATTTCTTCTAAAACAAATTACAATAACTGATCTTATATCCAATATGTGCACAATTAAACACAACAGCAATTATTAATTATAAGAGTTCCTTGAAAGCTGATAAATTTCAAATAAAACGAACTACATTTTAAATAAAAATGAATTTACCAAAAATGGCATCAAAGAAATTAAACACATGTACTTACGGTATCTTTCAAAGAACTACCTTTAAGATGCCCAAACATCGCGTACAAATATAAAATAGATGCGTGGCTAAGCAGCGCATAAAATGCAAAGAGGATTCCCTTGAATATAACAACGAACAAAATATATACACAATACTGACGAAGGCAATATGTACAAAAGACTGAAATTAATATACACAACTGAACAATTAAATACTTAAATTCATTAAACAATGCTATTAACAAAATCTTGTCAAAATAAAATATTAGAATAGTGGAAACTCTAACTTTGCTCTAATAAGGCTAATTCGGAATGAATAAAAACACAAATTTAAATTTCCGAAACCCGGGGTGCCATACCATAGCAGTATGTAAATGCAATGATAAACGCAGGGTTAATAAAATAAATAATTTCTTTGCGAACTTAATTGCTTCAAGAATTTTATAAATAACTTTTTTTTAACAATTTTTTAATACATAAGAACTTGGTAATGCAATATTTAAGAATATTAACCAACAATAATAGTTAATACATCAATAAATGTGTAATCAATAAATCTATGAAAATCACACTTTCCCGAAACTAAGGAAACTGATTGATTGTCTATTGCTAAAGTTATACTTGCACGCATAAAATCGAATAATATGCATAATATCAAAGCAGCACCAACAGGTAATATAATTTTAAAATCCATCACCATGTTTTCTTAAAAAAGAATTATCTCTACATAACATCAAATAAGTTAAATACATATACTATATTTCTAAACGAAGCCGTCTATTCAAGAGGCCTTTTTGTTGTTACGTATTTTTTTTTTTTTTGCATGAATATTTCCGGCTTCGGTATCTCTAAAGGAAACGCCGCCGCCGAAACTCCAATGTGTTTATTCAGTGCATAAACCTTTTTTTCTCTATACATTTATATTTCTGTTTAAAGCTGTATTTACACCCAAGAAATTTTAAGATTCGCGATTACTGGTGTCCCGATTTTTCCTGCGAGAAGTGTACGTGGCTAATGGCTAACGCCAAGGCCAAAACAATAACACCAACAACAACAACAACAACAACATCAACAAACTGATATAGTATCCCTTCATTGAGAGTGTTGTTCATATCATCCACATACACCAAGAGAAGCAAAGGTCCAAGAGTGGAACCCTACGGAACGCTTTTGGCACCAAGGATCAATCGGACATAACATGTCATGCCCTGACCCGATGACACATACATTCTAAGGTAGCGTTCAGACAAGCACGAAGGAAGAAGATCATAAGCAACACCTCTCACCCCACAATCGTGCAACTTCCGTAACAAAATTGCGTGATCGACCACCTCGAAAGCGAGCGATAGATCAAAAATCTCGCCAATATATTCTTTTTCTAGTCAACGCTAGCAAGAACTGACCACAATGCATTAAATAGTGCTCCTTCGCATGATCTTCCCAGAAGAAAACCGTACTCAGAGCGATTGACTCGTGAAAAAAGAACAAAGGCGCTATCACTATAATATTTGACGGCATGCAAATGAAAATTAAGTTAAATTTAGCAAAACCCGTGCGCTAGCATTACAAGCACATTTATGATAATAACATCCGAGTGTGCGATTTTATCAACTTTCGGAGTTACTTGATCATGCGGAAACTGCAACTTCGCCATATGGTCATGGGAAATGAGATTATGAGATTTGCACAGAACTGTAAATACGTTATCATAATTTACGTTTTCATTTGCGGCTAACGCTAAATTCGTTCCCCTATCATACACAGTGCTTAACTTATATCAGAACGATGCCACATGAGAAGATGATAATAGAAATAGGATTTAGGAATAACGGAAAATCCACAGGTAAAATTTCCTATTCTGAATTCAATCTCTGAAAAGTATAAACGCGAATTCTCGATGCATTGAGATGAAGCCGTGGCGCAAGTTATTGCCAATATAAATATTGTAAGGGCGCGGCGCACAGAAAAATATTTATTTTTAATTTCAGGAAGCTTAGAGGAGTTATTTACCCAACAGATACGTTGACGTACCAAAAAAAAACAACTTTTCATCTCTGACACTGTGTATACCGCGGTTGCTAAAAACAACCGCCTACCAGTTCTTGCTGATATCCTTTGTCATTTCATATATGTATTTAAAATTCCTAGCTGTATGTTATTTAATAAGTAAAAGACCTACCTATTTCTAAGTATTTTTGATGTACGGAATCGTATTCGTCCCAAATTATCGATCGAAACCTGTTCCTTTCCCTGGATGCCGCTAATACTGGTTCTTGCTTGTGATGTTCGTTTGGATTCCTAAAAACAAAGAATAGAAAACGAATCAGTTGATGATTAACCTATATAGTAATAAAGTAATCAAAGAGGAAGGTAGGGCAAGTTTTAGGTTTTATTGGTGACATTTTTTTGAACCGATTTCTTATCCGAACTGTGCTGATATGGAAGAAATGTTATTTAACTACGCTAATAAACATCCACATATATGTATTACGCAAAAATTTTGTTAAAAATGTTTTTGGCAGTAATTAATATTCCCAGAAAATCAAGGAGATGAGATTAAATAATAGGGTTTCTGTTTACCAGGCGTCATTAGCGTTTGTTTGAGCGCATATTCACTTTGTTCGTCCAGCTTGCTGGTTTGCCAGTCCAGCCTACCTGTCAATCCATCGAAATCACTGGTTGTTCTTCAAAAATTCTTCTTTAGGAGAACCGTTTTAATTTAAAGAGTCAAGGATCCTCTTTAGGTAGAATTGCAAATATTAATAAAACGAATGTTTACTTAAAAATAAAGTATAATCGACATATAACATTTGTGATTCCAAGTATGTACAATTTTGAATTATATATATTTTTTTTATAAAAATTATATTGTGAATGTCTGGAACACAGAATAATTAATCTCAATAGTATTATTCATCATCATGGGTGACTTTAGTTATTCCCAATTCATATTCGATAATTCTACTGATTTTAAAACTGAAATGATTAAATCACTACTTGAAATGTTTAATCTAAATCAACATAACACCATTACAAATACAAATGGCCGTGTTCTCGATCTCGTGCTTTTGGATATTCAGTGTGAGGTATACGAAGATCATTCCGCACTAGTTAATATTGATGCCCACCACCCAGCACTGTTGATTGACTTTACAGCTCCAAGTCCACTAGCATAGATAATTTTTCCGCATACATACGAGGTGCGTTTTTAGTTCGCGGAATGTGGGTAAGAAGTGGAAATAAAAATACGAATTTATTTTTCCTTTTCAATATATTCACCTGCTACCCTTATACGTTTTTTCCATCTTTCAATTAATTTACGTATACCTTCGAAAAAAAAATGTTTTGTCTTTTGTGATAAATAAGCCGAAACTGCATCCTTCACTTCTTCGTCGGTTGAAAATTTTTTCCACGAAGACTTTTTTTTGAAGTTTGGGAATAGGTAATAATCGCTGGGAGCTAGGTCAGGACTGTAGGGTGAGTGAGCCAAAATTTCGAAGCCCACCTTCTGCAGGATAGCCATCACAACACGGCTCTTGTGAACAGGCGCGTTGTCGTGCAAAAGGAGGACACCTTTGGTCAATTTTCCTCTTCCTTTTTCTTTGACTGCTTCCTTTAACCGGTCTAGGATTGAAGCATAGTATTCTCCGGTTATGTCCCAAAAGACTGTCGCCATAACTTTTACCAGCCGACTGTGACACCTTAAACCTCTGGGTGCTGGCGTGCCTTTCTTGTGTCACTGCATAGAGTCCTGTTTGGACTCAGGTTCATAATGATGAAACTCAAGTTTCGTCCCCAGTAACAATTCGAGCCAATACTCCATCTTTATCTTCACCACAGGGGTCCAAAAACGCGCCAGAACATTTCATACGCTGTTGTTTTTGAGGCGGAGTGAGCATTCTCGGCACCCATCTTGCGCATGATCGTGAAGAATTTTAAAAATGGTTGTATCTGATACACCTACCATTTCTGCGAGCCGTTTCTTCTTATGTCGGGCATCTTCCAGTATTAATTTTTCAACTTTTTGAATGATTTCCGGAGTGGTCACCTCGATCGGCCGGCCTGGCCGTGGGTAGTCTTCAATTGAGTCCCTGCCTTGCTTAAAGAGGGCATGCCACTTGTACACCATGGTTTTACCTGGGCAAGAGACCCCGTAAACGGATGACATCTCTTACAGTATGGTTTGAACTGATTTTCCTTGCTTGGTAAGGAACTTTACAACAGTGCGGTACTCGATTTTCTACATATTTCACAATATGTTCCCGATTGACTTGTTTGGTCGACGATAATTCAAAGACTAATATTACCATAAAACTTGGTATTTATAACTTCCTTAAATGTCATTTTTCCAGTTTGTATAAATAATAAACTTTTGAAAATGGATTGGGGAGTGCTGGATGGTGAATCTGATGTCAATACCCTCTGTAATACCTTCTGCACCTGATGCCCACGTACCGTTCCAGAATCTTTATTCACGTAAGTACCACTACATCAGAGAATATTCAAACTCAAAGCTGAAACAGAAGCACCACAGGAATTTAAAACGATTGAGATCTCTTCTTAAAAGTCAAATAGCGGAGGCTTACAGAGTTTATCTCACCAGTGTTGATCGTAGCATTACTAACAACCCCAAGCAATTCTGGTCATATATTCGCGAAAAGACGAGATCATTCCGTATACTCGATCAGATGGTTTTCAATAACATTTCTTACGCTCACCCCCAAGGAATAATGGAGAATTTTGCAGCCTTCATCAGTAGTGTGTACAGGACAGCAACTGTCGCCGGCGACGTTCAGCATAATGAATTACCGTTGGCGAATGGTATTGATGTTGGCACTATTGAAGAGACTGAGTGAATTAAAAAATTTGGAGATACTTCCTCTACTAGGGATGATCGGGTTCTAGCATTTGTAACATAGAATTGCGCATATGTTTCGCTGGTGGCTGGTTAAAGTGTTTAATTTGGCTATTAAACCTTTCTTATCTTCCCAAAAACCTGGAAGTTATATAACTATAGCGTTACTATCTAACTTCTCAAAGATATTGCCACGAAATTATTATTATTAATATTTTAAGTAGTTTTCAAGTTAGGTTAAGATGTACAACCTGACTGATTTATCTCCACTCAGCAAAGTCGCCATATAAAAAAGTGGGGAGGAGTGAGGTAAATCAGGACAGTAGTACACGAGTCACTTAAGTGTAAGGTTAAAAATAAAGAGTAGCTATTTAAAAAGGGAAGTTACCTGATTTTATTAAAACGTGCATCACACGAAAGGGTTGATCCAGGTAGGTACCCTATATATTTATTTATTATTAATTTTTAACCATCAATAAGCGATTACCTCCAGTTATGGAGACGTAGTTTAGAACCAGTGACAATATTTGAATTAGTGTTATACTCAAAAATATATCGTTTGGTAAAGACATTTATATCACCGTGTCAACACGGTTCTCTAGAGGAGAGATCTACGGTTTCGAATCTGGCGTAATTTACACAGTACACTTCTGAGATGTTGGATGCAAGAGGTCAGGTCGATACTATGTACACGGACTTTTCAAAGGTCTTCGACCGTATTGATCATAGCATTACTACTTATAAACTGCATCAATTTGGATTCAGTGATATGCTGATTGCATTGTTCACGTTCTACTTGAACGATAGGCTCCAATACGTATTTCATAGTGGCTTAAAATCACCATCATACTTAGCCAGAATCCGGGGTTCCTCAGTGCTCTAACTTGGGGCCACTGATATTTCTAATTTTTTATTAACGATGTAACCTCCACTATCTTCTCAGAAAAGTTATATTCGTCGATGATGATGATAACTAAAGAGACTACTACGTACAATGTAAGCAGACGAGTGACTTACATTAATCACAACTGAATTATAATTCAACTGCGTATTTGAATTTGTAAAATATTTGCATTAAATTGGCATTGATAAATATGGAGGTGTAGTGCTATAAATAGTCACAAATTAATTCGATGAAATTTTATCACAGGTGCCCTGTCAATGAAGCATGCCAGTTTGGTTAGACAGCATGATATTCTCGTATTGCCTCGATGGGGAGTATGAGATTTTATGAGCAATGTTTGACCGTTGTTATCTTTCTTAACTTATATAGATACATAATTTTCTAGATTTACAACACCTATAGACATATTTCCAGAATTTATGTTGGTAGTATTATTTAGTAACATATTTTACCGCCGCAGTATTTAAAGTGACTTCTGCTAAAAATATCCAGCGAAAGGAGATTTTAAGCTATGGGAATATTTCCCATAACAACTTGAATGTGGATGATCTATAGGTATATATCGATATAAAACGACACCAGATATTTTTTCTATAAATATAAAGCGTATACAAATAGTCAGTTGAGATATTAAAGTTCACGCTCAATATTATTTGATATTTCTGATGGTAGCTGTGGGAAAAGGATGATGAAGGAAAACAATTTCCGAAACGACGCAAGAGAAACATAAACCCGATGCCGTAATAATCACATATCGTATTTATTATATACGCGGGTAACACTTTCATCTGACGAAACTGCAAAAATAAAGAAACATCGTAAGCTGAATTGTTCAAAGGACGACGTCTTGGTCTCTACCGACATTGCACCACGCTCCATTTAACCTGAGTTCTGGCATATAAAAGTCACGTGTTCGCTTCCGGTAAGCGAATATAAGATAATGATGCAACACTACGATGGCATCCGTACGGAGGAATTTTATTTTCTATTCTATGGTTTCCGCTTTAGGAGAACGTTGTATGGGTTACTGGCGCGTATGCAGATTTCTTTTGTTCTGCTACATTAGGAATATATTTACTAGACACATCAATGGCAACAATACTAAATAATAATTATGCAGGCGTATAAGTGTCTTTCATGTGCTTTGTTCTGTCAACTGAATACCAATGATCAATAACTATATCTGACGACACTACTTGATTCAAAGTCACAGATATTCAGTAACACTCGTTATGGTAAAGGAAATTCAATTTTTATATGAGATAAGCAAGAAGAGGCTAAGAAATAATAGAAATATAAGCGTGATGCAACGTGGGCATAGGACGTTTGTGCTGGCACCGAAATATTATGCATAATTGAGTTAACAGAGATTGCTTAGAAGGTCAAGAACATATAACGAAATTTGCACACATTTCCTCCATTTCAAAAATTACATTTAGTTAGAAAAACGCACAATAGAAGTACAAGAGTATGAAGAACCGCATTTTGAAATTCTTTATTCCCTATCTTTCGACGGTAT
This sequence comes from Protaetia brevitarsis, assembly GCA_004143645.1. Classification (NCBI taxonomy): domain Eukaryota; kingdom Metazoa; phylum Arthropoda; class Insecta; order Coleoptera; family Scarabaeidae; genus Protaetia; species Protaetia brevitarsis. The sequence continues at coordinate 380,884 of RXPK01000015.1, read as the reverse complement.
TCTATGTTACAGAACTGGAGATGTCTGCATTCTGTATTGACATTTTCTTTCCAACAAAGCTTAAGTGATATTAATCGAGCTAAGCAATGCTATTCAGAATAGATGTTGGGTTACATTAAGCAAAAATTAAAATTTGCTTTTCTCTCGAAATTGTACGCTATGTTAAAGGAGGAGGTCCTCTCTAGAAGTAATACAAATCTGATGACACAGTTTTGTCATTAAATTACTCTAGAATTCTTTTAACTTTTCTCTACTATAGCAGTTAAACAGAAATTAATTATTTAGAAATATTTCTACTTGGACGTTTAAACTAAAGGAAATCAGAATTATCTGATTCACCTTCTAACACTGTTAATATAACTTAATAAAAATGCCTATATTTCAGACAATTTTAATAAATATTCGCTTGGAGTGGTGACAGATTTTTTTTTTCTTTTAATGTTGTATAATTTGGCAAAACAGTACTGGTTACTGATAGATCCTGCAGCTTTACATGTTCGCTTACGTTCACAAAAGGGAAAGCGTGAAACAAGACTACATAAATAAGAACATTAGGTACGTCGCGAAAACTCTGGTTTGAGTTTTTCGATTTACGTCTTATTTTCTTTGTATTTACTTTGTTCTCTGAGCGTTTTGTTTCCTATTACCTGTAGTCTCATTTTCTCCTAAATCTAGTTGTTCTGTAGCTATTGGAATATTATTAATTTTCCACCTAATTATAAAATTACTGCTACATCCTAGAATAATATTTTTCCTTATTTGTAGTTATGGTATTCGTGGCACAGCGCCATCTTTTGTTCTATAGTATGTACTTTTTCGACTATCGTAATTGTAACATATTTCATATTTGTAACGAGCACATCAAGAAATAAAATGTCATAGATCAGACGTGTTTTAATGGTGCAGGTTCATATATGAATACATCACGTATTGGCGACGAAGATGGATCATGTATTTTTAATCGGAAAAGAAGAAATAAAGTTATTAATTGGGAGAATCCTTATTTGAAGTGGATAGTTAGAATTCCATCAGATAAACGTGTATTAAAATATATGGTTAAGCACGTGCCAAAATGATTACATATATTGGAAATTTACGGGAGTTTGATCCAAAAGAATGTGAGTGGCCAATTTTTAAAATAAGATTACAACAGTTCCTTCTGATAAATGATATTACCGATGAGTCAAGAAAAAGCATTATTACGAAACAGTTGCAATGAAGAAAGTTATAAAACGCTGCATAGTTTATGTATACCGGATGAACCTGAAAAAAAAAAATATTTCAACAAATACTGGAAATTTTAATAAAATATTATGCACCAAAGAAATCATATTTTTTTCTGAGAGGTATAAGTTTTATAACTGTTCTAAAATTAAAAGTGAAAAGATGGCTGAATGGTCTGTCCGTGTAAGAAATTCAAATGCAATTTCGGAAAGGAGCTAACAACGGTCATAAAGGATCCTTTATAATGTAGTTAGAAAAAGGACAATTCTCGAACAGATTATTTGAAGATGTGTCAGAATTAAGTTTTGAAGCTGCTGTCGAAATTGTCACAACAAGGAAGTGTGCGAGGCATAACATCGAATTGGGAATTTAACCGAAGGACGAAATTACAGAATTGTCGGAGGAGTTCTATCAGATGCCAAGCAGGAAGAAGCCGCAGATTTCTGGTCGCAAAGATTCGAAAGTTCAGGCTCAAGGAAGAGATGCAGCAGGACCATCTGGATTAAAACGTGTATGGTATGTGGCAAGAACGGACATATATCCTTTAATTGCAAATATAAAAATTATAAGTGTAACAGCAGCTATTAATTTTCTTGCAAACATACAATGAAGAACTTAATAATTTACTTAAGCTTAACATTAAATTGACAAATATGGAAGGGAAAATATATAATTTTGGATGTGATGGGTATTAAAAACACATGAGGTTAGCAAAGAATAAAGTAGCATTAAGAAATAAATAGTTGAACATACATGATGAAAATTTGACTAAAGATATATTTTCAATTGCATCTGTGGAAAAATGATATATATCGACATTTTAAGGAGATCCAGAAAGAGTAAATTAATTCATAGGGCAATAGACAATATATCTTCGAGTAATTATATTTTTAAAAAAGGGGTTTACACGATTTGGTAAAATTAGCGCCAATTAACAATCTGACTGCTTTGAGCTAAGAAAACAGCTGTTGAGGATCTCCCCAAAAGGATCCTGTATCTTAAGTGAGAAGGTATTTCTGCATAACATAATGCTATCGGATCCTCTGTTCCTACTTAATAGGAAGGAAAGGTAAACAAGAAAATATGTAGTACTTACTAAATAATTTACAGATCAAACTTTAGCAGTGTTCGTTCCACACGAGATCGTCTTCAAAAGTAATACTTAAGAAGTTAATAGGTTCGATTTTCTGTAAGGCTCATTTTGGAATATGTATCTGGTTATTTCTAGATACATATAAAGGTAGCTTATTGTAAGCACACCAATCCAAAAAAGCATGCAATAAGTTATTATGAGAAAGTCGACGTATTATGCCCCAAGTAGCTGATCTCTCCCAAATTATTTTCTTTGGGTCCCTCAAAATATAACGAGAAAATACGTAAAACTTCAGACTTTAAAGTGTTTAATTGTTTCGGATTCAATTTATTCCACTATAGAGTGCAAAAAACAGACATTACTTCATTATTTTGTTTGGTTTCTTTACTTGGATGTTCAGCAGGTAAGTAACGTGTTATATTTCATTTTTTTTGCATAGAAATAAACTTCTATTTAATGGTAGTTATAATGAAAAACCACAAGAGGATTTAAATGCGGGAAAGGGAGGAAACGTATGGCATTTTTAAAATATACCGATGTTTTTCTTTCCGGCAGTTATATACTAGCATATATAGTGTCATTTCAAACGTAAATAACATTAAAAATTTCATTTTTCAAGAAACTTATGAAAAAAATATTCTCCCCACCAACTTAAATCCAGCTTTTAAATAATCGTAAATAATCGATAATAAAGTTACGTATTTTCACGTTATTATAGATTTTGTTTTTTGACCCAAAAGAAAATAATCATTTGGGAGAGATCGGCTGAGCTTGGGGGCCAAGATACCTGCCAATCCATCGTCTTTGGAATGTATCATTTAAGAAATTTGTGACGGAATTAGTGGTATGTGCTGGAGCTCCATCATTTGGAACCAAGGTACATCAATATTTATCATCTCAATTGATGGAACGATGTGGTCTCGCAAGAGATCCAGACATTTGCTGCGACTAGATTTCGTCAATAACAGGGGCCAATAAGTCTATTACTTATTATTGCAATCCACGCATTGACTTTTTGTGGGTATTATGTTTGCGTAAGGTTTTGCACATTATGATTTGTACGAGACCAGTAATGCATTAATCCATTAGTTACTGGTTTATAGTTGATTTTTTTAGAATTTTCGTTGTAGGATATTTCCAAACGTCTGGCTACATTTAGAAGCGATCCTGTAGGCTCTTCCTCCACGAAACACAGAATATTCAATTTCATTGGCTCCATTAGAACGTGACTAGTTTTATTTCTTTTTTTGTGGCCATTTACAACACAACCGTCTACTCTAAATTTATTAAAAATGTTGAGAATTGCACATGGTATTGGCCTTTCAGAGTAAGTAACGGAAAACATATTCCTAACATTTCTTAATCTATTACCCCTTTGATACCATGTTATCATAGCAATCTTTCCGTCTTTGTTGTATGATTGCTTTGATTCTAATAAATTTTATGTTATTAAACAAAATGTTGTGTATTTATTAACAAATACTGAGATCTCAAAATGAATTATCAAAGAAATATTTGGCATTTCTTTTTTCCATAGTAATCTAGGTAAAATTCTTTATTGCTGTATAATAGTTTGCCTAATCGCCAGTTACCAATGTATTGACAATTTGTTTTTTAACCTTACACATCGGGAAAATGTATGTGTAATAGAAAAAAAAAACGCAGTATACTTGAGTGAGGCAGTTGGTGATAATTAATTGTATACAAAAAGACGGTTAAAGGAACGTATTACATTTAGTATTTAATATTCACAATGAACTTAGTGCAGATTAAAACAGCATCATATCTAGTGGAATGAATAATTGAGGCATGATGCATTTTAGAATTCGTTTTGCAGCTTGGTGTCGTAAACTTAACGCCCCATAAAAGCGACTTTATAATACGTCTTTAATTAATTCCCCCGCAAGACACTTCGACGTGCAGTTTCGAGAGACGGCAACCGCCGGTACTTGCAGAGCTAGGGTGCCCCATAAAAATCGCGCGACCGCAGAAACAAAAGAGACGAGTGGCGGTTACGAATCTTCACCGTAAGCTAATGCCGGAAAATGGAAACACAATATCGGCGAAAAGAAGCGGGAAGGGAGGCGCAAGTTTTGATAAAGGAATTTAAAAACATTACAACGCTCGAATTGCGGCTCAAGAGGATCCGACTTAATGAAGCGAGGGATATATGCGGAATCAAAGCAATCTTGCGTGGCCCCGGGTCTCGGTTTTCGATATCGAATTTCACTTTCCGAACAGGCGTCGATGAACGTGCTGTACACCGACCTACGCGTGAAATAGCATTAATGAAAAACCTTGATCTCGTTCGTGCTATAGTATATCCGATCTAAAAGTATATGGGTATCGTTAGCCGTTGATTATACAGGATTTTGTAAGTGTGGACAATAACTTTTTGCGTTCCGATAACGATCTACAGTTTTGAAAATTTTGTATATTTTTCCTGAATATTTTGACGTAATAAAATATTCTAATTGACATTAACGTGAATGCAAACAAAATCTATCCTGTTGAATGTGTCAAGAATCTTGGTATGTTGCTGGACTGCCAACTTCGTTTTCGACAAAACACCTCATTTCTGATAAAGAAGGCGATTGTTGCCCTGAAGTCTACTTTTGTCCATAGGCAGTTGTTTGACTCCCGCACCCAGATCCATTCTATGTGAGACTCTTGTATTGTCTCATTTCAACTATGGTGACCCCATCTATTCTTTTTGTATAACAAAGGAGGATAGTCAAAGGATACAACGAGTGCAAAATAGTTGTGTCCGATTTATTTATGGTATGCGTGGGCGAAGAGGAGTTTCACGAAAGTTGAGGGACACGAGCACGTTAAATATGTATCATAATAGAATCGTTCACAGTGCTGTATTCTTCTCTAATATAATTAAATCTAGACAGCCATCCTACCTGTATAATAAAGTCAAGTTCAGACACCAAACACTTTCGAGAAACGTAAGATACAAACATTTGCTAACTATACCTAAACATAAACGGGAAATTTTTAAGCAGAGTTATACCTACAACATTGCCCGAATACTTAACACATATGTGTTGCCTTCAATGAGTGTGATGACGAGCACATGCGCGTTAAAGTTATGATTGAAGCGTTCTCTTTTAGAGCTGCAGGATTAAATGATCCTTTTTCTTCTTATGTTTTTGTATTGTATCTTGTTATGAGTTAATTATTATTTTGGGTCCCTATTTTGAATTCTCTGTTCTTTTATATATTGTAATTTTTTTCACCACACCATCTCGCACTTGTTCTTTTCTTTTTTTATTTATTTTTTTTAAGTTATTTTTGTTACCTTTATAGGCTAAAGGAAGAACGCCGTATACTATCCGATATCGATAGCTTAGGCGATTTAGTCTTTTTGGCATCACTGTGTCTTTTTCTTTATTATTACTTGTTATGCTGATTTATGTATAGAGAATGCCAATAAATATTATTATTATTATTATTATTATTATTATTATTATTATTATAGTGCATTACATGACATTGGTGGTTTGGGTCGAAGAAGAATATCCGCAGGGTGGAGTTTTGTCGCCTCTGCTGTGGATTTTGGTGGTGGATGAGCTACTAGTGAAGCTGGACCATGAAGAACATAAAATTTTAAGCTATTCAAATGATCTAATCATACTGAATAGTAGGGGAATAGAGGGTTAGAATTAGCGGCAGACCAAGCGCATGATGCCATTGTGGCAGCATACACGGAAAACTGCCCAGAAAAGACAAGACGTTACAAAGGCGCCAAAACAGTGTGGTGGAATAAGAACCTAGAGAATCTGAGAGCCCTGGTTCGTAAGCTGTTCAAATCCGATCACAGCTGGGATGTATACAGAAGCAAAGTGACACAGTACAACAAAGAAATCCGTAAGGCTAAAAGGGATTTAACGAAAGGCTTTGCGAGGAGCTGAATGAAGCTCCCACCTGTTCACAAATCCATTTCAAGTTCTAGCCAAGGACGGTAGAGCTGCGACTAAGGTGGGCCTCATCAAAAGAACTGATAGAACCTGCACAAGCACTCACAAAGAGAGCATTGAAGAACTGTTAAAGATTCACTTTCTGTCCGCGAAAATCCTGACAGGTGCTCGTAGGCCGGTCGTAGCAGATCGAGTGCCAGATAAGTCAGAACGAAAAGACTGAAGGCTGGCCGCAGAAATTATGACACTCATAAGAGTTAAGTAGGCAGATTTTTGCCTTTTAAATCTGCAAGCGAGAATGGAATATTCCCTGTCTCCAGAATGGGATAGAAGTACTGACGCCACATCTCGTTAAAAGCTTCAGAGCATGTATAACCTAGGGATATATTTGAACTGCATGGCAAAAGGTGAGGGTAATATATCTACCTCACATAGGTAAAGTATCCGATCAAATACCGAAGTCATACAGACCAATGATCCTATCGTCCTTTCTACTTAAAACCCTTGAAAAGTTGGTGGATAGGTACATAAGAAATACGGCACTGGGAGAACAGCCACTCAGTGATAGACGATATGCATATCAACCGGGAAAGTCTACAGAAGTCATGTTATATGACCTCAACATATTAATTACAAAGTCAATAGAAGACAAAGAAGTAGCCATGACGACTTTTGTGGATATTGAGGGAGCATAAACAATGCTACCATAATTCACTCATCGGGCGCTACGGAGAAGGGGCGTCGCGCCGAAGCTTCTGCAGTGGGTAAGAGCCAGCCTGGAAAGAAGGATAATCACATCCACAATCGGTGAGGCTACCATCGAAGTGGAGACGCGAAAAGGGTGCCAGCACGCTGGAGTTTCATCTTCATTGCTGTGGGCTACCTTAGTGGACGACCTAATCCGGAAGCTGAGCGGAAAGGGATCTCATTGCTTTCTTTAAATTTCTCAAGCGTTGGTACAGTTCAATAAATTTAAAGTTTGACCTTTTTATACTTTTTTATAATTTGACCCAAGTAAAGACAGACTAGTCACCCTGATGTTGTGCTTCAACAGGCAGTTCCGGAGTATTAGAAGGTCAAGTTTCATTAGGGCTACTTGTGTATCGGTTATGACCTATAAAAAATGAAAGGGACGATTTTTACGTTCATCCTTCGCAATTGATATCTGGTCGTACAATCTAAGGTAAAAAAACATTATCGAATATATTACTTCTAAGATCAGCAATGCTTCTTCCGCTCTTCTTGAATGGCAGACGGTTATAAATATGGATAGCGTAATAGTTTGAATTTTCTGATTGTGGGACTATACATTATATTACATTATCAGCAAATCTGATGTTGTCATTGTAGGTGTTATTGTGGTTATATTTTAAATAACTTTGTTGTTATACACTTGACTCGCACTTACAAATTATATACCATGCAAGGATGGCAAGTGAAGCATATTTAATTTCAAAAGTAAATCCGACCAACACTTTATTTAAAGCCCCACATGAAACTCTCATTGCTGTTTTCGGCTTTGTAGATACCTTCACAGATTGCGAAATATGATCCCACAGCAAAAATGAATGGGACGACCTACTATAGAATATGGACACCTTCGTGATCTTGGGTGTTCTAGTGTCAGTCTAGGACGGGTATAGATAATCGACGAAGGCTTGCTACACAATTACTCTATTTGTGCTCCAATGTTCATTCGATAGCTGAATTCCCAGGAAACTGATATAAGGTTGCGTGAAATATAATTCTGTTTTATAGTTATTTCGTTAACCCAGCTTGTTACTACTAAACTACTCACCGCCCTCGTCCAATGCATCCTCGTCGTTGGCTAAAAGTTGATGTCTGCTGGTGTGTCCCGGCAGAGTAGAGGTAGCATCCGAACACAGGTGGGATATTGCATTAATGACGTGCAAAACAAAAAAACACAAAGGCCCGAAGATTGATCCTAGAAGAACTCCCATGCCCATTGCAGCTACCTGTGGTATCTCACTATCTCAGTATGTAGCTTGGGTGCTTTTGGTCAAGTGAAATTTGAAAGGGCATTTGCCCTTTCTCTTATTCCATAGTACTGCAATTTCTTTCCCACAATTTCCCACTAACTGCCTTATCCAGGCTAGCAAGCGCATCTATTACCTGGTCTACTATTACAGTTGTGGATTTACATTTTTTACAATCAAGTCGATTTTTTGGTAGAAAGATGTTCTTGTTGAAGAAGTTAAATATGTAATCGTTCCTTTAAGTGAAAGTAAATATTATTGCAATTGGTGTATAGTTGGAGGATACGGTGTTATCGCCTTTTTGTGCAGCACTGTAATTTTGGCACATTTTAAAAAATATGGGTTAATATCCCATCTATTTTCCATTTAGATTTTTTAACATCCCTACTGATAGGCTATAATTTTCTTCAACATTTCTGTTATTTATTTTTATAATAACGAGCAAGCCTTCTTCCGAGCTAATTTTGTTCTAAAGTATGGAGTAACTATATTTCTTATCGTGTTGCTAATTCCAACGGGTTTCTTTTTGATCCACCATTTTTTGCGGTTAGATTTTGTATGATGTTTACAAAGTAATCGTTAAAACCAGCCGCTTGCAGATCGGATTGGTTAGACGTAACGAAGATAGGTGTCTGACTATAGGGTTTGCTTTCTGATTAAACCCACGTGGTTTATCTTATCTTATTATCCGACACGTTCTCCAATACTTGCAAATTTCCAAGATGAGACTATTCCAAAAAAAAAATTGAGATGGTACACACAGAAAAAAGTTTTCTATTATCAAGTACATCCGTGTTCTTAAACATTTTTACTAAATGTAAAATAATATTTTCCTTATTTTAGGGAATTTACTAGATCCGAGTTAATATGTGTCCTTAAATATAATAAATTATTTTCTTAAAATTTTACTAATATCAAAACAAAATTTATTTGTGGCAAATGTTATCTCTCTTAAAACAAGTACATATAATTTTTATAAGGAATAATTCACTCTCTTACGATTTTTCTAATATTGAGTGATATTTCCTTGACGCAAGTAACATAAGTTTCTTGTATTCAGAATAGAAAAAAAAAGTTGGAATGTGGAGGGGTTGATATACGCTGAAACTTGGTTTTATCCAGTATGATCGAGTTTGCATTTCGGTATTGGATATTTCGCAGTATTTCCATATTTGCCCTGTGCGTTACCTAAATCTGTTTGTCACCTGTTTACAGTGGTTTGAATAACGGTAAGTATTGTTATAATATAATGCGTATATATACTAGTAAATAAAAAAATATACATATATAGTTACGGATATTTTTATAAATAGATATGTCTGAAGAACAATTTTATATTCAGCTTCAATATAAAGGCCATTTTGAGTGGTGTAGCATTGGCGCGGAGATAGAAACCGCAATAAAAAAGGTTAATAATTGATTTCATTATGCATGAATATGTAATCCCTTACAAGTCTAGTAATTGTAGAAATAGTTGCCACGATGTAGTATTAGTTTGTATCTATAGAAGAAGAGTTCGCTTCGTTTTGTATGTTAACATAACCTAAGAATTATGCTTTAAAAAAAACATACTGTAAATATAGTATCTAAATAAATACTTTTTAGTTGTAAAGTTATTCGATTTGTATTTTTTTCCTTACCTATGATTTAACAATTCACAAAATAAAATTTAAATGAACTAATTTTATTCATATGTTAACTATGTCTATTTGTAATTTATTTCGAGTTTTTACCTTAAAGTATGTGGTGTTACATGGTAACAATACAAATCCTATGTAAGAAACAACGTTATATTAAAGTAAGATACTAGATGCTGCCATCTAGGAGTAGAGGAAGGTATGTACCTTTGAGAAGGTGTTTTTTGAAGTCGGTCCATTCACTTGAAAATCATCTTTTATAATGTGCAGTACGTTTTAAGTAGTTTACTTTTGTTCTTACTTTTGGAACAGCCTGTATAGTTGAAAATATTTTTAGGTTATGCAGCATTGAATTCTGCACAACTTTTGTAGAAAAGTTTTTGTTGTACGTATTATATACACGTGATTCTTGAAGACACCGACTATGAGATTATCTTTACTTAGGGCTAATTATATAAATATTCTGCGTTTAAATAAAATGATCCACTCTCATAATAATATCTACAATTCCAATTTGACGATTTTATTTATTATTAGTTTTTATTTATCCTTCGCGAGATCATATTTATAGCCAACGTAAATTCTATAATATGACAACTCATTAATTTACGTTGCTCGACAAAAAGTTATATTAGCGTTTGTTAGATAAAGCACAAAAAAGCGAGGGAAAACACAGCTGATACATTTTGTTTTAATAAGCTATATATATTTCAGTGCTTATTCCTCTATCTATATTGTCTGCTTATTAATTAGATTTTTTTTTGTCATTGCTGACTCGATGTAGGCAGGTATTTCCACATACGGTAACATCAATTTAGTAATAGATAGAATAGAAATAGTATTTTTCCCTATTCCTCTTTTCTCATTTCGTTGCCCTTTCCCGTATCTTTATTCCCTTTATCTATTCCCGTTTCCTAATTATTCTCTCTTCCCTGTTCCTTATTTCCTTTCCTTATTTTCCTATTCCTTTTCCCTTTCCCTAAGTCCCTTTCCCTACTCCCTTTCCCTATTCCCTTTCCTTAATCCCTTTCCCTTTCCAATTCCTTTCCCTATTCAATTTCCCCATTCTCTTTCCCTTTTCTCTACTTATTCCCTATTTCCTTTTCGCCATTCCCTTTTCCATTTTCTTCCCCATTCCCTTTCCCTATTCTTTTCCTATTCTCTTTCCCATTCTCGTTCCCTATTCTCATTCTCTATTCCCTTTCTCCTGTTCCCTCTCCTTTCCCTTTCTCTTTCCCTTGTTCAATTATCTATTTCTTTCCCATTCCTTTCCATCTCCTTCTCCCTTTTCCTATTTCCATTTCCTATTCCCTTTCCCATTCCCTTTCCCATTCCGTTTTCCATTCCCTTTCCCATTCCCTTTCCATTCCCTTTCCCAGTTCCCTTTCCCATTCCCTTTCCCATTCCCTTCCCTTTCCCATTCCCTTTCCCATTCCCTTTTCCCATTCCCTTTCCCTTTCCTTCCCATTCCCTTTCCCATTCCCTTTCCCATTCCCTTTCCCATTCCCTTTCCCATTCCCTTTCCCATTCCCTTCCCATTTCCCTTTCCATCCCTTTCCCATTCCCTTTCCCATTCCCTTTCCCATTCCCTTTCCCATTTATTACAGCTTTAAAAAAATAGTTGGGCGATTTGCCCTATATTTGAATTTTCTTCCCACTTTATTCGCCATTTTATTTTTCCAAAAAATATTATCACCATCAAATGCAACAATCCAAACACCCACAAATGTCTGTTGCAAAATGTCCATTTTTTTAATAATATTCTCCATTTTAGTCGCGCCATCTTGTTTTTGATTCTATATTCGCAAATAGTGACCCCAAAAAATCGCGTAAAAATCCCCGATATTATGTCTGATTTTATTTTCTACGTAAAAATAAAAACTAAAAATGGAATAATAATATATTAGAAAGTATTTTTCCTAAAATCAAAATAGAACTGTAATCAAAGACCAAGTCTTCGGTTGGACAGTCCTATATAGTCAAAAATATTTTTAAGTTTATGTCCCATCGAATTCCAATAATTCGAAGTTTTTAAAAATTGAATTTCCCGCTGTCATTGTGACAATATTTTATAACATTTTCGATTTACGGCATTTTTATGCACTAATTATGTTTTTATTTTAATATACACTATTAATTAAAAGCGATAGATACATACATTCTCCACGCGTAGTGTAATAAATCGAAAACGCTTGTAGATTTCATGCATTCAAATAAGATATAATATGTGCTATGCGAAAGTTAATAGGCATTTGACGAAATAAATAAAAGTAAATATTCCGTGTGTTGCTTCGCTTTAACATAAAAATGTTTTAATTTCATTATAAAAACGAATATTAATCCATTGAGCCAATATGTATATTTTGGTTTTTTATTTTATTTACTGGAACTGTTACTTGCTTTGACTCCTTTAATATTCATTTCATAATTAATTTGCGAATTGACAATTCATTTATGAATGCTCTACCTCTTCGCTGCGCGCACAGTTAAACCACTTTCATTCGTATCGTACGACTCTTCGGTTATCTTATATTTACGCGGTTTGTGCAACGGAAAATTCCACTTACGTTTAATCACGTCAGATCACGTTTAATATTTGTTTGGTCGTGTACTTTTCTAAATCAGCCTAGCTGGGACATCTATAGTACGCCAGCGGAACTATTCTTTTCCCATATATATTATATATTTTTTATATTTATATTGTATTTGGTTTAAGCGAGACTGTCAATGGAGTAACAACAGTTTATTACTGAGTCAACAAAGAGATCTTAGCTCACTACGTACAACTGAGTAAGTCCCCGTTTCTGACGTAACTTTCGTATGCGCGTAGCATACCGTATTATTTGTACCATGGTTACTCTATGGCAGTGTTGTTCCGAAGCGTACTATTGTACTATTTTAGTACAATTGAATAAAACGTAGTACAATAGTACCTCATTGAGGAATTTAGTACAATATTTTCAATTAATTAATTCTTTGTAATTATTCAGAAAAAAATACTTTCAATGTAAGGGAATGGGTGGCGGTAACAAAGAAATCTGATTGTGTGATGATGGCAGATCATAATCAAATTACAGAAACCTGTTTTTAAACAAAATAATAATAATTAGAATTTATTGACAACTACAATTCAAGTAGATTGTCAAAAAGTAAATAGTACGATTTATTGGAAAATAGTACCATCTGTTAGCCAATCTCAATACATTGTTTAACGCATTAGAACACACTGCTCTATGGTGAAATATATACAATTGTGTCATCACATTTGATGTACAGATTTTAATAAAAATAATAAGACTTATTAAAATTAGTGTATCTTCTTGATATTCGCAGAAGAATTATATCTTGATGGCTTAAACTCTTTTAAATATAATTAATGAAGGCTTCGCTAGTTAAAATCGTTAATAATTTAGATAAAGTAAAGTATATTTGCAGGGAAGGTAGGTAATAAAGTTCTAAGTATTGATATTTTTTTATTCGAAGAATAAATGTTAATAAAAAGTACATACCGTGTGTTCCCAAATAGTAATAATTATAACTTTCCTTAACGTAATGGAAATCGATGATCGCTGTGTCCTTTTTAAATTACTTCGTTTCTCGGATGTAAAATTCCCATTTAAATGGCATCGGAGGCATGATCACCATAAAAAAAAACCGAAGTATACCTTTAATTGTAACAAAGATTATTCTTCTATAATATAATTATCACAGCGTTGGCACAAATTTCCTCGGAGGGAGAACGTAATGGCTCGACACTTATTGGGAGAAGTTTTACGATAAACTTTTAGCACATCTGAAGCTCTCCTGTTGAAGTACATTCTGTGATGCTGTGATAGTATATTCATTTTCGGTCTCTAAAGTAGAAAGAAAATTGGCGTTATGATTTGACATTTTTCTCGAAACTTGCTCAACGATTTCTCTAAAATTGTATAATTATTATAATCACAAACATATCTGATCGTGTATTACAAATCTGGTTTACCTTTTAAGCAACGTATTGATCCATAAGCAATATAATTCAATTACTTCACATCGCTGTTGTTGTTATTCGAATAACATGTTAGGTTATGAACTTAACTCCATCACGAATGGCAATATTTTGCGATTTTCCATCTGCGTTCGTTACTGTATCGCTTTATAGCATTTGTCGAACCATGTTTTGACTTTTTACACCTGGCTTAAAATCGAAATCGTGCCACGAAATTCCGAACGTTTTGCCGGGCGATTAATACGACACCATCGTACGAATTCCGTCAAACAAAGCGCGCGTTCCCGGCAAAACATCGCTCTATAAATAGACTCGTTTAGAAAAAAATAACGCGTTTCTACCCTATTTTAGGGTTCGAACTGTAAGAGGAAACATGTAAGAAATCTTTCCCACATAAAACCCACTCCCAGAGCGGCACCTCGGTTTGCAACGATCGCACAAAATACCCCAATTGTGACAACCGAAATCGGGAAATCTGACGTTTCTGGGAGCGCGGTCGGTGCAGTGACGTTCGCTTCTCACCGCCTACTACGATCTAATTTTTCCGCGAATTTTCTCGTCTTTTCCTACTTTTAACTATTAATCTCGATACGCCTATGCAGTAGATACCCCCGCTACCCTTTCGCCCATCTATTATTTCCCTTTTAATCCATTTCCCCCTCGCGCCTATTCCCGCCGACTTTTTCACGCCAATTTTACACGCTATAGATAGGGCGACGCCTATGGTGTGCGACAAAGAGTAGAAAAGGACACACCTGTCGCCTTTTATTATTATTAACAAATATGTATATTAAGCCAACGAAAATTATTATCAAGCAACTAATCTTGCATAGGGTCTTCTGCCAGCATAATTAATTGTAATAATGTATTGAGTTTGGTCTTGCTGTTTGCAAACAATTGAGTAACATTTCGTCATGCTGCTGGCTTTTTCAGCGTAACCAACAATTCAGTTATTTTTGACGAAACTTTAACCAGTTTTTTGCAACCAACAGTACTAGACTAAAGGTTATCGCACATTAGTCCGTCACAAAACAGCACGGTGCGCCCCGTCAAAAAAACGGATAGAATTAAAACAATCCAAATGAATGAACAAGCGCCCATTGTACCAGCATACATAGCTGAGCGCAATGCTATTGGTTTTGTGCTGGGGAGCACCGTGCCGTGCTGCGGCGGGCTAATGTGCGATAACCTTAAGAATAAAAACATTTGTTACATGATTTAAAGAAAGGAATCCTTATTTAAGTAAGTACCGTTTTCATGTTTAATAAAATAACGTTTGATTTAAAGGTATTAGATGTTTACCACTAGAAAACGACAAACTAATATTAAGCTCGCTTTGCATTTATTTTAAGGAGAGGCCTGGTTTATATGAAATTTATTTTTTCTCAATTCAAAGTTCTCATAATTTCGAATTAAATACCTAATATTCTTGAAACCAGTTTTTTTTTATTTGTTTCAAGTAACCGCATTTCCTTTGTCTAAGGACATTAAATTTCTTCAAACAAGGAATTAATTTCTTGAGATATTGAGAAAATAATTTTCTTCGTCCAAGAAATTATTCATTTGGTTATATATAAGAACGAGAGGTACTTCAGTTGAGAAATTCTCACTTGATTCTAGAAATTACTTCTCTGTGTGTAACAGCTCCGAAACCACAGGAAAATCAATCAGAAGAGGTTATTTATATCATACTATATCATGGTATTGCTATGTTAATTATTCTTGGTATTGTATATTTATGGAAAGATAAAATCTCTAAATATAAATACAAAGTATGTCACGACTAATTTACCAGTAATTCTGGCATTTTCACTCGCAGTATTATTTCAAGCATTGGAATGCATGCAGCTCCTACGCAAAGATATATATGGGACATGTCTCTCAACTTGTTTCATTTACATATCCTTTTAGTGGAGTAAATACTATTTAGCGCTTCCCGGGACAAATCGGATTGTTCGCTCCGTCACCTCCAGACACTAACGTTACAATATTCAGTGTGTTAATAAGATCACTCTATTGAGTAAGAGACTCGGCGAATATGGCAATAGCAGAAGTACGTTCTTAGATCGCACGGAAATTGAATCGAACTTTAACCGCGATCTAATTCTCAGAAGCGTTTCTATTTATTTACTACAAGACTAAATTGAATTAATAAGAAAGAATGTTGTTGCTAGTCGAGTATGCTTTCATTGTGAGCTCTTCAATTCCAGCTAAAAAAAAAAATAATGCAATTCCAGAAGCAAATAGCACTCTTTAATACAACATCACGCAGCTGTAGATTAGATTTATTCGTAACAAGGGACTATACCCTGGGAGCAGCGGGATTTTGTGATCGCCAAAGTACAATAAATATCGAAAGATGTGAATAATTTGTGGAGGACAGTTTATTCGGTACTTGTCAACAATAAAACTACCAGATCTCTTTCGTTACACAGCGTATCGACTGAAATATGAAGAAAATCACGATCTTAGGAGAGGGAGCTCCAAAAAGCATTCTGCCTTGATCTACAAAAAAAAAACACAAGAACCGATATTACGGTCCATCTAGCTAGAATATGCTACTGCAGTGTTAATATCTCTATTGTGCGGGCAACTACGAGTGGATCCTTTATGTCCCCGTTTGAATAAACTCTTCAAACTACACTGTCGCCGTTATTAATGATACTCCATTCTTTCCATGAATAATAAACTTGATGCTGAACTCAGAACACGTGCAAAAACCGTGGACACGATCGTAATAAATGGTTTCTACTTGAAAATCCGACAGGACGTGAAATCCCGTGTTTTCACTCAAATACGATACATTACCCCTTGATAGATATAAAATGTATTCTAACAAGGGAATTTCATGTCGTTTCATTTATATTACTTAAAACTTATTCTGTGCATGTGAATAATGCCTTCGGTATTCATAAGGTAGAGCCAAATGTCCTTAAATTGAAATCTGTTAGAGCTTTTTGCTTTGGAAATTGAGATATTTTATGATCCTTTTTCTGATGATTCATATTTTCGGTTTCAACTAGTTATATCATAAATTTATTTTTGCATTAAGGCAAGAAGATATATCGGCGGAAGGAATATTTCCAATAGATATTACGTGCAAGAGGAGAAATAGAGAAAACATAGAGATGTTAGGAGAAGAGAACATTTGGAAAGCTAGCGGAAAATATTCATGTAATGTTATAATTTTGCTGTCTTTGATGATCCTCTGGCGTTTGATAGATTATGGTTTCATTCCATTTGGTATCGTTAAAACCTGGAGCAAACATTTAAACGTTTGGCGATTTTGAAGAGGAGTGCTGGACTTCAACTCTTAATATAATAGCTAACATACTCTTCGCCAGAAAAGAAAAACAGGTCTAATTAAGCCATTACATTACATTAGGAGAAATAGTATCCACATGGCTCAATTAATTGCCCCATATACTGCGGCTACTAGGCCACATCGGGCCTAGCGGGTGTTATCTTAAAATATCACAAGTCCAGGCCTTTGAGGAAGCTCAGAATCTTGTTGAACGAGATTCTTTTCAGGTCTTCTAAGAAACTGTTAGCTTTCCAAAAGACCAAACACCTTATTCTGGTGGCGGCAGGACAGAGTCAGAAAATGTGCTCAATTGTCTCCTCGTCCTCCAAACACAATCGACATTTAGTCTCATCCAAAACCTCAATACTGTGTAGGTGCTTTCTGACTCTGCAGTGGCGTGTAATGACAGAACCAATTCTTTGACAGTTTTGCGGTTAAGTTCAAATAGCTCTATAGTTCAGGCAAGATTAGGTGAAGTGCACGCATTCACCTGTACCAAACCAGGACAATATCTGATTAATTTCTGTTTTTCCCAGGAATTGATTTCCTATTTGGCTACTGTGACAATCCAAGTGGCATAGATTTAATCCTGAAAAATTATTGTGTGTTGTCTAAGGTGATAACATTTTGTAACTCTTTAAAATTAAATTAAATAAATTGGCAGTTGCCTACCTGCGTGTTTTTGCATCTCAATTCATCTCCGTTTGGAAAGGAGGTAGTGAAGTATGCATCGATCATTGATCTACTGCGCATGCATGAATTATTCGATTTCAGAGGCTTGTTGACCACGCAAACGTATGTATGAGGCGACTTATTCATTGGATTCCAAAGGCGAAATATAGTTAATTCGGCCTCCCATTCCACAACAAAAGAGTAAATCCAAAAGAGTGTCTAATGCAAGTGATGGGAAAAAGGCATTGCACCTGTGATTGTCATACTTACAATCGTTTATGTGACTGCAAGTTTGCTGTAGTTCTACCTTTTTGCACTTTCTGTCGCCAAGCCATAGATTCAAAGTTATGGCTGAACGTACTATTTTGACATAAAGCCAGTAATCTATATTTGGAGATAGCTCCCAAGATTTTCCTCATACCCTTCGGCAAATCCATAAGAATGCCCTTGCCTTGTGCGTGATATTTTCAAATGCGGTTTCCAAGATGGTGTCTTATTAAGTAAGACGCCTAGATATTTCACGTTTTCTGAAAATGCAAGCTTTAAGTTTTAAATAGTGGATGGTACCAAGTGTTCCACTCTTTTTTTTCTGGTGAACGGTGCTATCGTAGTTTTATTGAGATTGATGCTCAGGTTTTCTCTAGTGCACTAACAGAAAATAGCGTAGATTACCTGTTGGAAAGCTGAGGAAAGTTTATTCTCGCACGATCTTCTTATAAATTGAGCAATGTTAGGTTGAGTGAATCACAGGAGAACGCGTACTCGACATATATATCCTAATTATTCTACTAATCCACGTCCTGGAGGAGTAAGTTAGAGTAGATTACTATTGGTGTGGCCTATGGGCCTGTTTCACCGCGACCTTTTCAGATCCACTGTAATCCCTTTTTTCCTGGACGACGCTCTCTAATTTTGCCCTCTTAATTAGGCCTATCATGTTTGAGAGCGGTTTATTTGTATAACTACCAGCTGTGGGGTTCCCTACACCCAATATTAGAAACTTTGTCCTCGCCTAGCTTTCACATTGCCACAGCACATGAACTGGTGTTTCTTCCTCCTCTTGGCAGAATCTGCAGATCGCGTCATCTGTCAGGCCTATGTTGTACATATGCCTATTTAGTCTACAGTGACCAATCAGCAGACCTACTATCATTTTGACAGTCTTCCTGTTTTTATTCAGTAGATCTCTCGTGAATTCAGACTTCTGCTTTGCGATTTGGTAGTGCCAATGGCCTTGACGAACCTCGCCTGGCCAGCTCGTCCGCCGCCTCATTTCCTCTCATGCCCGAATGGCTAGGGACCCAGGCCAGGGTTAGTTTCCTTTGGGTGCTCACCTCATTTAGGGCGCTTTCACAGTTCGAAATTAGCTTAACGTTCACGCTTGTAGAGCTAATCGCTTTAAGTGCGGACTGACGGTCAGGGAAAATAGCGACGTTTTTATCTGGCTCAGTACATCTTTCTATTTCTTGGACACAGTGGTGTATTATAGCAATCTCAGCTTGGAACACCGTCGTGTCTTTGCTGGAAGAGCCTTTTTAGGCTTCTTAGCGTATATTCCAGCTCCAACGTCGTAGTCCGTTTTGCAACTGTCTGTATACCAGTTTGAGTCCGGTCTTACTATAGCACCTGCCTCCCAGTCCTTATCTGGTATTATAACCTGATGCTTTCCATCTAGGTTAAATGTTTGAACCATGGCATCACACGGCATTCCTAAAAGGGGTGCCTCCTTGAGTTCATCTAACAGTTTTTATAGTCAATACCGTGGGATTTACTTATCGGTACTTGACTATGCAAAAGTATGTGTACTGTAGACTTTGCAACTTCTTGTATATAAATATGTATTGGTGGCAGATTCAGAATTACTTGAAACACCTTTTCTTCGTAAGCCCCGATAACTTAATTCGTGGTAGCATTGTTAAATGCTTCCTCAATGCCCAGCAAAGTCGTCGTGGCTATCTCTTTGTCTTCTATTGACTTTGTAATTAACCTGTTGAGGTCATCTAATGCGACCTTTTCCGGTTGGTATGCATATTCTCTATCACTGAGTGGCGGTATCTCTTATCTATCCACCAGCCTTTCAAGGGTCTTGAGTAGAATGGAGGATAGGCTTATTGGTCTGTATGACTTCGGCTTTTGATCGGATACTTTATCTATCTTACGTAGGTATACTACCCTCACCTTTTGCCATGCAGTTGTAATATATCCCCAGGCTATACATGCTCTGAAGATTTTAATTAGATGTGGCGTCAATACCTCTATCCCTTTCTGAAGTAAGGCAGGAAATATTCCATCCGTGTCTGCAGATTTAAAAGGCGAAAATCTGCTTAGTGCCCACTTGACTCTCATGGCTTTTGTGATTTCTGCGGCCAGCCTCCAGTCTTTTTGTTTTGGCCTATCTGGTACTCGAATCTGCTACGGCCGGCCTCCCTGGAACGTGTGTCGAACATGACTACTAATATAAATAATTTAAAACATTCAAATAGATGGGCGAAAAGTTACTCCTGCCTTATTTACCAGAAGTACAAGTTACTCTGAAGAACTTTAGGAGAGAAAATTGGAGAAGTGGGGACACTTAACCTTGTACCCATTCGGTAGAGGCAAGATTGATTATAAACTCTGGAGCAACTCGTGACTACTTGAAACGTGTCAATGTGGGGGTGTTATTAATTAGACAATATTAAGCAAAAATAATCTTATTATCCGTAATTCAATAATTAAGAGGGGGTGGTGGGGGTTAGTAGAGGATTACCTTCCTTCAAAGATCATTTCCTCCGAGATGCACGAAGCTGTAGCAGTACGCGTATGCGAATTTATGTACGTATACTGCGGACGCTGTTCTAATCATTCCCGCAGAAGGGTTAATTAATCAGGCAGACTTTGTGATGTAGGTATTTCGGTAATTCCATATTAATCAAAGTTGCCGCCACTAACACTGTACGGTTCTAACGGTCGTGTGCGCATCCCCTTTGTAAATGTGTAAAAATATTTCCTAGGCCCTCACGGATCGACCCACCCGGCATAACCGTGTACCGCTACCATCCTAACTAAAGGGAATTGAATTATTGAAACTTTGGAGGCACCGTTTGAGCCAGCTGCGGATCAAATTCGTAATGCGGCCGCCTGTCTTATCCGGCAATTTGGGGAAGCTACTACCTATGGATTATTAGTTTATAAAATCGTTCGGGCGTAACAATGACATGGGGCTAAACTAATAAGGAGACAGGTTGCCTCCACAATTGGCGTAATTCACGTTCCTGATATCGAGTGATAGCTGTGGCAATGAATTTGAGAATATGATGAAAGGGGGTGAAATATGACGCGGATTTATTAATTAAATTATGTGACGATGAATGAGATGAATTTACCATACATTACATTTTTAAATAGGGATGCAATGTTAATATATACATATGGCAGTACTGTAAATATTTTTATACATTTTACGTCGCTATTTGAAGGTGTTCTTGTTGCGATGATACCGTAACTCGTTTCGTGCCTGTGCGCGCATCAAGCAAAACAGCAACATGTTTTCTTTTTCATCTGTTTGTAACAACTTAATGATCACTTTAAGCTGTGCTTACTGGTATTATGACCACACAGAGTAACTCAAATATGAAGAATAATTCGCCATTTTCTCCATGCCCTCATCACTACGCTGACAAAAGGAAAGGTGTTAAAGGAACGTGAAATTGTGTTGCACAGAGTAAGCCAAATTCGATGCTTTTAATACGAAACTTATATGGGGGATAGATAAAGAAATTAGACAAAAACAGACCTTGTTTCTGGTGCTCGATTTTAAAGAGAAATTGATTGATAAAATTTCTATTTTTATATCATCCTTAACATAAAAGATACAGAGCGTTTTTTGTAAAATATGCAATTCTTAAAACTTTAACTATGTGAGAAAATTCTTAATTTATATAAAAACTTTACTAGGGCGCTTTTAGATGCAGATTTCTGTGCTCTATTTTCTCTTTGTTTAAATTAGTATTTATTGAGATATTATCAAGACTTCAATTTTTCTTCATCTGGAACACCCTATATGTTTGTACGTTATTGAAAAGCATATTAAATTAATTTTAGTATGATATAACGCACTATATGATATTTTATTTAAACAGTTTTTAAAACATACTGCGCGTATGTATTTTATATTATCTAAATATTCTGAAGTGCTAGTTGTAATTAATATTACTGGTGTTTTTATTACCTAAGAATTAAAAAATATATGAAAACCATGAATAATGGCACATGTTAAACTGTTTTATAGAAGCAGGTGGAAATAAGGAAGTTGCATGTAACATTTACTATGGGCGACATCCTGAAAGGCAACAAGCATTCACAGAATTTTGTATAGCTTTAAAAGCCAAAACCTAAAAAACAATCTGGCCTAAAGTATGGACAAATAATTAGAGGAACTTGCTGTTTTCGAGGAAACAACGGGTTTAAAAGCATAAAATGAAATCCTATCGAAAAATGCATCACTGATTTTAGGGCAGATTTGGAGCGTTGTTTGGTATATTGTTAAGGGCTTCTGGGAAAATGTGAATAAAAGAATTATAATTTTGCTCTAAGCTATGTATGGATAAATGTAATGTAAGCAGTGTAGGATTTTTTAACATATATAACTCCTATTATAAGTTTGTTGTTTGAAAATGTTCTTGCTACTATTGGTATGAGATACTAACGACCGCGATGTTCGGACGTAGTTTCAATGTTTGGGAAGAAATTTTCCGTGCTCATAATCGAGCCCTATATATGTATATGACGAAATTCTTAACTCCGAAAGTTATTTGCAAATTTTGCAACACTTTATCAAACTCTACCTAGATGAACTACCTCTAAATCAATTGGAATTCGTTTATTTCCAGCATAACGGAGCATCACTTCATGATGCTGGCTAGATTAATGAGTTTCCGAGCAGTACAATATACTGATAATACAACAAAACCTTTATTCACATATCCATTCAATTAATTAATTAAAATTTTGATTCATTTTTTTTTCTTTTTCTATCTCATTCCATTTCCATTCCAGATCAAAGTTTATTTATTTTACTAGTAGTGATGCGATAAAAGACAATGTTGATAGTTTAAGCAATCATTGGAGCACTGAAACACAGCTTATAATATTGAATCTATACAATAATTTGAAGAATGAGCATTATGGGACTAAAACAAAGCAAAATGTAGAACGTTGAAATTAATGATTGTAACACAAAGAATAGTGCAAAAAATCGTTCAAAATGGTGTATTTAAAAGAAAAACAAGGAAGGATAAGGGGAAATCGAAGAAAATTAGTGTGTATGATTTTAATATTGTCAGAAGAGAAATGTACCGATCTCACAAAAGAAATGAGTTTCTACATTGTGAATTTTATGCAATTTCTTGAAAGAAAACAATAGATTGCAGTGTTGTATTACTACGTTGTGGCGTACTATAAAGAAAAACGGCTTTAAATACCGTACAAGTGATAAGCAGCGAACAATTATAAAATTACAGACTTAACTGCCTCAGAATGAATATTTGTTGAAGGTGAAGGCATTTGGGGGAGAGAAACGTTTTATTTGCTATTTAGACGAAACGTGGTATGACACCCATGATATTATAAAAAAAGGTTAGGATGCGAGATCTATGGGTGGCTGCGTTAGTGATGCATTACTTTCGACAAAAGAACAGAAAAATCCTCGTTGTTCTTTTTGGACACTATGGTCCAAAAGAAGAATGCTTCTAATGGAAGATGCTTTATTCTTATGGACTATTGGCGCCCTTTTCTATTTTATACCTATTTCTAGAATTCGAACTGCACTTTAGATGTATCTAAGAACAGTAGCTATCACATCACTCCGATTTTAACGATTGTGCGTGGCTTCTATTAAATGTCTACCTACTAAATGCACAAGATTAATATTTTATAGCTGTGCTGTACTTATTGTGTTATGAATAAAAAGCTGACATAATGATGTTTAGATGAGGGTACGTGGTTAGAAAAGTGGGAGTTAGATTTGGACAAAGCAATTTTTACGTTATGTTTGATAAACTTCTAGTTCATTGTATGCTATATTGACATTAGGCTTGCATTAAAACAATCTTAAATAGAAAACTTTCACTACTCAAGTAATAGAGAAGTAACAATAATATTCAAAAATAGTCTGAATCCAGTTACTGCACCTCTGTATTTATGTTGTAATTATTCATACGTATACCAAATATGTAATTAAAAAGTAAAAGAACTAATCACAAAATTTATTTTACGGGTGCATTTTGTAAACACTCAAATCAATAAAATTCATTTGTGCATACGTTGCTTTAAAGTATGTTTATTTATTTGGGTATGATCTCTAGAACTTTCAAACTGACTTTTGTAAGGTAAACATTACGGCAGTAAGAGGATTAAACCCTACAAATTTAAACGTCTCACAAAGAGGTTTGATAACACTGTGCGCATCTACATTAAGTTCCATATAGGGATTAACTGGAACGATCTACAACGCGATATTTGCAAAATAATGAGACTTCAAATTGTTGAGAAAATTGAAAACGGTATGTAAAGTTCCATATGTCAAAAGCTGTTTGTGAATGTTCTCATAGCTTGGTGGAAACCAATAGCGTCAGATGCGCAAATTACATCAAATCGCCGAATCAAAATAGACATTGAAGACTACACAGGCACCTAAAACAATCATTAAAAGTCAATATTAGCTCGGCGGTAGGAAGTCAACTCTTCGATATTTACCAACCCGTACATATCCGAGCGTATAATTTTCATTTCGCAAAGCCGGTATTTTTCAATTCTGCTTTTGCAAAATAGACTAAAAGAAAGAGAAGAACGGCTGACGTGGTGGGGGAATGCGATTTGCAGAGTAACTGGTTCTCGGTTTTGATTTTCTCCTATTTTACCATTTCCATGTGTTCCCATTACCCGAGGAGTACGCCTGTATATACGGAATTAGCATGGAGAAAATTTATTCAGATTCGTGATGTAAAAGTTATCGAAGCGCACATATGAACACTGCGGACGTAAATTGGAAGTTCTGCTAAGTTTAACGACGATGCCAGCGAAGGCAGCTGTTGCTGGAAGAAGCAGACTAATAAAATGTACTGCGACTCAATCGTTTTACTTTATTATTATTATTTTTTTGTTGACGACAAATTTTGTATTTTCTGTGTATTCTCGACGGCAATTTGTTTTCGCTTTTGTAAGAAATTTATATTTAAACGAACTAAAATGGGATTAAATCTAATTTATGGAAATATAAGAACTGCACAACAGACTGTGTTTCAGGTTACCAATTAAAGAAAACATTTTTAAGAGTAAATTGCTTAGAATGTACACTTATTATAAATTTTGATTTTTATTCGTTTTGTAAATTTTGAATGAAATCAATATTCCAACTTAGTATACATTTATTGACGTTTTGTTGCTGTCAACAAGAACTTCTTCAAAAATATGTATTAAAACTACAACACAATTAGCTTAATAATACTTAAATAAATTAAATATTAAATTACTAGAAAGAAAAATCCAGATTTTTTTCTTTTTTTGAAATTACAGTAGGGAACAATATACTGAACTTATATCTTTGAGGGTGGATTTATCAATTGCAAATTATTACTACCATTAAGCCAGAAATTAACAATCCAAAAAAAACCTTAAATTTTATTCTTCTAGTCCGTAAAAAAAATAATTACATTAAAAATTGGAATTTTTAATTAAATTTATAGTTGTAGTCGTATTTATTAGAATATGTTATAATGCTTTTCTTTAAATTTATATATCTTGATTAAGTGTTCATTTCCATGTGTTAGTCGATGCAGTTTAAAATATAAAGTTGTTCTTATTTTACAATTTATCAAGGAAGTTTTAAACTTCTTAAGATTTTATACACAAGTTGTTTGTTGTTATGGGAGCCATCTGATCTGAAGCCTTCGGAAACACTACAGCGTCTTTTCAGCGTCTCTTCATTTTATATTTGATCTTCCATTTCTCTTATCCATTAAATTATATCAGCCATTCCAGTATCCTAGTGCCCTGCAATAATCTGTACAGGTCTTTGGCTGATCGAAGTAACCCTCTGGGTTAATTTTTTGGGTTGCCAAAAATTATCTGTTTTTTGCATCCAGAGCCTAGCATCCTCTGTCATCCCATCACAAAGTCTGCAGTTGGTATCTCCATTGTTGATCCCAATTTTATGTAGGTATCCTTTTAATGCGCACCGCCCTGTAAGGAGATCTGCTACGGTGCGAAGATGATTCCTACTAAGCTTCAGTAGTTCTTCAGTCTTCTTCTTTGATGGTCTCTTAATAAACATCTTTCCATGAATTTGCCTGGTTATTTTATCCCAGTACGCATTGTTTTATCCTTTCCTGGATCAGATCCAGTTGCTCTTGACTCAAGGGTTTTTCTGAATAACATTACTCAGTTACTGCCATCTGTATTCCTGACCCTGTTTTGCAATAAGTATCCTTGAGTCTCCTCCAGGTCTGCGATGGCGTTTTAGAGTGCTACCGAAATCTACCCCCAGTGCTCTGACTTCCGCCTCCCACCTTGGGTTTCTACTTTATTTCCTTAGCGGCTTGGTTTGCATTTTCCGCCCTGGATCCTTTACAGTCATAGGGACGTGGTCTCTGGTCGGCCCACGTACCCTTTTCCTTCTGTTGCTGCAGACTGAGCTGTTGTACTCCTACAGCAATATTTTCGTCAGAATCATTGTGTTGTCTGCTATTCACCTTCAAGATAGTCATCGGTTTCTGGAGTCCCGCTAGAAGAGGTTTCCGATGCACTCTCCTGATCCCTTTGTTCTGGTTTTAAAAGTTCATTATTCTGGTCCATACCGTTCGCACGAGTCCTACTTGTGGTAAAGATTGTCCACACCTGCTCTTTGCACTGGTGCAAGGCTGGTTACTCTGGAAGGTCGCTCAGTTTCTTAGAGGCTCTGTTCGTGCGCACCTTTTGCTTCAGGTGCCATCCATCCTTCGGCACGGATCGCATAACACCACTGGATTGGGGGGAATTGGACTAGTGGAGACTGACCTTCTACCTAGCCACGCATCTCATCGGTCTAGTCCGGTATCTTAGGATTTAGGTTTTTGCTGTGGTTGTTGTCTCCCCTCGATATATTCAGTTAAGCTCAGAGCTCTCGCCCATTTCAGAGCATGGTATAACAGTCGAATGTGAAAAGTTTCGTTCTACGACCAGCGCCGTTATTGCTGATGCAGACCATTAGCTACGACACGACAGCTTGGTCAGGAGATTTTTTATCCAGCTTAACTGGTCTACACCGCAGCGTTTTGCTTGCATGGTAGTATCTCGGCAGTGGGAATACGGGAATATGGGGACCATTACATACTTGTGAAACTTAGGCCGCCACTGAAAGTAACCGCTATGACAAGCTTCACAGAACACTGCCACTCCAGCAATAATAAACGTTATTAAATGTCATGGCGGTGTCTTTTTAATTGTAGGCAGCATATCTGCTCAGAACTGAAAGTATATATCGTTTTTTTTTTTTCGTGAATATGCAGATACATAAAAATAGTTTTTATTTTTCATTGTTATAGGTAGTTTTTTCATCCGAAATCGCTCGTTAGTTGTAGGAATTAGCATTCTGTGATTTTCTGTTTAAAGCGCGATTAAAAGTTTATAAATCAATACAGTATTTTAGGCCATTACTTCGGATGCCAGACCGTAAATTAAAAGGTACTTTTAATCAGCTTTTAAGAGCTTTAATGCGAGAACCGAAAATGAGAAAGGACAGCTGTCTTCAACAATTTTGCTGGAAGATCGAATGCTTTGGAATGAGTTTAGAAATCAATATTTCTTTCCTGCGAAATGCAAACATTCTTGAGAAGTGAAATGTAATTAGACGAGAATTTTACAAATGCAAGCTAATGCCCAATATTTTGAGCAAAAAATTACTTAATAACTGTGTTTATTATTAAGTAATCCTTAATAACAAAGTTTTGCAATATTTTGAGCAAAAAATTACTTATTGACTTTGTTTGTTATTAAGTAATCCTTAATAACAAAGTTATTAAGTAATTTTCTGAAACACGCTAGTTTTATTATTATAAAAGGAACCGGCTGCCGAAAAAACAATTTTTCATCCCCTGTTTTGCTCCAGCGCTGCGATATTATTGACCATTTACCCGATATCGTAAAGTTGCTTTTTGTGTAAACGAACGATTAATATCCTTAACAAAATCAGTTTCCAAATTTAAAACAGAACATATAACACTTTGCAGTTATTTAGAATGTTTTCTGTCAACAGAATTGGCAATCATTAGCGCTTGAGTAGAAATGCCATTTTTTTTCCATATGTCACAGATAACTTCGCTCTAGAAAATTCTTTTTTCTTGCCTTCATTGGACGTATCATGGAGTGGCTTGTTGTAGTTTTATACTCTGAACTTCTCTTAGGTCCATAGTGGAAACATTACCTTTACCAAACCATCAAAATACCTGCCACGATCCTCTAATGATTTTGTAAGAATCTGCAAATAACACCCTTTACCAAACCATCAAAATACCTGCCACGATCCCCTAATGATTTTGTAAGAATCTGCAAATGACACCTTCTGCTAGGCTCATTTAGATTGTTGTTGCTATGACTGCTTAGTAAGCCTGTTATTACTTAAAACCTTCCTGTCTTCACTTAGTTGGTTTTTTCTCAATGTGGGCCTCTGATTCTCCTTTCCCAGTTCTTGTCCTGAGGACCTATGCCACGACTTCCTGGGCCTACTGTATACTCACTAATGAACTATTAATGAGATTTGGTAATGCTCTGATAACCCTATTTGGGTGGATTATCTTGGTGTAATTTCTCTTGTGCCTGTATGGCTGGATATCTAGGACTATGTTGTACTGCCCTGCTCATCTGATAGCTAACGGTATATGTTCCAATATTGACGCAAAAGTCAGAAAGAGTCACATAGTGCTAAAGCCAAATTTATGGACACGCCTTTTCAACCTTCTGGTGGAGTTATTTTAACATGAAATCTGCTTGACTGAACTAAATAATTTACACGCTCTATGGAATCAAATCAAAAACTTCTACTGTTTGAAATGTTGCTACTTCCATTCAATATTTCTTTTTCCTACTTAAAAAATATACCCTGTTTATTGTGATCGGCAGAAAAATAAATCTCATTATGGGATTTAATTGTATTTGAAAAATTAGCGTAAGATTTGAAAATTAATATCTACTGGAAGAGAAAAAAAGCAGATCGTAGATACAACATAGGCTGTAATTTTCTTTTGCTAACACTTCGAATCATTTTGGCGCTTTTTTTAATAAACATAGTTAATAACAAAAGTATGAATATTCTGCTGACATTATTATATTACTAACTAAATATTTGATTCCTAGAAAGGAGAACAATATTTGAGGTAGATTCTCTGTTCTACGAGAAATAAAAATTACTAAAGAACTAGCAGCAACTCTGTTTTTAGAGTGAAAGATTAAAATTAATTTACAATGTAACATTGTTGTCCATTAAAGTATTTTACGATTAAAGATAACTCATCTATTATGTATCTCCTGTACGTAATAAAGCAAATAAAAGTTTCATTACTTACATAAGCAGATACTTTGCTGAAATGCATCAGCTTACGACGAAGAGTTGTGAATGTAATTCCCTTGTTTTACGAACTTTTTTAAGAGCTTTCAGTAGTAGCTGTTTCGCGTAAAACAAATATATACAAGTAAAACAATGCGCACACTTTGTTTATAAAACCAGTAGCTTGAATAATTTTCTTAGAAAATATCTAAAATTTTTTGATACTTGGAAGACTCCTGAACAGTATCTCACTTTAAATTAACATTTTACTAGTGGCTACATTGCATACAATGTAGTTGCTTCCCAATCGAAAGAACTATAATTGATTTTTGGCCATGGCAATATAGGGTCTTGTTATCGAGATTTCTAAACTGACATAAATTCATTTATTCCCACGTAGGATGTTTTTATACTTCTCAGCAATTTGTAAATACGTGTATTCCGAGCCACGTCTTCTTTATATTTTACGTCCCAATTTTAAATTTACGGCTGCTGTACACATTTCGCGAATGGCAGAAGATTTATTTTTCTGCATTCTTACAGTTCAAAGATTAGTTTGTAGTTTCATTTTCCAACCCCAATGTTTTATTTATATTCTCTAGCAAGCCATGATGTAATATAATATAAATAACAACACGGCTTGTTAGAAGCTAAATTTAATTGATCATATTGATGATGATGTTCTGAATCTGAACTAGTTTCTCTAACTAAGCTTCTAAGCTTAACTGGTGATCTAGAGCTTATTACTGAAGCTAGAAATGAGAATCTCTTTGCAGATTATGTACATATATAGGTAGTTGGATGAAAGAGCATAAATTAATACTGACATCTGTAAAAACTGAGGCGGTGTTAGTCTAAAAAAAAGACAGTGGATCTGCTTATAATTTTTAACTCACAAAAGACTTATGGAGAATGTTAGAGGACTTTGGGACAATATTCGGAAGAAAAAAGTACACTTTTATCTTTTCAAAAAAGAGAAAACTAGCTGGACTTATAGCAGGAGTATGATACATAATATTATATTGTTTGACACTCCAATATGGTAGAAAGCTGTTCAACTAAACAGGTATGGAGTCTATTGGTCAGTACACACACACACTTTTATGAGTAACAGCTGCATTTAGAACTGTTTTCATTGAAGATCAGTTATTAGAGCCACGATTTCTATTAATATTGGCCCTAGAGAAAGTATACATTTATGAATAACAAGGTGTAGTTAATAAAACCAATGCCGAGCTAGAAAAAACTCAACACATGTGTAAGAAAAGAAAACTGCAAAGCCCTAATGGACCAAAAGACTAGTTAAGAAAGTTATTAGAATTGATCTTTGACAATATTGAAAAATTCCTGCAGAATTGCATTCATTCGTTTTTAAACTGCACGTACATACATGGGTCACTTGTTTACATTCTTCCACCTAACTAACGCAAAATTATTCAACCCTTCCCTCACAGTGCCGAGCACTGACCTAAACAGTTGACGCGTAAGTCGATCAACCAATGGGCAGCGGGCCAAGATACGGATGGCCCTACTTCAATGTAATTTTTGCGCATGCTGCGGCCACCCCCTCTTCCGCTAGATACGCGCGGAGGCCTATAGACGTCTGAAATCGGGGCCAATATAGATGTGGCTAAAAGCTAAAGGCTTTTTAATGATTAATTTATGATTTGTAATGGTGGGGTCATGGCCTCCTGTCCCTTTAAGAGGAGCCACCCCTGGAAGGAAGGATATTTCTGGATCATTTTTTTGCGAGGTGTATATAAAGCAGTTTCTAATTGAAAAAGGAAAGAGAGAGTCCTTTTCGCTAATAAAAATATTTTCGATTTCTCGGTGAATATTAGAGTTACTTTCAATCATCCTACAAACAACGTAGTAAGGTGAAATTGTAACACCTTTAATCGTTTACGCTCATATGAGTATTTGAATTCTTAAGTTAAGGTGCAGTTTAAAGTTTGCTAGGAAGTACAAGTGTATACGGAGGCGAATATAATTACTGTACTTCCATTTCGCGTGCAACTCCGTATCTACGATTTATTGCTCTGGGTTCATTATACAGCCGTAAAGCCACTGGATTTTATTAAACATACTGCTGATTAATGAATGTGCACGGTTATAGTGGTTAAGCATGATTTAAACGGCGGCACGCG
Organism: Protaetia brevitarsis; assembly: GCA_004143645.1. NCBI lineage: Eukaryota > Metazoa > Arthropoda > Insecta > Coleoptera > Scarabaeidae > Protaetia > Protaetia brevitarsis. The sequence goes on along the minus strand of RXPK01000015.1, from coordinate 349,339 downwards.
AAATGGCTGTAGTTTTAATCGTTTCATGGTTCCCTTTATCTGTGAATTAAATATCGATGTGCCACAGCATTGTGCACATAACAAAAACAAATAAAAAATAACATTTACACAATGTTATTTTTTATCTTGCATTCAAATTATACAGAATATCAATGCAAATTTCTGCACAACTTGAAAGGAATGAATGGAGCTAAAAGGGACTTACTATATATAAAAAGGCTGAAGATATGAAGCTTTTAATTAACGCGAGCAAGTGGGCTAATTGCGAATATGCCTCATAGCTCGGATTTTTATACGCGGAATAGATATGTGTCTGTTTCCAATTTATCCACCCTTTCGAGATGGTACCTCACATAATAATGATCTGTAGGTAGCCTTACTTTCGACTTGTGCCTGAGTAGGTCCTTGATATTCAAAAATACTTAACCAGCCTAATTGTTTGGAAGTATTATGATCAAAATGAGAGCAGATATCCATGATTGGCACTCACTCTTAATTTGGCTTTTCTAAATGCCTGCAACAACTTCTAGTCCATAGGTTAGCTTCCCTATTTTGCCAGTTGTTCAGCCGTTCTCATTCCCTTTAATGTGAGCATATCTTGGGTTCCAAATTAGAGTCATCTATTAATACTCAAACAATGATGTATGGAGCAGAAACGATGACCCTTACAAACAAAGATGAAGAGAACCTAAGAATTGTGGAAAGAAGACTAATAAAAACAATCACGGGATCGGTGAAACTAGCAAACAACGAATATGGACAAAGAATAGAAAAGAAAATAAAAGCACAAAGGGTAAAATGGCTGGGTCACGTGTGGAGAGCTGGTGAAACGACTACGACATATTTAATGCTACGGTGGGAACTAGGATACGGAAGAGGACCAGGAAGACCTAGAACGAGATAGTTGAAGGAGGTTGAGGAAGATTCAAAGAAAATAGGAGTGATCAATTGGAAAGAGAAAACAAAGACAAAACAAAACATAAACAAGAAACTGTAGACGGAGATGTAAGAAGATTTAACAAAGAAACTCAAGAAGAAGAATAACGTAGACTAGTTGGTAAAACTTACCTATAAAAAATCGTAAACTAATTTTTACTTTGAGATGTCGTTATTTGCTTGCGCTTGTGATTTAATGATAAAAAAAATAAAGCATCAAAGTTCCCCTTTTTTGATAAAGAAGTAATTTTGATCTGATTGCTTTGTTCAGATCATGACACTGGAAAGTATACGACTTGATTCTGTTACAATATCTTGTAATAACAATGCTACTGGTGCAGAAAATCCTAACATATTTTAATAGTAATTTAATCTACATTTGTAATCATATATACGAACCCCCACATACTATTCAATTAAAAAGAAATGCTAACAAAGAAATACTTTTCCAAATGAATTCGTTCAACTCATAGAAAAATATCTCAAGTTTGAGAAACAATGTTAAACAATATTACAAGTATTGCTTCGTGACAACCAACATTGACTAAAATATCAGAGACGGCAATCACCAGGAAAAGGCGTTTACATGATTTTTCTGACTTTTACATAAGTGACAATTTGAATTAGAAGTGCTTAAATACAATTTACTTTTCCTACATTTCTACGCTGATGGAGTAATTATATCTGTCTACAGACTAAGCCATACTCACACATAAATCTTTATTATCTGCGTAAATAAACTACCATTATTGTAGAATGGTATTACCCTTCGCGAAATTACCTTTCGTTCTGTTTACGTATATACGTATATAGCACATCGTTTTGTTCGAAATTTAACTAACCATTTAGCAAGGACAAACCTAAAGCGGGGACGGTATGCTAGAAGCAATCGAATAAACTTTTGCCAAAACCAGTTTCGCGGCTAGAATTTTATTAGAGATACTTTACTTCGAAATCCTGTTACCCGAAATCGTTTACTATTACCTGCTTGCCTTGTATCTGGTAGAAATATTAACGTGCATAATTTAAATTTACTACTAACTACATACATAGATGGAGGGAAATATAATTGGCTAGGTATATCCTTTACTATCGTTTCCAGGATTTATCGTTCGTTATTATTTTCCGTAGCAACCACTGGATTTTATTAAACGATTGTAGCGCGAATATGGAACTTAGAGAGATTCATATTCACGTGAACGTTAAGTTAATTTTAACTGATTGCACACTTATTACAAAAGTTCATGCTGTGCAACAGCAGGGCAAACCTGTAAGGTTGCATTAAATAGTGGTGTGTTAATTGCATACGAAAAAAAAAAACCCTTTGGTAACGTCGAGCAAAATCTAATCGATTTTTATGAATAAATCAAGTTCTTTTATTTTGATGAAGGCAAACTCGTTTTCAAAATCGAAGTGGCTGGCGTTTCACTCTGAACTACCAGTGTTTTGCTTACGATACGTGTTGTGGTTTTCACTGTACACGAGCTGTTTTCAACATTCATCCCGAACTTTCTGGTGGATTCGCCGGGCGTCCATCCGGAAGCCACTCCAGCCGCATTTTGCTTGCGATACGTATGGTGGCATCCTACTCGTGCGCTGCCGCCAGACTTGTAAGTAGCTTTAAAATCTATTTCTACTGCATGCTAGCGGTCTTAAACTGGTTTTAAGTTACTTTAGAGTCAAACTGAAAAAAAAAATTAATATTTTCAGTGGGTTCTGTTAAAAAAAGACACCTATGGGGACAGGGAAAATCCTTTTGATTTTTTGGAAAAATTAATAAAGTTAAATCCCACTTTTTGCGTAAAAATGCTTCCTCACTTTTCACTGCTGAAATATTCGTTGTTTCACGCACTCATACAGTACCTCTTGGGGGCAGGTGGTGGGTTTTTCTATATAACTTCTGCGGTTTTTCATCGATCAAGTGGAGCGGAGAATGTCATAGAAGTACCATAAATAGTTCATCTATACGAGGTACATCTTGCTATTTAAACGCGATGGATCCCGAACTGCTGTCAAAACCCCACTTACACAATAAAGGTAATGGACTATCCCATGCTTCGAGCAAAATACGCTTTAAAATGCTTTCCTAGATGTCATTCAATAAATTTTGCAGGCGTTCTTCACACTTTCGTTCGGACATTGAAACTTGCTGTGTTAGTTAAAAGTTTCTTCCTTTCTAGAACTTTATAATTTGGCGAATACAAATCTTATCCGTGCTAGTGAGTTCCAGTTCTTAATGCGTTGTACTGTTCCTTAGTAAAATTTATAGAAATTAGAAGTACCACATCTTCTTCTAACGAATAGCTGGATTGTAGTTTTTCTGGGATTTCCATTGAGTTAAATTTCGCTTTGATCGAAGCTTTTCCTTTCATTCTTCGACGTTTAATTACCACTAAAGCATCCTCGAAAGTTTTTCGATAGTCGGTTCCCGCTGGTGGAAGAGCGACCAGCAATACAACGATGACCCACTTCAGGAAATTCTATTTCTTCTTGCGACTAGGCACCAAATTTTCCCAGGAAGCGATTTTTCGTTCTCTGTGAGCTTTTCCAATTTCGATAATAGGCAGAGAAAAAAGATCCTCTAGTAAAACTCAGCAGAGTCTTTGTTGCAATTTCGTTACCATCTGTTTGAAAGTATTCTTTCAAGGAATCAAGAACTCGAATTTTTCGCAATCTTGGAATTTCTTAAATTCCATAATCTTCTCATGCATGGCCATAGGTCCAATTGGTGGATTCGCCATGGCCACAATACAGCAATTCGACAAGAAAAACTTAAAAAAAGCAACTAATAAGGTTTTCTACTGGAAACATCGATTTTAAATCTCATAAAAATACATTAACATTTCACAAGAAAACTCCTCTGAAATAATTTTATTTACCCAAAACTCGCAACCTTTTATAGGTCTTAGCACCTTAATGAGCAGACAGGGCCGGATAAGTAAACTTTCGTTATATTAAAAACTCTTTAATTACTTAATACATATGATTGCCTTGAGCTGGAAAAAAGATAAATTTCTAATACCTTTAATCCCACTAAATGATACTACTAAGATAGTACTATACCACTTTCAATATAAAGCTATAGAGCAGTTATATTTTTAAAGAATTGTTCTGGGCAAAGCCAAAAGTCTGAAGAATTTATAACATTCAGATACCATTATTTAAAGGACATGAACATTACGATGTTTGCAAGCGTATATCCTTACTTTAGATGATGGATCAATTGCAATTCTCATCCCAAAACTTGATCTAATGTGATAAGATGATCATACCACAATTTTGCTGCGATTGGGAAAAGTTAAAATTGCCGATTTTGGTTGAGTTATATCGAAGCCTAAGCTGGAATACTTGGACCTTATACATCAGGTATTAATATTTCATAAACTATTTAGAATAGCTATATCAATTCCTGGTACTAACCGAGACAGAATTTTGTGTTGCAATCAATATTGTAATATAAATGCGCCATTAAAAAAATGTTTTTTTAATTAAAGATATCGATATCGGACACAATTTTTGAACAGCCTGTATATGATTTGGTGACGAAGGATACCATTTAGTGCGTAGTGCCAAATTAAGATTCATGTAAGTACTCTTAATCAGTCCCTGCACATGAAGATTGCCCTACCTACGGAGTCTTTCCTCATTCGGATGGAGCCCTAGAGATTTACAATGTCTTGCGCTGGCGAGTCCATTTCAAAAGGCGCAGTGCCTGTTAGCAAGTTGGGATCTGACAAACGTTTTCATGCTTCCATATGAGTTACCACACGTCAGTTCTGGACCTAAGAACGGCATCTCGCTGGCACCCCTTACTAATGTGTCAGCTATTTCATTGCCTCGGATTCCCAGAGTTACCTGTCATCCATCTCATTGTAAAATTTAGATGTTCCGCCAGCTGTTTAAGCTTTCTGTGGCACCCCAGTTTCATCTCAGTGACAGTCTGCAAAGCTTTGAGGGCAGCCAGGCTGTGGAAGATGATTTCTACCCTTTTATTCTTACGCAGGCGATTTGAAATGCCTTCAGCACAAGTCTTGATGGCAATAATTTCGGCCTGGAAATGGTGGGGAAGGGCCCTAGGCCAAAAGCTTCGCCGTCCCGCTCTCCGTCCCTCCAGATTCCAATGCCCGTGCCGTTACGCGTTTTCGAGGCGTCGACGAACCAGCAGGATAGACCCCGTGTCGGTTTACGGTTGTACGCTATTTGCAGTTTCTCTTGCTGGAGATATATACGCTGTATCCCCCAGAGAAGCTTAAAACCGGCGTAATCTTATCCACCTTTACGGACAGCGGTACTGTCTGTTCGATGTAGTTGAAGATGCTTGCGTGGTCTCCGACTGTGCCGGAGAAGCTCTTGCATCCACTACATTTTGCTCTATAAGCCCCCAGGTGTACTTCAGACCCCAACACCACATGGCTCCCGTGATACCCAAACAGGCAATTCTTTGGGCTTTACTAAGTACACTTATAGCATAGCCTTAATTTGCTTTATGCCACCAAACTAGCGAGGCGTAAGCTATAGAGGGTACTATAACTTTCATGTACAGCCAGTGTACCATTGCAGGCTTTAGTCCCTACATTTTACCGAACATACCTCTACAAGACCAGAAGTTCCGGCACATTGAGTACTTACCCGCTTGTACTTCTACTCACATTCATAAATCAACTCAATATTTAACACCATACAAAATATTTGATTTTATTCGAAAATTCGTCAAAAATTCAGCATACATACATAATTGCAAATGTCTTAAAATGATTGAGTTTAGAGATAGATGACCCTAATGCACAATGGGCCATAAAAGATGCGATAAATTCACTAAAGCAAAATATATAGTTAGGATTAATAAATATTTTCCTGTTTCATGTATTTATTAGAAACAAATATTTGTTGAAATTTATTTGTCTTAACGTTTATCTGACGATTAGCAGGCTTGATGAAATCAAGTCATGTTCTCATTCGATTCTTGCTTTACGATTATATTCGCTGAGTGCGTGTCTATTTAATGACGAATTTGTATTCGTGCTGATAAATGTAACAAATGATTTTTTTTCCATTTTATTAGTGTATGAGATTAAAGCGGGAGTTAAACAATTCTTTTTGACATAATTAAACATCCTTTACTTTAAATTGATAACAAATTGCCATAAGCAAATTAAACATCATATCGTGTTTTGTTAAATTGTTTTTCGCATTTCCCTAGACAACACGCTCCTTCCAAATTAAATTTGTATTCATCAACACGTCGCGCTATAAGGCATTTACATTATGTGTACGACGTTCGTAGCAAAAACTCACCCTGTTCTGGCGAAATTGGCTATGTAAATGATAACGGACTCGGCTAGGGCCAGCTCGGATCTTGTGTAATTCCTCGGAAAGTGATTAAAACCGTCAACAAGTGGGGCGCCGAAAAAATAAGGCAGTTCCTCTCCGTGCACCGTACCCATTCTCTGAAAAGTAACACAAGGATTCATTAAAATACGTCGGATGCGTTAAAGGAACTTGTATACAAGAAGGGGAAAGATATAATGTTTATAGTGATAGGTAACAGCTTATAACTTTGAGCTACTGCACAAACCGAGACTTTTAAGAATAAATTTTTAATGAGTAAAATTTATGAAACTAAACAAAGTAAAAGCAAAATACACGGGCGTTTGATGTTCTTCTAAGCACCAGATGGGGGCTCTAAAGCAGCGGCAAGTTCGTACCAATACCGTTGATAAAACGCATTAGGGAACTTTGTGATATATAATCTAAATTTTTCGATATAATTCTTTCAAAATGTATTTAGCCGTTGCCTGCAGCATCTGCGCTTCGAAATTTATTACAACACTCCCGAACTTTGCCCAGTTGCATAGCGGAGAATAATGTTTGGTCTTATATTAAAATTTACAGAGATTACTTCGAAGATTCCCCCAATTTAGTATCATCGTTCAACATCACACAGTATACGCTTTCGATTTAAATAGTGGATAGTACGTGGTAAAATATTTTTAACTGGATCGAGGAAGTTAGTATTCATTTCTAGCTGATATAAAATTAAAACTACTAATGATCCTGTCCCTGCATTAATTATATTTACGTCTAGGGCAAAGCGCACTTACTTTAATGACAATCTCGTTTGAGGATGCAGCTTTATATTTTTCATATAAAATGAATATAAAAATGTTACCCGCCGTACAGCTAAAAACATCGGCGGAGCTTGCTAACAAAATTATTTTGCAGTGACTTTCTTTGACAAAAAAGCTCCGCAAAACTGCATTATCCTCTTCTTAAGAACCAAAGTTCCCGGAGCGGAATTAAGATATAGAATCCAAGCTAACGTAACTAAGAATATTGGTACATACAGAAAAAGGCCAATAGGCATAATACGGCCACCATTAGTGTTCTGAAATTTATAGGTGCCGTCTACTGAAAAGCTGTCGAATCTGCTCGTTAAAAGGTTGCAAATCTAAGGGTGCTGTAAACTTTGTCTCCAAAATTATGGTTTTAAAATTTGTGAATATTCACATCAAGCATATTATATTGTAATTAGTCTTTCAAATTATATAAAAACATTCTATTCTACTTTTAAAAAGCAATGATTTATTTTTATGAATTTGTGTTTTTAGAATGACGACGTATTATCAACCTAGATACTTTTTATGGTGTAACAAATATAAACAAACAATACTGATCTGTTTGTATCTGTTTATTACTAAGTATGCTTTTCGTAAAATATTTCAAACTACTATTAAAATTAGAATATTATAATCAAAGAGAAGAAGGATGACTTCCCTTCAATTTCTTACATTTTCTTTGATCTTTTTTTTTTTACTGATCCAATCGATCAAAGAGACCGGATTTGTTTTCGTTTACAATATTCCGCCTTTTTTTAAATGATTTACGAGAGGCACTTCAAAAGTGTCTTTCTAGTTATTTTTATTTTAGATGAGCAAATTAACGTGACGCTTTGAGAAGATATTTTGAAGTAAATATAGAAAGAATATACTTCCAAAGGTGTTATTTATCCAGGTGTGTTATTTATTCAAGTGTGTTATTACATTTAAGTGAACTCCTGCATTTTGTATTCACTCAATCATAAGATTTGGTGGAAGGTGATTATTTGCTACAGTATATCATGTCGCGAAACATGTTTTTCTCTTATATTTTAATGAAGAAGAAACTGAAGAATATGCATAAATGTAATATCTCCGTAAGAATCATATCTGCAAAATATAGAAACGTAACGAATTTAAAAAGACATTTAAAGGATATTCATTACATGAAGGTTTTATTTCTATTATATTTGCTTATTGGTTATTTAACTTACATAGTTATTTAATTAAATATATAATATTGTACATACTAAGGCAAATAATTTTATTTAGTTATAATTTACAAGTGTTCAGGGTGATCACCATTCTGTTGAATGCATAATGCAGTGCGACGTTTCATGTTGTCAAAAATATTCTGCAATACATTTGGAGTTGGTGTTTCATTACGTTTATTTGTAATTGTATTCCTTAGGTCATTTAAGTCATTAATTCTTGTCGTATATACTTCATTTTTTAACAATCTGATGATAGAAAAATCTAACTACGTAAGATCTGGTGATCGCGGTGGCTACACTGTTGAAAATATTACGGTGTTGGCGTTAATTTTGCGCTAGTCAAATATTTTAGTGTTGATTTTTACAAACTTTGCCAGACGAGTTGACTACGCGTATTTAATAGACACAATTAGTAGAATTTCGTGTGAATCTTTGTTCAGATATGAGGATTGACTATTTTTCTAGAATTTAGAAGCGTCAACCAATCAGAATTTTTCCCTCGGATAGAAATATAGAAACCCCACCTATTCTAATACAGTATTGCATTATACGCAACCACCTGCATTGCACGTGAATCTGTTTTCGTGTTTGATTCTCCGTATTAACATATCCAAACAACCACAAATGTGACTGATTGCGAAGTGGTAACCTCGTGTTATTAAACGTTAATACATCTTAAAGTTGTATTGGGAACATCTATTTACGCAATTAGTTTAGACTTGAATCAATACATAAACATTCACTTAATTTTATAATGGTTCTCAAAAATCATTTTAAATTGGTACGTTTAGTTGAAACCAAGACTTGTGAATGAGTGTTTTGCATATTTAAATTGAGAAAACGTTTTAAAGAGAAATATTATAGCACTAAGAAATAAGGAGTTGCATATTAAAAGACGTTGTGTTTAGAAATGGTGTTAAAACACTCAATAGATCGCATTCATTTAGTTAAACAGCTAGTAAATGTGACTAGAAGTATTTTATAATTCCACGTGTCAGTTGGACAAAATAACCCCTTAGCAATAGACAATACTTGACTATCTTTGCTCGTCAAATTTAAACTTCTATAGTTCTCGACAAAATAACACGAAAGAGTGTGGACCTCTCCTGACTATTAAATTAGTCAAAAAAGTGTTAAAATTTTCAACAGTGTAAGCACATCTGCTTATAACTCGATTAGGGAAGTATTGTTCTAATAGCGCTACATTTTCACAAGTTGTATATGCAGTAGCCCCATCTTGCTGGAAGAAACCCCATTGAATTCCTCCAGTTGTAATTGATTTAAAAATGATATTAATAGCTCTTCTCGGTATCTTTGGCTATTAATGCTACTGTGAAAAGATATTTCTACGACGAGATACAGTTAACTATAAACCAACTTTAACAGGATGCAAAGGAACTTCAATATGATCGTTTGGATTATTTCTAGATCATGTTCTGTAATTTTGTTTATTTACAAACCCGCTTAAATGAAACCATGTTTCATCAGTAAAAAAAAAACTTAGATCAAGAATTTCGTTATTATTTAAATTGCAATAATTTATCCTACTAGCGCGATTTCTGGGTAAGATCTGATAAACAACTGATACATTGTATGGACACATGTGCAAACGACGCTTCAAAATTCTATGAACGGTATAGAGGATACATTGGTTTGAAGTGATATACGACGAACCGATGAATGTGGGTTTTCACCAACGTGGTCAACACTATTTTGCTATGTACGCGGTCTACCAGAGCTTTTGCCTTTTAAAAGAGATCCTTTAGTCGGAAACTTCTCCACTACTAGACGAATATGATGTTGTAAAACGGTATTATCCACAATTCTATTAGGAAACTGCAAGTGAAGCAGTCGCTTAGATTCAGTGTAAGAATATTGCCATTCGTCATTAAGAAATTGTGCACTTCGGAAATATGCTTCAACAATGAAAATATTTTCTTGCAATGTGTATATTATTTAGTAGTATTAATTTAAAAACTATCAGCAAAGATTATGTTGCCACTCACAAGATGGCAAATGTCAAAATAACATTAGTAATACAATTATAAGGTGCTTTCTATTCACCGTCTATCACTCCTACCCTGCTACTACGCCACTCCAACTCTACTCTACTCTCGACCTACACAATTTAGAACCAATGGAACACTTTTTGTGCTTTTAAATTGTAAAGAGAGAAGGGAAAGAAACCTAACCTAGAAATTAGATTTTGATGTAAACAACAAATCGTGACCTCAAGGAAATCTTACTTCGAAATGTCAAAAAAATCTTACAACGATTATTTAGCTGTCAAACTTGTCATAAATGGCATTTAGAGTACGAAACACCTGGTGCTTTCCATTCACTCATAAAAGCAGTTCGGTAGTACTTCTGGTGTAACTGCAATTTAAGCGTTCCTTTGCTAAGGAGCACGAAACTCCCAATGTACTCAGTTTTACCTCCCCCTTTCCCCTCATGCACTAACTTATTCGCTAGTGACCGCGTTCAGAGTACGTAACTGCTACGTACCTGCTCCCAAACGGTTTGGGAACTGTTGACAATTCGTTTCAAAAACGTACGGCTAAATTTGCGCTACATCATTAACATACAATGGACCGGTCGCCATTTTGTCTAGCGGAAACCGCTACTGATATGTATAATGTTCGTACTCTGGACGCGGCCAGTGTTTCGTGCTCTAAATGCCATTTATGACAAGATTTGACAGCTATAGCGATTTTTTAAAATTATTTGTGGAAAAATGTTTCTTTTTGCTTTGGTAAATTAAATGATTGCAAATTAAATATTACTATTATAATCGTTGTAAGATTTTTTTGACATTTTGAAGTAAGATTTCCTTGCGGTCACGATTTGTTGTTTACATCAAAATCTAATTTCTAGGTTAGGTTCCCTTCCTTTCTCTCTTTACAATTTAAAAGCACAAACAGTGTTCTAAATTGTGTAGATCGAGAGTAGAGTAGAGTTGGAGTAGAGTAGCAGCAGAGTAGACGGTGAATGGAAAGCACCTATAGTGAACCCAAACTCAGAAGTACATAATACCTATGTTGTCATATCCGTTTTGAATGCTGGAATTGTTGGAGGAGTCTATTATACTAGCTCTAGGGGTGTTCCTATCACTTTGACAGACGTATTTAATGTAGTTTCTATCGTAAAAGAAATCACCCCCACCACTAATGACTTCAGTTCCTCTATTCTACGTCCACATTACGATGACGACATATGTACTTCTCATTTTGGGTTCACTATGCTTATCATAAAAGGTAAGCGGGTTATTGTGCAAGTACTAGTTACTCAGTAGAGCGAACCCAAAATGAGAAGTATATATGTCATCATCGTAATGTCGACGTAGAATAGAGGAACTAGAGTAATGAGTGGCGGGGCTAAATTTTTTACAATAGAAATTACAGTAAATACATGTCGAAGTGATAGGAACCTGCATCTTCGGTTTTATATTTCGTGGTTTTGTGAAAATAGAATGCAAATATTAGTTCTTAAATATGAATGAAAAAGGAGCATTGTATGGAGGAAGCAAAAATACAAATTATAAAATACACAAGAGAAGATACAATAACTTATACACCCCTACAGTGAGCATAATAGACTCTTCCGACGATTCCAGCGCTCTAAACGGATATGACGACATATATACGTCTCATTTAGGGTTCACTATACCTACTGAGATGTAATTCATTTTGAAACCTTGTATAGAGCAAGTAGAGTAGTCTCAATTAAGAAATACATATTACGTCATCATAATGTCAACGCAGAATACGCGAATTAAAGCCATCGGTGGCGGAGGTGATTTAAATTGACAAAGGTACATTTTGACCGAAATTCTAACAGTAGATAACAATAAATAACACATATGGTAAAAACTCGATCAATTCGCACAAATTCAGAGATGGACGCTAATTTTAATTTTGACAGATGCGAATATTGCGTCACAAGTATGCCAACTTAAGCCGGCCACAGCCAATGAATTTGAATTAGCGTATATTCCCCTATATCCTTCTTAAAATCACTGCGACAGCAAGTGTAGTTAAATTAATTTAACTACACACACTGTCGCAAGAATTCTATTGGTTCTTAATTTGGCGCCATTTTTTCCGTGATTTTTGTCCTTCATAACCTGTATTCACCACTCACTATTATTCGCCGCTGTGATTAGGGAAATGGAAGAAAACACGGCTACAAGACCTAACACTCATCGGGAGTGACATTTACTGTATTTCTTACAGAGTATGAATTAGCTAAATGTTGTGAAGGTATGTATTCCAAAAATTTTATATGTTATCATTTATTCCATGCCTTATGGCCGCACTTATTATTTGGATAATAAATTTGAAATAGATAACTATTATGGTTCACTAGCAGTGCCCTCTCTCGCTGTGTTAGCCAAATATTGCCAGCGACATTATCAAAATGTAGGGAAGTGGAATTGGCGCCGCGACAATATTCAGTTCTGTGAAGCCGGCTTTATGCTGGCGACCACGTGGCGACGCCGCAGAATTCAAACACCCGTATATGTGACATACCAGACTCATCCGACGACTCTAGCACAGTATATATGTATATCCAGTAGTTTCACATCGCCAGTAACATGGGTTTCAAACATGGCGGCCAAGGAAATTCGCGGTGTCGCATAAGTGGGTGAAATTGTAACTAAAACTATTTGAATTTGTTTACAAGCAAAAATCTAACCTACAAAGCCATTCCATTCTGTCATTTTGTTATGGGAGTGACATTGATGTTGTGCGATTTTCTGTCAATTGTCAGTCTGTTTGAGTATATAGGTTATTTTCGTACCCACTTTGCAATTATTAGTTGCAAATATAGCCGCCAAACGCCATCGCGAATTTCCTTAAATTGATAGACAAAACATCAAAGGCGCCGACACTTAGTGAAACTACTTGATAAGGTTTATATTGTGACTCTAGCGCCCAAAACGGATATGACGTAATATGTATTTTTTAAATTGTGACTACTCAACCAAGGAACATGTATCCAAGAAGTAGATACACTTAGCAAATTTTGCCAACGCGGAACCGCCATCTTTTTTGAGTACTTCCTTAGTCAATAGGAAGTCAAGGTCTCCCAAGCTTGGCTCTTGTCAAAACAGTTCTTGACAATACAGTCATTTGACTGTTTTCTCTAAGGTTGTCACGCACATAAGAACGAAGTAACAGCTGATGCGGAACATGTCAAAATTGTCAACCTAACAGTAGCAGATTTTGAATGTGCGCGAGGAATCGCCATCTTTTTTGAGTACTTTTTAGCATGTAGCCAATAGAAGTAAATTGGCGGACTGAATGTCGCGAATTTCTCCCCCGAAGGATCAAAAGTGCCGACGCTGAGTGTCCGTTCTTGTTGAGATGTTCCTTGACTCTACTACTTAGTTTTGACATAAACCAGGCTGTCATCACCTATGCCCGTTATTATTATTATTTTAAAGTGGCAAAGAAGTAGTTCATATTGTCAAATACTATGCAAATGTCGCTATTTACCGAAATCTGGTAGTAAACTTCAAGTCAATGTAAATTTGAATTATTCGGCAGGCCGTTAAAGCAAACTGTCAAAGTCATCAAGCAGATCGTGGTTTTAACAATAAAGTACTAATGCTATGATTTAATTAAGATTAATTCTGTCTACTTGTAGTGTGTAGTTGTCAAACATTTGACAGTTTAGTTACTTTACGGCTTAAATATCACCAGGAATGTCAATACAATTAGTATGCGATAATAATTCTTACCAATAATATTAATAAATATAATAGAACTCCTTCCTGCCCCATTTATGGTAAGTAATATTAGTTATCATAAAAATATTTAAAAATACAGCGATATATCATAGAAAAATTTGCAGAAGGGGAAATTACATCAATTAACGTTGGTAATAGATAAATTCAGAAGATCTATTTTTCTGCGTAGGAAATATTTAGAAACGACCGTGTCTGTAAAACTGCCACTAAAAGCTAAAGATCCAAATAAAAAAACAAACAAAAGAATAAAGATAAGAATACTGGTGAAAGTGGACAACACATTCTGTTATCTGGATATTAGAGAAACAAATCGTTTGTATTTTTATTATTACTTTTCGTATTTCCTTGGTTTAGTTCGAATGAGCAAACAAAAATTCCTAGAACACTAAGACGCACCTGTGTCCAAGCATTCAGGTATCGTACTACGAAGTAGGTTACGAATTGCCTATCTACTAACGTAAATTTAATTTTATTTCTTATTTAAAATTCGACCCAGGTGCCTGAAAGGTAAAAGGGTATTATTGACAACTTTTAATTTATGTTGTTATAAACTTTAACTTCGGGGGTAGCCGGTTTCGAGTTTTACTTTCAATGCGAAACAAAATAAATTCGTTCCATCAATATTAAAATCAATTAGATGGAAAGTAAGGACCGAGAAATTCTAACAGAATTGGAAAATAGGGAAAGGTCCCGACGCGTTTTCATTCGCCGCCTCTCGGCGAAGTACGCGACGGCAATGCAGATCGATAAAACATCTGATTAAACAATTCTCAAACTTCGCCGAAAACTAATTTCAAATTCACAAAGTTAACAACAAATAACGGAGTGCCTAATGAACGCACGGTTTCCGTCGCGGCAATCCATCGTCACGCCGCTGCCGTCACATTTACCGTCCTTGCCGACTAGTCACGGATCCCCTCGCAATCGTATCCGGGAAGTTTTTAATTGGCGCGCAAGATGTCACTGCAACGTTTTGTGCATCAAAAACTCATAAACTTATCCCCCGGTCGGCAGATGTTGACAGTTCCCCTTTTCTGCGTTACTCGCCCGCGATTTTCCAACTCCATCCAGCAGACGGTGCGTCTAAGGATAACAAACAAACAGACGTTGCCTTCTGGATCTGTCTCACTCATACATTCACTTCTGCTTCTACCCATTTCGATACGGATAGAGTTACGGCTGCTACCGCAACCCGGTCACGAAGTAAGACAGACACATTTTTTCAGATCAACAGATCCTATCCGTTCGTCAAATAAGGACATATCTCGAATGTTTGCAGCACCCTCGGAGTACAAATCAAATTTATAGAGTTCCTGATACGAGCTTTTCGAAAAGAAATCTGCTTGCCCAATGTGGTTCATCGAACAATTAGGTCAAGACACATAATGCGTACAAATTTAGTTTGCTATACACTTCTTGTATAACAAAGGTTCATCAACCTTAATAATAAAATAATTTTCGTGCATGAACAAATATTTAGAAGGGGTGACCTAGATCCAATTAGTTTAAGTCTTCCTGCGGTAATTTGGTACAAAAAACTGTAATTCTTATAAGAAATGCGTTTCGTCAAATTACATGAATCTGCGATAAATCCTAAGGCTTCGAAACCGATTTTAACAATAAGTGTGCCCCTAAGTTTAGTTATAAGTTTAGCTCTACGTTTAACTTTAGATTCAGCTCCAACTTTAACTCTGAATTTAGTTCTAAGGAGCGGCGGCTGGTTTGTGTCCCACTGAGAGAGCTCTGACAAAGATTGAAGTTCTTCGCATATTATCGTACGAGACACTAAAATATTACGGATTTATACGAAGAAATTCGATCATTGTCAACCCTCTCCAGCTGACGTATGCACTATGCACCGCTGGATGTAAGTATAGCTCTAACTTTAGCTCCAAGTTTGGCTTTAACTTTAGCTCTTCTTCAGCACAGCAGTTAGGAAAAATTAAAGCACACGAAAATATAATCTTAAATAATGACGAGAAATCAATAGACGATCCCAGTCAAATTGCTGAGGCCTTTAATAATTACTTTATTGAATCGGTGCGTAATGTAGTGTCAAAAATTTCCAGCAACGATCAAATAAGTTACAATAACACCAACATTTCTCAAAGTATATGTGCCATGCCTTTACACGACTACGAAGTTAAAAGTGTTTTTAAAAAATAAATCATTAGCAGGTCCGGACGATGTATCGTGCACAATAATCAAAAGAGTATCGGAAACCGTAATTAAACCTTTAACGTTTTTGATTAATTTACCTTTTGAAGTAAGAGAATATCCGGAAGAGCTAAAAATCGCACGTGTGATACCATTGCACAAACATGGTTCAAAGTAAAATATAGCTAATTATCGTCCTTTAACAATCGGACCGAGTTTCTCTAGTGTTCGAATACGCTATGCTTGATAGATTATTGACACATTTGAACAAACATAACCTTTTGACAAACCAGTAACATAGCTACAGACTAAACCATTCTACCATAACCGCAATACGTGCGCTAAATGAGTACGTAGTTAGAAACCTTGATTCGGGCGCACTTACAGTCGGGATATTTTGCGATTTAAGTCGCGCCTTCGATTGCGTCGATCATAATATTTTTCTTGCTAAATTAAACAGCTACGGTATTCGCGGAGTTGTAGCACAATGGTTTGAATCGTATTTGCGTGACAGGGTTCAATTTGTCGAAATACAGTGTAAAAATAGTAAGTTTATCAATAAAGTAAGATCTCCAGTGTTGCCAATGGAAAGGGGTGTAGCCCAAGACAGTGTTTTGGGCCCTCTAGTCTTTCTCCTCTTCATAAATGATATTGCGGATTTTCTAGCTGATTAAAACATAACTATGTATGCTGATGACATTAGCGGCGTAGTATCTACATCTACCACTCACCAGACAGAAAATCGATCAAATGCTTTGTTGCATGATATGGCTACATAATTTTCTAATAACAAGTTATAATTAAACAACGAAAAAACAAATTACATCATTTTTCATACAATTCAGAACAAGAAAGAATATTATTTACACATTCACGTACAAAATGAAGAGATAAGTCATGTTCGAGAAATACATTTTTTAGGTTTGTATGTGAACGAAACACTCTCTCGGAACTAGTACTGTGAAAAAAACCGCAAATAGATTGATTAGTTACTGTTACCAGATACGTAACTTAAAAACTATAATTGAATTTAGTTCTCTACTTTCATTTGACTATGCCGACGTGCACACCAGAGTGTCATACCGCATCACGGTTTGGGGAGCATCGCCTGCCAGCAGGACTGTATTTTTGGCTCAGAAACGCATAATACGATGTATGGCTGAAACTCACTGCACAGTGTCTTGCAGGCCTTATTTCAAAAGGTGGAATATTTTACCTATTTCTGCTGTACACATATACCAACTCTTAAATTACATTTATGCGAACAGAGGTAATTTTCAACGCAATGAGCCATTTCACGCACATAACACTAGGTCAAAGCAAAATTTCCGTGTCTCTAAACATTCTCTGAATATTATCAAAAATTCCCCCAATGTTTTGGGTTTGAAACTATTTAATGCCTTACGTCAGAAATATCAAAATATAATATCGGTTGACATCTTCAAACGGCATATTAAAAGCTTCTAACTATCATCCTGTATTTATTCTATCGAGGAGCACTTTAAGTTATGTACTACATGTAGATAAACCTAATGTAATTTTTATTATTAATTTATCCTACACATTTTTTGTAATGTACACAGGATTAAATATATTATTATTACTATTAACACCCCTGGTCAATTATTATAATGAGTAGAGTTTCTGTCAATATTCTGAATCTTTTAACCCAGCATTTGAAAACGTGAGCGACACAGGGTTCTTGCCTGCTGTTTTAATATATATTTTACATTCTCTTTTGTGCTCTGAAAACTGTGACAAAAATAATAAGAGGCGTCCCATGCAAGAATACAGTATTTCAATCTTAGTACACATGTCCATAATAATAGGACAACAAAACATCAGTAGTTACTGATTTACGCAAGCTAATAATTACATATCAACTATTGGTTGTTTCTTTACTAAAGAAACCCACTTGAGAACTGAAATGAAATAACATTCAGTATATTCTCTCATTAAATAATACAATGTAGTAATTGTTTTCTATATAGTACTATAATTAAATATGAAAATAAATACGATTATTTGCTGCAGATTAGACATACCAAATAAAAGAACGTCTTCCTTGCTGCAAAATTTAAATGCTAAATGTGCCTGCTAATGTGAACGCAACCGATCTATGTTTTTCAGGCGGTCAGTATACGTGTTGTGTGATTCACTCGCGCAGGTTAGTACCATCGGAAAGCGATAGATCTATCGGAAGCTACGTATCGCAATCATTCTCCCATGTTTCTTCGTCAATAGCCTGATTCTTTGAGTGTATACTTCTAACTTTGCAAACTAGCAAGAACGGTTTTGTATCCATTTCTTCAATTATGAAGTCATGCCTCCTTTCCGAGTGGATCATAGGCCAAAAGAGAATCGAATATTGATGTCGTATATTCGTTTAGATGCAGCGATATCACTTGGTTCTTGGATCAAAATTTTAGCCTTCTGATAAGTTTTGATGACCCAAGCTTTTATTACCATCTCATTTTCACATTTTACATTTATTATTTCAAAATTGCATTGAAGAGCCTTTACACATTTACACATTACTATTATTAACGTCCTTCTCATGGTCAATACTTTTCCGTCCGTCATAACCTAAAGCTCCTGGGGGGTTGAGAGTACCTACCAGGCGCGTCCGCGAGGTGGTGGATAGGGGAAAGGCTATCTTGTCAGGGTTCGCTAAAGACGAGATGGTTAGTGGCGGCTATAAGTTCGTCCTCTCTGCTTAAAACCGGAACAGGATGAATGAAGACTGTTGCCGTGAATCACTCCCCCCTCGCCCGAGCTGTCGTGTCTTGGCTAAGGACTTGTACAGGGTTCTATAACGATGCCAGTTGTTGCTTTCGGCTACCGAACGCCCAACTGTTAAACCAGGTCCCGAAAGGAATGGGGCTTAACTGCACGGACCGAGAGGAGACAACCTCAACAAAAACCTAAATCCTAAGGTGGCGGACTAGGCTTATGGGATGCGTGGCTGGATAGAAGACCAGTCTACTAGTCCAACCTTGGGGCACCTGGCGCAACCCATTGTATTTAGCCTTACCTCTGCATGCGGTGCTCTGTGGAGGTAGACCTTTTCTTCCCTAGCTACTCGTGGGATCAACCATAGAGGAAAGACGTTTACTAGCGGGACGACAACGCTAATAAACAGGAATTGGAGCAGGGCCTCCATAAGAAGCCTTCCACTTCAAAAGTGAGAGTACCTCACATGGAAGAAACAAAGGGAGGAACACAACGACTGGAGCAGATTGGGGAACAGGATGGCATCCATCCCCTCTCAAATTGCGTAGCACTGTGCAACTTAAGGGCGTTGCACCTGGGAGCACGTGTAATTGAAGAAGGAGACTTACCTAACCTGGGGCCTTCTAATATCCTACACTTTCTGAAGGGAATAGGATTGGAAGGCCAGGTGTAAAACAGCAAAAACAGGGGACACAATAGATCTTTTAGGTCGCAGTGTAGTATCACCCTTGCAATATATACATACATAACCTAAAGCTGGTTGCAAACTGTCACCGTTTCTATTTTATCTTCTTTTTTTTTTGTTGTGGGAGCTATCTGATATGGAGTCTTCAGAAACACTGCAGCTTCTTGGTTTTTTGTATTTAGTCTCTCATTTATTTTACCTATTAAATTATACCAGCTATTCCAGAATCCTGACCACCGTGAAGTATGTCCAGTACATCATATTAGATCTTAACCCCATTCTTATTTTATCTTATTGCCTAAAATCCGTTTCTTTCTTCTCTTTTGGAATAATTTCATGCGTAGTTCCTCGTCCTTTGAAGAGATATACCAACAGTACATGTCAGAACAAAAATATTTTTTTTATTATTCTTATGTAAACTCTAAAATCCAATTGGAATTATGTTTCAATTTCATTCAATTGTTTTTTATAGGCAGGATTATTCTAAAATTTCTTTATTCCTAAGAATAAAAAGAAGCTGACCTTCCTTAAAAACCGACTAAAATTTCTATAGGCAGTACCATAAATTTGTCAAATCTGAAATATATTTTGTCAGTGACTGATCTGTGGCTTTTCCAATATTCTATTAGCATTTCCTTAATTTAAAAACTTTGATATTAAATGCATTCTGATTAAACTTTCCTCAACTGTTTTTCTGTTTAATCAACTATGAGTACAATATAAACTCACAGGAATTAGGGAAGATGTTAAGTTAGAAAATGATTTGTGACACTTTAACTTTTGTATTGGAAAATATAAGGATGATATAGCTCAGGGATAAGATAAAGTGGAATTTTCTTTCACGTGTTGCTTCAGAAACCAATGTAAGTCACATTATAAGAATATACCGGGTAAGTAGATTATCCTCATGATACGATGTCTCGCTGCAAACCATTGAAACGGATAAAAAGATATAGTCCAAGTTAACTGTGGTTTCCACACACGTACATAGACACATTTATATGCACGATCTGCAGGCGGCCAGTCTTTGATATTTGCCGAGGGAGAGAATTCCAAACTTCCGCCTAGCATGGAGAATATGATGATGACATGTGTTACGCGTACATGACAAGAATATGTTTATTCAGGTGGGCACACATGGCTCTAATAGGACGTCTAATGTATGCGAATGACTTTCGGGGGTTTGGCTGAGAATCTCAGAGCTTGCGTCGAGACAGTATGTATGGCTGTATCATTGACGTGCGAAGGTTTAATTGGGGTTAATCTAAGGTCGATCTAAGCAGGATCTGGGTGGAATGTGTTTGATAATTATACAAGTCACATTTAACGTTATTCATGTAATAGAGGACGTGACGATAAAGCTATATTAGTAAGAAGAAATACGTCGAATTTCGGAATTTATAACTTAAAGTTATTCGAAGTTCGCTGTTGTAAGTGGTAAATAACGCTGGTTATTATAACCTTCAGCTGTTTTTCTAATTATGTCCAAAACTATATTTCAAAATTCAGCACCTTCTTTGTAGTGATCTTTATTGTTATTACCAGCTTTAGTCCGTCCTAAGACAAAATTTTCAATGCTGTTGTTCAGCATGGAAAATTTTCGGTCCAAAGGGAGTCCAACCTAATCGAGTCTGTAGTATCAGTTTCGAGTCGGGCTACATATTTGTTGTAATAAATATTTCTCTCAAGTTGTAAATCCGCATCGCCACAACAACTACCTTGCATATAATTCTATGTTCTAGAATCACCATTCATCACTGCAAGACCTAGAAAGGCAGACCTGGAATCTGTGTGCCAGGAATCCAGGAAGCACTGAAGGGTAGCAAAGAAGGTGGTGAATGTGGAAGAAGTAAATTGGGCAAGCAACTCATTCAAACCATATAAATTGCCAGAGTCGGATGACGTTTCTCCAGTTATGCTACAAAATGGTCTGAAACTTTTTAGTAGTTTAGTATGTTATTCAGGGGAATTCTCACACTGGGATACATACCAACAGCCTGGAGGTTGATCAAAGCTACTTTTATTCCAAAATCTTGCAAATCAGGTAGGAGCAAAGTCCCTGAGACCGAGAGGTCTGAAATCAGCTACTACACACACATAAGGGATAAGGTGTATCAAGACCGATATGCGTATCAAGCAAACAAAATCTAGAAAGCTAGGCTTGTATCACTTCGAACCAAGAAAGTACTTTTTGCGCAATAAGGACTCGATGAACGAAGCTGCAGGTGGCTAACCACATGATTAAAAGGACATACAAATTTTGGAGTACGAATACCTTATCGTTTTGACGAAAGCTATATTTTACAGCGTAGTGCGGGACAAAATGCAAACGTTCTACAAGTTGTACAAGCATTGATGAGGAAGAGGGTTTAACTAGCGAGTTTCTTAAAAACGGCTGGAGTTTAGAGGGTCTTGGAGCTCTAAAACTCCAGAGTGAAATAAAACTGCCAGAGGAATAAAATGTATTTGTGTTATCCCGAGACTCCATTAAATGAAATCGACAGCTGCAGAGCATTAAAATCAAGTCGGAAACAGCACTCATACACCGAAATATGATATACTGAACACACATCACAGTGGTCCGACCCACGATCAGTTATGTATCTCTGTAATGGCGGACAAAGATACAGCAGAAAACTGCTACAGCTGAACTTACAATTAGTAAGATACAGGGGCTTGCATGTTGAGAAATAGCAGGAGTAATAATTTGGTGACAATCGAGCATCTCAGATCGCAAGAATTACCAACTGGTAGATATACAGGGTTGGGATACAATTATATTGCCCATCATAGGTAAAGTAACCTTTTGGGGATGACATCAGACGACATGGTTCCAACATATCTTTTTAACAGAAATTTTGACGTGGAAAGCACGGATTAATTGGAATCAATCCAACTGCAGAGACAAGTTCGGAAAATTAACCTGTCTGGCTTACAGGCGGATCAAAACCAAAAACGAACTTGAGCTGGAGTCTACAGCGATGTCAGAAATACAATATTCAGCCTTCCACTAGCAAAATATGCCACGATCTTTTAAACAGAGGCATACAAAATATTGCACGGTGCTACAGTAATCAATCAGAGGCTTATGAACAAACACGGATCTACATTATATAAAGGCACTAATAAACCCTAAGATACACTGGTTTGGGCATATATATTCGAGAACTGAATGACTTGACAGACCGTAATAAAGTCACTTTGTGGTGCTCGAACGAAGGAAACGAAAAAGCTGATGGGTTAGAAATCATAAGCTTCATGTATAGGCTCAGAACTCGTTCTAAGAATATCTAAAAACAAAGCACGAGAGCGCGTAAGGAGTTGGGTCAAGCAAAAACACAAAGAACACTGGGATAATACAATCAGGCAAGTTCATGAAAAGACGTTTACCAAGGGACCATCAAAAAAAAGAACTATTATACCTTACTAGTGCGAGTAACGTTCGATCCTGCCCAACAATTTAATTAAAAGGGTTTTCTTATCATTTCAATGTAAACTATTTTGGATAAAGCAATTGTTCGCTAACATACCTTCATATACCGTAACATATTATATAACAGAATTTGTTAGTTGCAAATTAATTACATACTCAACATTCAAAGATGGTCCAAATACACTGATTACCTCTGACATTACATTTAACCAGTCATATGTCTGTCCCTCACTAAAGCTTTGTACCATGATACGAAGCTTTAGTTAGTTCATGATCAATTTCACGTTTTATACAACACAGAGATTTGATGCACGAGCGTTGCCACTATTATGTGTGTATGTATGTGGAAGGGTGATGTTATACTGCGCTCTAATAGATGTATTGTGTCCCCTACTCTTGCTGTTTTACAGTTGACCTCCCAACTTGACTATTCCTTTCAGAAAAGGTAGGATATCAGAAGGTCCCAGTTTAGGTAAGTCCGTCTCTTCGATTTCACATGCTCCCAGGTGCAACACCCTTGAGTTGCTCAGTTCTACGCAATTTGAGAGGAGATGGATGGGTGTTTCATCCTGTTCCCCACAAAATCTACATTCAGATTCCTTTGCGAATCTAAGCTTACTCAGATGTCCTTTCACTTTACAATGTTTACAATTTCCTGTCAATATACGCACATATTTCTTACTTAGGTTGACGCATTCTGTGAACCTCCTCTGGTTATAGGTTTTCAAAAGAATTTTACTTTGCTTCATTCCCCGGAGATTCTGCTCCATTACTCTTTCCAATTTCTTCAGTATTGTACTGTTACTTATCCCGCAAAAGGGTTGAGCCCCTACAAAAGGTATTCCAGTCGCTTTTTTGCGAGATTATCCGTTATCTCGTTTCTTTCCACTGGTGTGTGACCCGGAACCCACAGGAGGGTTATTCTATTCCTTATGCCACTACTAAAAATCGTTTTTATTGATGTATATATACATATATTAATAAAAAATGATCGTATGTGAACAATCAACTTGATCTATTTGTATCAAAAATCCAAAAATATAACACTGGCGTTACTACACGTATATATCAATCTAGCCAAATTGATTTTGTTCGTAATCTATGAGCTCACCAACCGGTCCATCATTGGTTACAAAGAGAATGCTTTGTCCTAAAGTCGATGTACAAACAAATGTGGCTCATTCATGGGACACACGTGTGTGTTTTATAATTACATATTTTACATGTATGCGCTTTAATTAATCCACAGCTCAAAATATAACATTGTCACTCAATCAATAGAGACTTTAATCACACAATCACATTACAAATGTGAAGTAATTTGTATACATTTGTTAATTCCAGACTAAATTAAAATTAAAACAAACCCATTAAATAAGAATCCTACAGCAGCAATATTTTTAACCATAAAATAATTTTTTTCCCATATTCCTGTTTATATTTAAACTTCAGCTTTATACTAAGTAAATTTCTGGGAGGCTAGATTATTAAAAACGTGTATGTGCTCCTCTGTAGAAG
This sequence comes from Protaetia brevitarsis, assembly GCA_004143645.1. Lineage (NCBI taxonomy): Eukaryota > Metazoa > Arthropoda > Insecta > Coleoptera > Scarabaeidae > Protaetia > Protaetia brevitarsis. The sequence goes on along the minus strand of RXPK01000015.1, from coordinate 324,816 downwards.
ACCGAACAAAAATGTGATGTGTTAGCTAATTAATGAACGTTTTGTTTTGTGTTAGCTTTTAGGCTAACAATATATCGTAATTGTCAGTCTGGAAGCTATAATTAAAAATGAATAACCGTCTAGGATTATGTTACCATCTGAACACACAATTAGTTGTATGTGCACAGCTTTAAGTATTAATACGTGGTTCCATTAGCATCTAGTGTGACGTACTAATTATATATGAGGACAGATGTGACCCAGCGCAGGTTGCTTGACGGTATTTCAGCAAACAAACGTCAATTGTACGGGCGTATGTAAATGAGGCAGGGAGATAACTAACTAGTTATTTCAAAGGATTTCATTTAAACTTATGCGAAGATTATGTAGAATCTCATTCATTTTAGAAGAATTTACAAAGTAATGTGGGCAGATGAGTTCAAAACAATGTGAAACTACAAGGTATCAATACTGATTTTATACTGTAAATCATTATTGAGCCATATATTAGTAATTCCATGTATTATAAAACCTAATTAGACATTTCTTGGTTTTTAGGGATATGGTGTTTTTGATTTAGTTTTCATTCAGTGCATGTTTTCCTTTTCATTGTATAATTTTAATTATAACAAAAGGGCACCTTCTTGTGATATATCGCAATCTGTAGAAAAGAAATAGAAATGCATTAGTGTTAATGGTTGTTAGCTCAGCTTCACATTTTCGTAATCAAAATATTGTTCCAGTTCCTTAGAATACAGCTTATTGGTATTGTATAATAATCATGGTTGCCTTATACTTAATAAATTAAAATGATTTTCCATTCAATTAAGAATAAGAAAAATTGGATAATTGGTAAAAATAAATACTTCCAATGCAGACATTGATCAGCGCAAAAATAGATAGTGCTTTATCTTATACAGATTCAAAATTTCCTTCCATTAAGTTTACCCATGAAGAGGAAACAAACAATAGGATTGCTTTTCTCGATATGTTAGTAATAAGAAACAAAAATAAATTAGAAATAGACATATATAGAAAGCCCACTACTAATTTATCAGATTTATTTCAGAAGATTCAAACCATTCATGGAAAAAAAAATTAGCAGCTATTAACTTTTTGGTACATCGCTTACATAATTTTCTTCTATCTACAGAACAATATAATAAAGAACTTACAGAAATTATTAAAATCGCTGCATTTAATGGATCTTCAGAAGACGTTGTATATAATACCATTAGAAAACATAAAAACAAAATAAGAATTAAAACTGTGAGTACTTTAGAAATTAGTCACAGGAAAAATAAGAAATACCTTAAATTACCATTTTATCCAAGTTACACGAAAGGTCCACAAAAAATTCTCTAAATTCAATCTTGACATAGCAACTACTTCAAATAATAGTCTTAAAAATATTTTAGGTAACTCTAAAGATCAAGTAGATAATTTGGACAAATCAGGTATTTATAAAATATCTTGTAAAGATTGTGATCATGTATATATTGGGCAAACTAAAAGATCAATTAAAACGCGTTACAAGGAGCATTTGGCTCATCTTAAATTTAGAAGATTTGACAAATCTAGTGTAGCCCTACATATGCTTGAAGAAAACCATAAAGTTGACAATATAAAGACAGTTAAAAACGTAAACAACTATGTGCAATTAAATTGTTATGAGGGTATGGAAATATAAAAAACAAACATATTTTAATGAATTCAGATTTAGGACCCTCAAATTCTTGTCTTTACGGTTTATTAAGTATAAGTAGTAGATTAGACGGAGTTAGGATTAGTGACTAGTTAAGCATGACCGCAGTCAGCCATGACCGTGATCATTGTACCATGACCTTTTTTAGGTATAAATTAGGGTAGTTTTAGCGTAGTTATATAGTTCAGTGTATCTGCTGATGATGATAGCTTTGCTATCGAAACGTACGTCCAGTTTAGTGCAGTTTGTGGTGAGGGGTCTAGAAGAAGTTTACAGCATTATCAGTACCACAGTTTGGAGTATTTTTGTTATACTTATACAGATGCTTTGTATGGAAAAATGAGATTTATTTGCCTAAAACTAGGGTTCTAGTTTTAAGCAATTTTACAGTGTTAATATTTCAAACAATATCAGTATAGGTATTATTTCATATCCTAGCTAAAACTAATCGATGAAGAGTTTTACGCTGCTGTCAATTTGTGATAAAAAGCACCATGATCTATTTGAAAAGAAAAGTTTTATTTTTTAAAGGTGTGGATATTGGAGTAGGTTTTTGAATATTGCCACGAATCGGCCTTTAAGAGTGGGGATAGCGCTAAGCTATATAATTATTGTAATTTCGTAAGTTGGCTTCGGTAAAGGAGACCACTCCGCAGAGGTTCCGATAGGGGATCCACGAGGAGGTTCTCCGATAGGGACTCCTTCCTTAATAACAGCTGTCTAGGGTACTAGTCTTTTGGTTGATTACTGTCCCTGTAACCCAAGGTAGGTGCAATTATATAAGTATTACCTCTGACTTACCCCCCAGTCGCGCGCACCACGTGACAATATCCTCTACAGCATTTTAGTGGTAATTACCAATAGTCAATACCTACTTATTTGTACTTGCATTCACATTGGTAAAACGTCTTAATATCTAATAGGGTCTTGTGGGGTAATTATGAGACATTTTTAAAACTTTTATAATTAAGCTTATAAAATAAAGTTATTAAACAGGTCGAAAAATGAATTCCTATACAGATTGACGAATCTAACCACAAATGGTCCAGTTATTTAAATATAACTACAAGCGAGAAAGAAAATATAGGCTGTGTCTCACTTTTACCCATCGTTTGGAGAAAATATGAGACACTTGTAGACAAATGTGAGACATCCATATAATTTGGTTGTTGATCATTACTAACAATTCCTTGGGTAATAATAAGACAGAGCATGTATTACTTTTAAGGTTTGTATAAAAAATTATAAGTTATTATAATTTTGATAAGCAACTTTTATGTTGTAAGGAATTAATGTTTTATTTATACGTTCAGATAATTTATTGACATATGGTAGGGATGTATTAATTTCAACATTACTATTTTTGTTATTGGTAACGGAATAATTTTTTTTGTGTTATTATAGAGTTTATTTAATTTTTCTTTGTAAATTTTTGTATGAAAAATTTTAGGTAATTATTTAACTCTAGGGTTTGTGTAATATGTGAAGTTATTATAGGTCTATACGAAGGAATTGTTAATTTAATGGCTCTGTCTATTAGGGATACAATTACACTTTCTTTTTATGGTATTTGGTTGATTTGAATTATAATTTAAGTATCTCTTGGAAGCAGTGGGTTTTTGATAAAATTTTATTAAAATTTTGGTTTGATGACGAATTAACATTAAATCTAAAAAAAGCATTTTTTCTTTTTTTTAAGTAAATTCTAAAATATATCCAATTTTAAAATTTGATATGCAGATAATGCAGTCATCTACGTATAGTTTCTAAAAGGTGGGTTTCAAATTTAATTGACAAATTACTTTATTTTCTAAATCTTCTAGAATTTGATTTGCAATTAGACTTGGTATTGGTGCGTCCATAGCGCGTCCAAAGATTTGTTTGTAGAAAGTGTCGTTGTATTGAAACTATGTTGTGGTTAATGTTATTTCTAGCGCTTTAATAAATTCTTTTTGCGGTAGGGATGTAAAATTCTGTATTTCATTCCAGCGATTTTGGATGGACTCTATTGTTAAATTCAGTGGAATATTTGTGTACAATGACACTACATCTAATTTATATATATACAGTGCCCGGCCTAAATATTGCAACATATGGGAATTTTTTTTATTGTTAAAATATACTAAAACTTTTTTTGGAGGATAGTTTGTGCATGTCTAGAAACGCCAAAATTTATTTTAACACACGTCACGTGACCACTAGTATGGCGGTAAATTTAAAAAATATGCCCGTGAATCTGCAAAAAGTGAGGTTAGATAACATGATATCCAAAAGAGTTATTTAAACAAATTGCTTAGAATTCAATTTTGAGGCTGAATGCAAATTTTTGTAAACATATTTAAAAAAAAATAAAAATCACAATTTTTTTCAAATATTGTTTCATTGAATTAGATATTTCCATTTTTTTCGCCTTTAGTAGCTCAACTGCAGTACTATTTCCAAATTTGGTTGGTACTCAAACAGTTTTGTCAATTTTTGCATAATTAACATAGCTAAAACTGAAAAATACGATTTCAGTGTGACAGTTGTTGTTGCAAGGGACTGTATCTAGTAGTAATAAATAAAATTTTACAAACATTTTCTCTCTAAACCACTTAGCAGGCATTACTTTTATTGAAAATTATTATATTTGTTGTTTGTTTTCGGTATCAAAGTGGAAACCGTTAGTCAAAAACTGATAATACTATATGCACGCACCGAAGGTTTTAAAGTAAATTTTGAAATTGGAGAACAACGAATAATAAATAGTAGATAAAACAAAAATGGTAGTTATTGCTTATTTGCCAGAAAATTAAAATAGTTTACTACATTATTTTGTTGCTTATAATTTCAAAGCCTACTTTACTTATCAGAAACAGAACGATATGTATGTCTAACAAGTATGCATTTTTAGAGTTTAATTTCTTAGTTATTCATTACTACTAGTTATTGTGTACAATGAAAGTAATGTTTGCTAAGTGGTTTAGAGAGAAAATGTTTGTAAAATTTTATTTATTGCTACTAGATACAGTCCCTTGCAACAACAATTGTCACACTGAAATCGTACTTTTCAGTTTTCGCCATTTAACTATGGAAAAATTGACAAAACTGTTTGAATATCTACCAAATTTGGAAATAGTACTGCAGTTGAGCTGCTAAAAGCGAAAAAAAAAAGGGAAATATGTAATTCAATGATACAATATTTAGAAAAATTGTGATTTTTTTCTTTTAAATATGTTTACAAAAATTTGCACGCGACATGCACAACCTATCCCCCAAAAAAAGTTTAAGTATATTTTAACAATAAGAAAATTTCCCATATGTTGCAATATTTATCCCGGTTACTGTATATTTATATTTCCAATGAAATTTTTAAGGTTTTGTATACTCGTTCTAAGTATCTACATTAATCGTAACAGTATCTACAATCAATTTAAAAAATAGGACGAAGGAAAGTTTCAACATAATCCGGGTAGAATTTGAATTCAAGCGGAATGCTTGAAAGTAATCGAGGATTTGCTTATCCAACACAGAAAGCGATTAAAACCGATAGGCAATCGAAAAATACGTTCAGCATCCGTAGAAGAATTAGCGGTAAATAAAAAGGCCAATCTTATCAGAACTATTAATCATCCTTACTTGCGGATAATCCCCGTCCTTCGTTTGATAGTCGAACACGTAAAAAAACGTCTTAGGTGCGGTTGGCTCCTGGCCCGGCTGGGGCGGCTTCGCACTCAATAAATCACCAGTCTGCACCAGGGGAGCGACGAATTGAGCGTCACTTAGGGCCGCGACCGCTGCATCTCTCGTATTGATTGGATGCTGGACCGTCCTCTCCCAGTCCGTATACTCGTTAACTACCGTAAAAAATATCTCGCTCAAGTGATAAGTGTACGCGTTCCGTACGTAAGTCCTAATGATTTTGTCTCTCCGTTCGCCCTCGAAACCCGCCTGAATGTCCGACGCCGAGAATCGCCACAGCGCCTCACTGGTCACCACGCCGAATAAGAGATCGTAAGTGTTACTACCGCGTGGTGTTAATGTCGCCTCGCTACGTTTCATATTCGCATTAACCGGTCCGACGAAACTCTGCAAATCCGACGGCTTGAAATACGTCACTAGTTCCTTAGCGAAGTCCGTTTTGATAACTACACCGTCGACACTCGGCCCGAACGCACTGAGATACGACGGAGGGGTAACGTCCGCTTCAAGCAGTTCCGTGAGCGGAGTTTCCCTCAAACAGTCCACTATCGCCTCGTGGTCTTTCGCCACGTCTTCCGGTATCGTACAGTTGACCTCCTTGGCCAATTTCACGGCGTAATTCACTGGATCCTCGACCAGAGCCCAGGACGACAAAGCCGAGCCGGATAGGAGGATGGTCCTGTGGAAGAGACCGGGCATGACTGTCGGGGAAATCATTAAGAAATTAATGCAGGCCGCTCCGGAGCCGTGGCCCGCTAATGTAACGTTTCCAGGGTCGCCGCCGAAAAGGGCGATGTTCTGCTGGATCCAATGCAGGGCGGCTATTTGATCCATTAGACCGTAATTTGCGACTCGGGCTTTCAGATGGGGAACCGGGTTTGCGTTCAGGAAACCTGCGAACAGATAACAGAATAATTTATTTCGTCGATTCTATGATTAATGATAGATCGTTTGTTTTTAAATCAACATCGGTAATAAATTTTGCGCACTACCGGAAATGTCCATTAGGACTGAGTAGGGAACCTACTTGCGTACTATATCCTAATGGCTACCATTTATCATAGACTACCTTTACTATTTACGATGGGTATACAGAAAATAAGCTTGTTATTTTCTCGATCTATAATTATTCCACATTATACATCCAGATATGCAAATATATAGATGAAGCGAGTCAAACCAATGCAACAAAGTAAGTATATTGTAATGCTACAAGGTAGCACACAGCCCGGATAAAAAAAAAATAATTTATTTAAATATAATGCTTTAATTAAATTATTTAATATCAAATTTTTAACATCCTAGTGTCAACTGCATTCATTAGTTTCTGATCATAACTATGCCCTCTCAAATTCCAGACGGCAATTCGTAACTGCAACAGGCTAGAGGATGTTCTGACATTAAAAAAATTGCAAATATATAGATACCCCTCTTTATAGTTTTAGTACGACCGGAGACGCTATGGTAGGCTGTTGCTCAATATCCTCTGCTGCAATATTCAATGCTAAAGTGCTTAGTTTAAGTGAAATAGTGTGCATGAGGCTCAGATACATAAGTCATAACCGATTTGATACGATAACGAAAATATTTAACTGAAAACAAAAGCTAATTTAATAAATGGTTCTAAATAATTAGCGGTCAGTCAGTAATATCCAATACGCAACACTTCATAGGAAAAAATCAGAAACCTAAAACTTGAAGAAGAACATATTGGTCAGCTTTCACGTCATCAGTCTCTTCACTAAGGCACCAACTGGACCTACCATAGCAGCAACAAGACACAGACTCTCCGCAGATACCACATTGCACGAAAGAACTTTATTCAGCCTGAATGCCATTATGAAATTACTGTTCACCTGTGTGAACACGGCGTACTTCCAAGTGGAGGATAAGTTCTATCAGCAAGAATTTGGCATGGCAATGGGCTCCCCACTGTCTTCCATACTGAGCAATATCTACATGGAAGAATTTGAGAGCAGATCTATAGATACATACAGCTAAAAACCAAAAATGTGGTTAAGGTAGGTAGATGATACATTCGTCATATGACCCCATGGTGAAGAATCCCTGAATGAATTCCTACAACATCTAAACAATATTGAAAACTCCATAAAATTCACCATGGCAATGGAAGGAGAAGCCAAGATACCGCCGCCTATATAATAGAGCTAAGAATATTGGCTCAGAGGAAGAAGGCAGAAAACAGGGGTTCAACGACATAACGTACACATTAAAACAGAATGGTTATACAAACAAGGCGTTGTTATTAGCAAGGAAGAATCGGGTAACACAGCAGAATCAATACTCAGAAGAACAAAACAAGGTGTGCACAACTGTAATCCCGTACGTAAAAGGTCTATCAGAAAAAAAAACAGGAGATTAGGCGGCAACTACAAGGTTAGAACAGCACTAAGAACAACGAACACCAGCAGATCAACCCTAACCAAAACAAAGCCGGACAACGCAAAGAATGTATATACCGAGTATCATGTGAATGAGGAAGACCATACATCGGAAATACAGGTAAACTCCTGCAAGTCAGAATCAAAGATCACCAAAAATTAGTTCGACTGGGAGAAATGGATAAGTCTCGCTTGATTCAACATGCTTGGGAAGAAGATCGGTGGATTGAATGGGACGAAGTGACAATCCTGGCAAGAGAGGTAAACTTCACAAAAAGGAAATTGAAAGAAGAAGCATACATGGCCATAACACCAAATATCATAAGTACACCAAGCCTTGAAATCAAAAAGATGTCTGGTTACCAATGATTAGGAATAGCTTAAGCGGAAGACCGGCAACCACCATCCCGGAGACAGAATAATAATTGCTATGCATGTAACTGCGCATATACCGATAGTTTAAATGTAGGTTTTGAGATAGAAATATCTGTCCCCCCGATTGACTGAATGGTTAATTAGTAAATATTGTGAATTTCGAGACCGAGTTCGAATCTCACACAAGACAAATAAAAAATTGGTTATTGGACATTTTGTCGAATTAATTGCAATAGTGACTTTGGCAAGAAATAGCTCTCCTCAGGGTTACCCTGATGATGGCAATAGACGAACCAAAACGTCGAGTCATCAAATCCTACAAACGATGGAAATAGCCCAAACAACAACTCAGCTATTTCAATTGTTATGGAATCCATATAATACTTCGAATAGGTAGCCTCATGTATTACCCTTAGGTGGATGACGGGGTTAGGATGATTTGTAATTATTTAGCTTTTCATAAATAAAGTGTATGATATAACTAAAGTATCTATTATGTGTATATTTATGCTATATCCACGTCAACTTCGCTAGTGGCGATATGGCCGATGGCATATCCTCAAAATACCTTATCTGTTCATACGAATACTTAGGAGTTCAAATATTCCTAGGGTATAACCGCAAAAGCCACCCGCGTCAAAGACGAGGTAAGGGCGCGTTCATGACTGGTGACGTAACGAGAAGCGTGATGCAGTTTCAACAGTTCTAAGAGCAGCCCGTAATGACCTGCACAGTTTTAAAATGGCACACCTGTCGCAAGATGAGGTAACCTGCTGACTTAAAACTTTATGGCTGATGAGGCACTTTTAAAAACCACTCTAGAACATACAGCAGCACAAAGCTGTTAACAACAAGAGCGAGTAAAATCAAAATATCATCTTGAAATAGAAATAGCATCAAATGCTCCACGGATAGCAGATAGCAAAATGGCAGAGGAAACTGGAGTAGGAATATATGGGCCTAGAACCAAATATTTCAAAATCATTTATACTCTTGATACTCGAGTATTTCCTGGCGAAATACTCGAGTATCTTGTATTGAGAGTATTGACAGAAATTATTACTACGTTTGATTGTCAAGAAGCCATTAAGGCGCTTAGCTTGTACTAAATCAGCTCCAAGATTGTCTGGGAGTTCGTAGGGAAATTGAAAGAGCTAGGAAAAAAAATAGAGTAATCCTTCTGTAGGTTCCTGGACACACAGGAGTGCAAAGAGAGAAAATAACGGATTTTAGCGCCCGAATTCTCTTGCGGAAAAAGCAACATTATACTACTGCAGACTACTGAAGAAATTAAGAAGTGACATAGAGCAGAGAATATTCAACTGGTAGGAGAATCTCTAAGGAATAAGGCAAGCTAAAATTCTTCTGGGAATCTCCAATTGAAAGATGTTTACAGAATGCATCAACCCCTCCAACTAAGGACAATATTCGTATATTAACAGGGATCCTTTCAGGCCATTGTAAAGTGACAGGAGGTCTGAGTAACGAGCAGGAGCAGGATCATACACCCATCCATCCTCTCTCAAATAGCGGGACTCTGTGCAATTCGAGGCTGTTGCAGCTGCGAGCATGTGAAATCGAAGGAGATTTATCTGATCTGGAGCCTTCTCATATGCTGCACTTCTTAAAAGGAAGAGTTAGTTAAACGTAATATAAAACATATGACCATATTGTACATATTGCTTTCCTACTCACAGCTTAAAAAAATGCCATTTAAACTATATTTTGAAATATCATTCGTTAGCACCTGTTAGCAGGTTTTAATCTGAGTGTTATCACGATAAAATTCGATATATTGTTAATACAGCATTCCCAACGTACTTAGATGTCTAACGTAAATTTACATTTACCATTTATCTTGTAACTCCATTAAAATTCCGTCTCGTGCTTGAACGCCTAAAGCTCTTTACCTTAACATTGAAGGGAACTTAACAGGCAATAAATACATACATCCGCTTCGCTAAATAAAGGAATACGGATGTTTTACGAGTGCTTAATTAAATATTAAGCAAACCTTCGAACAATAACGCGTATATATTATTTACCAGCAGCCACGAGAAGCCATAAACTTCTGATTTATTTTCAACAACAATACGTGTGTACGCACTCTCCATGTATTGAAAATGTTTTAATTTAGCAAACGTAAAACATTCGAATTTCTCTTTTCATATTCGCATATACATTACAATTTTCTCTACGAAAACACATAGCTGCTTTGTTTTGTTGTAAATGGTTTCTGATGATTATTTTTTTTTTTTTATTATTACACATCGTGCAGATGTGGAAAGTTATAAAATATTAACGTCGTCAACGTAGAAATAATGTAGCAGAAGGGGTGAATAGGTAAATATACGCACTGCGAATTACATTCGGATTCCTACAGCACACCAGGAAAGTTGAACAAATCTGCTTGAAAATTCCACAGAATATTCGAAAATACCTTATCCTTATTTTTTGTTTTGATACTACAGACATTCTTTGTTTCTAGAATTTCAATTTGTATATTTTCTTTATGAAAGCTATCTGATACTATTAAGATTCCAGAAAGTCTCTTGGATTTATGTGCTATCTATTTTCGCATCTGGTTAGATACTAAGGATTCCAATATCTTTGTGCCTTGTTCTAATTTGCCTATGGCTATTTGATTGAAATAACCCTTTTTTCTTGAATTACTTTTATTTCGTACCAAAGTTCGCATTTGCGTAGGAAGTAATGAGCAGTCTGTCAACTTATTATATACATAGTCTACAGTGAATGTCCCTCACTTAATTCCCATTTTCTGTAGTTGCCCTCTTAATACACAATGTCTCTTATTGGGAGATCAATCACTGTACAAAAAATATTTCTATCAAACTTCAGTAGCTCTTCAGTCGCCTTCTTTGATAGTTTCTCAATAAAACTCTTTCTATGATTTTCCCTGATTGTATTATTCCAGTGCTCGCGTTTTGGGATACTCTTGAGACATGTTTTGGGACTACATAAGAAGCAGATGCTGTCGCTTATTCTAACTCGTCAGTTTTTTTGTTTCCTCCGAATGCTGATTGTTCTCACACAGCAGATAGTAATATCACTATTAGTAAAAGATAGTATCTGAATGGTTCGATTAATTATCTCGTTCACTGCGACTACCGAGGTCTATTGTAGAGACGATGTTATCCTAAGATTCATCCAAAAGATTCAAGGCTTTCCAAGTAACTTAGTATCTTGAACGAGATCCCTGCTAAGTGCTTTAATGAAGAGTCAACTTTCCTGAAGGTTACGTACCTAATTATTGTACGGGCAAGGCAGCAAAATGATTTTAAGTACTAAGCTATTCAGTTCTTGAACGCATAACAAAATCAGTTTTTATTGTACCTTAAAGTCCGCTAAAGCTCTCAGAATAGCCAGACTGCTTATTACAACACATATGTGTTTGTTCTACGGTGCTTTTATTGAATCCTGATGCATGTTGTAATATTATATACGTGTTGATATCGCCAGCAGGGAAACTGCAATAGCGTACATCAGCAAACCAAATCTGGCTTTATCCCGTTAGTTTGTTGATGCCTCGAAAACACGGGTACAGGCATTGGAATCTGGAGGGTCGGAGGACAGGACGGCAAAGCTTTTAGCCTAGGGGCCTCCTTCATCACAAGCCGGAATTTTTACCATCCAGACTTGTACTGAGGGAATCTCAAACTGCTTATGCAAGCATGGAAGAGTAGCAACCACCTGCGACAGCCAGGTTGCCCTCAAAGCTTTGCGGGCTGTCAGATTTGACACTGACGTTGTACTGGGGTGCCACAGAAAACTTAAACAGCTGGCGGAACATCTAAATGTTACTTTGCGATGGGTGCTAGGTCACTCTGGGATTAGAGACAATCAAACAGCTGACACGTTAGCAAGAGGCGCCAGCGAGCTACCGTTTCTAGCTCACCCCAGATGGAGGGGAATACAGAATCTGTTACCGACTATAAACACTCCAAAGAATGATAAATCTTCAGGAGCAAAATATTATAAAAATAAAAAAAACACCAGGTAAGCTTGAACTAACAAATAAAATACAGTTCATAGTACTTAATATCATAAAATTAGGATTTCGATCTAGTATGGTCTATTTTAATAGTCAATTTTTACAAATTCAATATTTACCTGTAGATTATGCAACCGAGTATGCACGTTCACTTAAAATGATTGCTTTTTTAGCTTTGAAACCTGTTCTAAGTGACCCTGAATTAGTTTAAATACACATATTTCCATAGCAATATGCTCTACAAAATAATGAGTTCTCTCACAACAACACAAACGTTTTAAAATGATAAAGTCCATATTTGACTCTGTGTGAGTTGGTAATATAGGGAAAAGGAAATCAAAGAAGGTCTAGATTCCCAAAGTGGTCGATATCAACACCCCTTGGGGTTGATATCGGTTTCCCAGGGGTCGACATAAACGAAAATTGATTTTGGGGATCGATCGAAGTCTAAAACTCGACCCCTATTAATTAACACAAGTTCTTATTTGAAACTTTCAAAATACTGTATAAGTTGTGTTACGTGTACCAACTTGTTGTAAGAATGACTAATATATAGGAAGTATCACTGTTCTACTTTAAAAAAACTCAATAAGTCGATAAGCGTGCACAAGTTCGTACAAGATGAAAAACTTGGCAAGTCAGTAAGCGTGGACAAGTTCGTGCAAGATAATGAGTTCAGCGTACAAGTATTTCAGGCGCGTTTTGACTTGCTCTGTATCTGCGGATATGCGCGATTTAACACGAACGAAATCATGATCATATTTGACTATATAACAAGCTTGCACTTAGGTTGAAGGTTCATTTGCGTTTTGAAATTCGTTAGAGCTTGAATGATAATACATACACTCATCTACTAATTTATTTTAAGAGACTACAAAGTGATTACATAGTTAAATAAAGTGAATTAAAGTAAAGTGATTGAAAAAGAATTTACAAAGTGCTTAGTTACCTACGCGGGTTAATAGCGTAACCATACATTTCTGCAGTTTATGAAAAAGTTACAGGGAAAGTACCAAAAAACGTTTTAATATTTTTCTAAGTATTTTTTGAAACTATTTTAGAAAAATTGTCACCTAAAATTATAAATGTTCAGTTTTCTTTGTTTTCGTTTTTTACGCTGATTGGTACCTAATACAAATTTTCTAATCTACAGTGACCATATCCAAGTTTATCAATGAGTAAGTTTGTGAGCATACCTAAAAAACATCCAGTATATAGGTGTAATAAAAATAACATCGTGTGCAAATTTAACAGTTTTATTATTTTTTTTAAGTAGTTTCTTAAACATATTTTTTTTTGAATTGAAGGTTTCTGCAAGTTTTATGATGGCCGACATGAAATGAAAAAAAAATGCAGACATTACAGTTTGGACTACTTGAAGTTTGGATTTATTCGATCTAAACAACACTTGCTGATGTGTCTCATATATGAGAAAGTATTCAGTAGCCATGCCATGAAGCCCTCAAAAATGGAGGACCACTTATCAAGAGTACATGCTGACAAAAAAAAAAGTAAGCCTGTGTCATTCTTTCAAGTACTTAAAGAAAAACTCGAGAAAAGGCCATCCATAAGATCGAGGTTTGCGTCATCATCTATGCAAGACGTTGATAGTTTACGAGCGTCCTATAATATATCTTTACTAATAGCGAAGTCGGGGAAACCCTACACAATTGGAGAGCAGCTTATTTTACCACCCATTGCGGAGGTCATCAACAATGTACAAGCCCGCACATGATATTATAAAGAGAATTCCTTTGAGCAATAACACCGTTCAGAGACGAATAGTCGAGATGGGTCGCGACATGGAAAACGTAATTGAAGTATTTGATGAATACATTCAGGTGAATAAATAGATTGTATAACTGATTAAAACAATATACAACAATATAATAACAAATAACTGGAGGGAAAAAAATGCTAACAACAACAAAAGCTACCTGCTTTTTTTTTTAACATTGAAATAGGTGCTAGTTTTCAATTAACTTGATAATAAACTTGAACGGTATAAATCATCTGAACCCATTTCATAATTATTAACATTGGTAAGAGGTTAGCAGGCTCTCTACTTTCTTTCTTATTTCACCTTCATCACGGCCAAATTCAGTGGCTATCTTTTTCCAAAGATCGATTTCTTTCATGATGAATTTAAAGTTTCCATTTACAGTCTCACAATATGGGCTTCCCCTGATTCCCCTTGTTCACGACCAATTCATCGGCTGTTTGTCCGGAAAAGCGCTCTCGTTACTATTTAGTTCGATGTAAAACAGTGATCTTATCGCTCCGCCAATGCATTTCAACTTCTTGTGTTCATCAGTCGAGTAAATGTTTATCTGATTCTTATCGTCTAATTCGATTTCTGATCGAAAATTCGTTATGAAATATCGGTTACTTCTACGGGCTACGTAGAAATAATCGGTACATACTGCGTAATATTTTTTACGTAAGCATACGCAATATATTGTAGCGCGTCTATTTTTTAATTTGAAATTTGGGGTTCCTCGCTGTACCGGCAGATGGCGTCACTTCTTCTTATAACGAGGTTACTCGTAGAGGGCGTTAGTATATAATGCGTAAATTCACAATGGAAATTTCTAGCGCGAATGCACTGGAACATTGGTAGACGACATGTCAGAAACATGTAGATTTTTCTGGAGTCCAGCAGCGCGGCAAATATAAACACGCGCGTGAAGGGGACGAGTCAGCGTGTATCAGAATGTTGCAGCGCGGAAGCCGAATGAAAATTACGTACGATCGGTGAAAATAAATAACAATGGAAATAGATTGAATATAAATTATTTTTAAGTGAATTAGTTTATTGGTGTTTTAAGTAGTGTTTTTAGTAGTGTTATTTTTGTTTTTGCTAGACTAAGTGTAGAAATAAATATTTTTTTATGAAATATATCACCGGTGTGATTATTTAAACCCTGAAAACGTAACAAAATACAAAGAGCTAACGAATTTTTTTGAATAGAACGAGGAATTGTATATGTTGATACATTCTTTTTATAAATATTCCTCCTATTTCGATGACACTTTGCGCCTGAAATACTCTCTGCCTTAGTGTTAAGGCCGCAGGCAGTCATCCGTGAGTGTGATCACCATACATTATCTTTGGGTATAAATGATTATTTTTAGTATTGATAAATGACACCGAGTGTTAATTAGGAGAAACAGGCGTATATTTGTGTATTGTTGATGGTTAAAAATAAATATGAACGTACACACTAGTCGTGAGACACTTCGCGTCTTTTGTTTTCGTTAAGGCTCTGCCCTGTGCTCTGTTTGTGTTTAAATTGCGTAACTATGGTGTTTTATTATTGAGTTCCGTGTTGTAAAACACACGTATCAGAGCGGATTCTACCATTAGATGTGGATCCAAGTATCGCTGTAAAATAGTAAAAGTAAATAGTGATGTAAACAATTCTGAAACATTTTCTACGAAAATCTGTGTAAATATTTAGTTTTCGTAATTTGTAATATTAATATATTCATTTCCTATGCAGAAATTTGAAGTTTGGATTAGATTAATTAACAGGCCAGACATGACAGACATCAAACAAGATTTTCAACTATTTTTCAATCTGTGTTGGAGTTTTTACAAGAAAAGATCCGAATTTGAAAGAAAATCTGAACAATTGTAAAACAGATATTTATTACTTGACTGATATCTTTGGTATGTTTAACAAAGTTAATTTGCAGCTGTAGGGTGACAATCCCAACTTGATTAAAACAAAATCAATAATATCGGTCTTTGTGAGTAAACTTATCCTTTATAAACAAAATTTAAGCAGAAAATAGTATTCAGTGTTCCGCATTTGTCAAAATTACCAGAAATGCTTCAAGGCGATGTTATTTTATTATATGTCACTCACTTGGACGCATTAGACAGGGATTTTACTACATAAGAGGTTTGAGGAACTCTTAAATTTACAAATTCCCCAATGGATAATAAACCTGTACAATATCACTGCCATGAAAGAAGCCAATGTGATAATGCAAGAAGAGTTGATCACCATCAGCACAGACGAGGAGCTTAAGCAGACGTTCAACCAAGGCTATCAGAAGTTCTAGTTGCAGCGCAATATTGAAACACAGTGTCCTTCATTGTAGAACATTGCTGAAAAATACCTTATCGCTTTTCCATCATCATACCTAGTGGAAAAAGGCTTCAGTGTGGTTACAAACATTTTGACAAAACAATGAAACCGTTTGAAAATCAACGAACAATCTCAGCGGAGATTTAAGGGTGCAACTCACCAATATTGAACCAGATTTAGCTAGATTGGTAGAAAGTCACCAGGTTCATCCATCACACTGAATTTTTTATTATTTTATCTTTACTTTGCGATTTTAATGTTTGTTTTTTTTTCAAAAAATAATTACCTAGTACTTAAGTATTTTTACGTAATTTGTATTAATAATTATTAATTACACTTGATATTTACTGAATTTTACCTCTATTTATTTTGTTAAGTTTTGATGAAAATGATGTCAAATTCACTCACTTAACTAACCGCAAAGTTTTTAAATTGGTAAGTATTTGTATCAATAGGAAAAAAGTTAGAGATAGGATTTTTAAAGTAATTTGGCTACGGAGGTCTGAGGTATCAGCTCATTTTGGAAACGGGGTCTCTTGCCCCAAATTGTTTAGGAACCCCTGGTCTAGATTATCTCGTATCGAATGTGTGTATGAATGTATAAACTGTGATTTTATTGAATTGATATTCAATGTAATGTCCCATTACAATGTATAAAAAAAAACTGAAGAGAAGTATATGGACGGAGTATCCAGAAAAGCTTTAATAAGGAACTTACAATGGATGACATGATACAACCAAAAAAAAGATATTAACTATCATACAAAAATAAAGACTGGCAAGACACAATAGGTTGGAAAAATAATTGTAAACAAATAACCTAGAGGAAGGATAGCTGGGAATTAAAGTTTTGAAAATTTATTCAAGAAAATAGCAGTGCTTCAACAGCACGTTCGAAAACCGTAGATGTTACCTACACGGTTTACTTTTTTTTTTTAATACATATTACAGATTTACGGCGTTTACGTTATTAACTTGCATGACGCGCGAGATAAAAGAACCTTCGCAAAAATTTTCATAATTTGTAATAAACATGCAAATTATCTAACGGCAAGTTTATTCATCCGCACTAACGTAACGCATAAATTATGGCAGGGCCTACATACGTTCAATAAGCTGAGAAATACGGCGAAGCAAAACGCGTTAATTATATGGCCGCAAACACTAATGTAAACATGCACGCCTCATAAGATACAATCTACGGAAAATGTAATTATTCACCTTCGTGCCTAAATCGTGTTCCGCAAAAAAAATAATCTTTACACAACAAAGTAAAAACGAAAAGCCATGACGAACACTGCGGATAAGGTTATCGTCACAAACAGCAAAGCGAAAAATCATTAATTTTCTATAACATATTCTGGCAAAGATGTCACCCATACCTCCGAAGAAATCTACAATAACATAATGGATAAAAAGCAAGCGAAATACGATCAAATTTACATTTCCGTAATAAGGACAAGACTCGGCGCGTTAAAAACTGATAAAATAAATAAATAAAATTACATTAAAGATAGTGACATTCTGTAAAGGAATTAGAAAAAGAAAACTGGGGCCTGAACTATTCTAAAAGCGTAATTCTTTGCAATTTAAACATATAAGGTTTCATTCTTTAAGGTTTAAAATTCTGTAAATGTTGTAACACCCCGCTATCACTAACGGGTTGTTTTAAATATATTAAACCTTATGGGTTCGTAAGTATGCGAGGTTACTCGAGGGAAATTAAATAAAACTCCAGAATAAGAACTAAAAGGAACTATATTGTAAATTTAGCAATCAAAACGCAAGAAAAATACATGGAAAAAAAAACAAACAACAAAAAAAATATATAAACAAAAATATTAAATAAACAACTCAGATAACTAACTATAAAAATAGAGGTATCTAAAATAAAGAAACATTACGAACAACAAGTGAATCTGAATAAACCTAGGATTACATAAATGATTGATAATTTGGAGATTTTGGTATCTAATTAAAAAGGGGAGGCGATGTAAATAATTAGACCGTAGAAATGCAAGCCAGAATAACTGTGCAGACTTACCCTTCTACCTTTCGGTTACACTTATATCCAAAAAAAGATAACAAACAAAAAAAAATATTATGACAAAAAAAATAACTACTAACACTTATTAAACACCAACTAATATAAAAAAAAAATTAAATAAGGATCACTCCCGGACTCCGAGCTGTTCTCACGAACTCATATCCCAAACTTCTCTCACCGAAAGGTTTTCAGGGCAGTCTTATCACCTCGTATATTACAAGATAGAAGATAGAAACAAGTGTTGATGTACCTTCCATTACAGCAATGCTTTATTTTCTTGTAAAACAATATACCGAAGACATCAACACTAGTTTCCATCTGATGACCATTGGTATTTATCAGCACTTTTAATTTTTCTAAGATTTGTGAGTTCATATATAAAAAAATGCCGATCTAGTGGCTGGCGTTGATCGAATGATCATACCGGAAATTGGTGTCGCGACTCACAGTTAATATGAGCTGCAATATTAGAACTTGACATTGTTAAGACCAACGGCAATCGAAAACTAACACCTTTACGTATACAAAGAAATGAAATGGAAATATATAAAGAAGAAAATAATTTAGAATATACCGGGGTTATTACAATGTGAAACTAAGCACCATGTCGAAATAAATTTGTTCAAAAATTCAATTAAACTCCCTATCTGTCCGTTAACTAGCTGCATTACTAGTTAACGAGCAGAGTTACGAGTTAGCGAATAATTTATACATTAAATACATAATTTGCAGTTCAACTTTTCCTACTTTATTACCTCACGCTAGTAATTGTTTGATGAACGTCCAAAACTATACCAAAATTTATTCAACATTCATTAGGTTTTAACGAAATTTGTTGTTTTGATATCACATTCCCAATTTTATTAAAAAACTTTCTATATGAAGATAGTTAGATAGGTCAATAATAATAATAATAATAATAATAATAATAATACTTTATTGTCATGGTTCCAAGAGCATCGACATTGTCAGTAGCAAAAAATGTTACATAATAAAAGAAAATACATATATATATAAAACTAAAACATATACACATTAAAAGTATGCCAATGTTAAATATACTAAAATGTATATAAAAAAATAAATAAATAAATAAACATGAAGTGAATTAAGTTTACACAAGGTACTCGTCGACAGTGTAGTAAGTATGCTTTAATAAATATTTTTTAACCTCATTTTTAAAATGATTTTTATTAGCAAGGGATTTTATATGCTCCGGCAATTGGTTATAAATAATAATAGCCTGATACATAGGACTGAACTCATAAAATTTTGTTCTATGGGAGGGAATACTCAAATTATTACAGCCTCTTGTCGTCATGCCACTAAATACGTCACAGTTTCTTATAAATTTATTTTCATTGTTTTTATAAAAGACCAGAATTTCTTGTATAAAGAGACCAGCCAGCGGCAAAATACCGAGACTCCCAAACAAAGGGCGACACGAGTCTGTAGGTGCAACTCCCATCATAATTCTAATAATTCTTTTTTGCATTATAAATACTTTCTTGGCAGATGGAGTGCAACCCCAGAAAATAACACCATACCGCAGTCTGGACTCAACATACGCATAATAAAATAATTTTATTGAATGTAAACTGACACTACCTCGAAGCGATCTAATAGCGTATAATGCCGAGCAAAGTTTGTGTTGGAGCACCTCACAATGTTGCTCAAACTTAAGCCGCTGATCAACAGACAAACCTAAGAAATTCACGGAGTCACTCTCGGGTATACTTCTACCGTTAAAACGAATGTACAGGCTTGAGCAGTTGTTATGAATAGTTGGAACAAAATGTAGTAAACCTGTCTTAGCCCCGTTCAAGACAAGCCCATTCAAAGAAGTCCATTCAATCATGGCGCTCACGACATTATTACACAGCACCGATGTTTGCGCTATCGACGTTCCAGATACAATACAACTAGTATCATGAGCATACTGTGACAACGAGGAGCAGCACAAATGAGAATGGAGATCGTTAACATATACTAAAAACAGCGACGGCCCCAAAACAGATCCCTGCGGGACACCGCGGGACATTTTGATCAAGGAAGATTCCCTAGTTGTGATCATGTTGGCAACTTCACCCGTAATGCTTACTTTAGAATACCTATTTACTAAGTAGGAGGAAAATAGATCATAAGCTAGACCTCTTACACCCAATGAATGCAATTTAGCAAGGAGCAACTGGTGATCCACTGCGTCAAATGCGCTTGATAAATCAAAAAATATACCAGCCGCCACACTCTTTCTATCTAGAGTGTCGTATACTACCTTCATGCGTTATGAATAGCACCACATGTTGAATTTCCAGGCATAAATCCAAACTGCGTAGGTGATAACAATTGATTCTTAGTGAGAAAATTCATTAGTCTTGTATTAATTATAATTTCAAAAATTTTAGAAAAAACCGATGGCAACGATATGGGTCTATAATTTTGTACTTGTCGTGGGTCACCTTTTTTAAATACTGGAATAGTTTTAGTAGTTTTTAGGTCATCTGGAAAAATACCCTGTGCCAAACAAAGATTAATGCAATGGAGCATCGGAGCAACCAACGAAGACGCAACACATCCAACAATATGGCATGGGACACCATCGATGCCAGCTGAATGTTTTTTGGCCACTTTTTGCATGATACTAGCTATCTCTAACTCATCCGTAGGCGTCAAATACATACTGGATGTACAAGATGAGGAAGCACGACTCCGGGCACCAACACAAGATCCCTTGTCCACAGAAAAGTATTCTTTAAATAATTCGGAAACTAAGTTCAGGTCCGAAATAACACCACCTGAGTCATCATACAGGGATATATTGTTTGTGGTGCTGTTTTGTGGCTTGATTACATTATTAATTATATTCCACGACGTTTTAACTTTATTTGTAGAGTTTATAATTAAGTTATCTAAGAAGTTTCTTTTTGTTTGCTCAACACGTTTCTTATAGTTTAGTTTAGCTCTATTGTACATATCCAACAATGTGGGATCATTATGGCATTTGTACATTTCATAGAAACCCTGTACTTCTCTGAATAAATGTCTCAGGTCCTCAGTATACCAAGATGTTGTACGTTGAGGACGTACCAATAGTTTTTTAAGGGGAAAGCTTAAGTTAAAGTAATAAAGAAACAACTGATAGAAGGAATTAAAGACACTATTTGCATCCCGATTATTAGAATATACCTCTGACCAGTCTTCATTCCTCAAGCTACTCTGGAACAAAGAGACGGCAGTTTGAGAATAGCAGCGTTGATATTTCAGCTGAACTGTTTTATGAGGCCTGAATTTAAAACTCATCAACTGATACCTATGATCAGACAATCGTGTATCGCCCACAACGCAATGATAAGTACTGTCTCCCCCAGTAGCAAAAATATTGTCTATTAATGATCGTGAGGACTCCGTTATTCGCGTATCTTCATTCACATAGGGAATTAAGTTAAAGCATTCAAATATGTGCTTTATGCTCCGCGCATTGGTATCATTCAATTTAAAATTTATGTTAAAATCCCCACACACGATAACAAAATCACACCTACCATATACCTCATCTAAAACACTATACAAAGCCTCCGAAAATATATCAATGTCGCCGTCGGGAGATCTATACAAACATACAATTATATACCTATAACCCTCGGTAGAAATGTGAGCACAAGTGTATTCAAAGTTTTTTTCTGAACCTGTTATTTGGACATTACATGGTTGTGCCTTCAACGTATTTAATGAATATACTGCTACACCCCCACCCTTGCAATTTGTTCTACAATAACTATTTATCAGGGTGTAGTCACTTAAAGAGCACGACGGAATCTCGGCCTCGATCAACCAATACTCAGAGATACAAACTACACTGGGCAAGCCCAAGTCATACAATAGACCCAAGAGACAATCAACCTTGTGGCGAAGACTGCGTATATTTAAATGAAATAAGGTTCGCAATACTGACGACGCGTAGCAATCCAGCTTATTACGAGTACTATCGAAAGTTCCATCGACGTGGTTTAAAAATCCGAGTCAGTAACGTCTTCACCACAAATCGCCTCGTTGACCGTAACATATATTAAATTACTAAAACCCACAAAACTCGAAACAACTTCCATACTACTCTACGTATCTTGTCTCGTATTAAACTGCAAATTTTCATTTTTGCTGACTTTTTCATATGGAAACCATCCCGCGTTCTGGAGCTATTATTCAATATTGAATTGATTTCAACATAACCCACATTAGGCAAGCCAAATGTTTGAATGACATTATACAACTTACAATTAAATTCATAAATTAATTTATTTAGAATATCGCGGCCCAGCCAAAATGGTAAACCCAAAAATATTACATTAGTGTGACGTAATTTTCCAAGTAATTCTGTAAATTTATTTTCATTGAATATAGAGCCTCTCAAAGTAAAAAAAATAAAAGGAATAATACAGGGACACACGCTTCACACCCAGGGGTCGTTCAGGGTGACTAACTATAAAAAACAAAATACTAGGAAAAATTTAGACCACGGAACAGGTTAATCAAAACAAATGGAGAAGCACACAAATACAGCAAATTGCCTTGGACGGTCAAAAACATACGTTTCAAAGAAGTACTCAAAGAACGCAGAAACAAAAAGACACAATACAAATATATAGCAAAGTCGGATGTAACTTTCATTGATAATTAATACAAAAGTAACCAACATTTGTGCATTACCGTTATAACAACTTACGCACGATTTTAAACACTATCTTTTGATATCACTTTCACCTTTTATAAATAAAAATCACAGTAGATAAGTACACTAAACGTGGACACGTATATCTTTCCGCAGCATTTAGAGCGAAAATAATAATAAAAAAAAACAATACATAATACATATATAACTCGTAGCATCCGGTTTGCTTATGAGCAGTATAGCACGCAATATTGATAATCATCGTTTTAATAATAAACGTGAACCTTCATTATCCAAACGAGAAATTTGTAGATTTAAAAAAATTGGTGGAAGCGCCGGATAAATTAAACTTATAATGAATAATAGAAGGAGACTACACGTAGCACAGATTCGGTTGCAAGACAATATTCACGTTCTTGTATTATTTAGACACTAAGCGATATTTCCAGAATTTCATAGTAAAATTTTGCTGCGCTAATTTTAAGTAACTGAGCTTTTAAAAGGATGTTTAAACAATGTAAGGTACAACGGCCTAAAGTAACCGATAAATTTACATCATGTGCAGCCTGAGGAAGATGGAGTTTGATCAAACAGTTGTTAATCATGTAAAATAAAATAATCCGGTTCAAAATAGTCGCTTTTTTTGTTTTCTTAATTAAATATTCAAGAGTGAACTTTATTTAAGAAATTACCATTACGGTCCATACCATTTGATTTGCAACCATTCTGGAAAGGTTTGGAGAGAAGAATTTCGACAATAGGGATTAACAAAAGAATATATAGAAAACTCATAAAGACGGCCATCCCACTTACGTTTTCTACCCGGTTGTAAAGACAGGGATGTTCTTCCGACCCACATAGCGAATGACTTTCACTTCACATGCTTAAATTTTAGTGTGAATAATAAAACTACAAATAGAGCACAAAAATTTGGCACCTTGAAAATTAATTGTCTACAATTATAAGTTGAGGGTATGCAAGTTACATAGGACAGAACTGTTATTTTTCTTTTGGAACCTTAGAAAAAAATATTATACAGAGTGTAAATTAAATGTTAAATGATAAAGGTCATTAAAAAATAATTATCTCTAAGCGTAAATGTTCCGAGAATTAAAATAACCCCGATATAAATTTTTGAAGTTGCGCTTAAATATTATTTCAGTACTGCTGATATTGCAGCCGGGCCCCGATTATTTGTTAAATAGCACGCCAATGCATAACTTGGCGATGAGCAAAAAGAATAGCGCTCTGTTTTGATGACTAAATGTATAAAGATATTAGTGTGGGTTTTAGAAATCGAATTACATTTTAATAACTAGGGACAAAAAAATACTATATTTGCATTTAATCTGGTGACCTATCTCAGAAACCCCCTACATATTGAATGGATTAATAAAAAAACGCAATAAAAAATTACCATTGTTCATTGAATCTTCATGTGGCATACAATAGATGAAGACTTGGTTCAGTATCAGAACAGCGACCAAATCACTAGTATCACCTCAGCTAGTATATACCAAATGTTTGCAATTTACTTTCAAGAAGCCCCTAAGTTAGTGTGCCTTACAGCCAACTGTCCGTCACTTTTGCACCAACGCGTTAAGGTTGGTTTAACTTTAAGTGACGCTTAGATTGTGACATTCACTATATGTATTAAAAATGAAATATCATCTTCAAAGTGCCGCTTCAAGTTAAACCACGCCTAACACGTTGGTGCAAACGGGTCTAAGAGATGTTCAAAACATTGTTACTAATAATTTAATAGCTGATAAAAATTTTTTGAGGAATAGATGTTGCGATATAATTTATAATCTGCAGAAATAAAAACCGGAATAATCTTAACAAAGATAGTATTGATAATAAAGTATCTAATGGCCGTTTGTGCCAAGCCATTAAGCTTGGTTTAATTTTAAGTGTATCAAAAATGAAACGTGCATTCACCAGGCACATTGTCCCTTAAAATTAAGCCACGCTTAGCGTATTGGTACAATCAGGCCTGAGAGACACAATAATGAATTAACGGTTACTAGTACTGATAAAGGTAACTGAATTACTCACAAAGATAGAATACAATTTGAGATTGGCACATATTTTATCAGACCCTGATACTTGTTCCAAATTAAATAAAGACCCTATCGCTTTGGTCCAAAAGAATATTAACAATTATATTGAAAAAGTTACATCCAATGGATTACACAAGCAAAGTTCTGTCACATTGAATATTGTGGCAGAACTGAAAGAAAATTGCTTTCCCAAACTCCAAGATTTACCAAAAACTCACGAAGATTATAAGGATAAAATATAGAGATCTATGGTCTGCTTAATTCTCCCACCTACTTTTTGTCGAAAAATTTTGCAAAAATTTTAAACTCTCTTAAAGATACACAGTTAAAAATCCTTTTGATATTGTCACCAAAATAAAAATATTGTGGACCTTAATAATTATTTTTTTGTTCCGTTAGATGTTGAGCCACTGCTGACTGGTAATCCTAAGGATTTAGTATTATTAGAAACAAACAAATAAATTTGCATTCATAAATTAGACCTATCGTTTATTTAGGCAATTGTCTATTCTGGGGTTCTATGGTGACAACCTCAAACCTAGACGCTATTTTTCTACTACAGCCTGCAACATTTTCTCTTTCATTATAACACAAATACTATCTCAGCGCATTCCATGTAGGTATACGATCTAAACTTGGTTGCTGATTACTCATTACTTTGACAGTTATTATTAGTCAATAAATGTCATTTTATCTAGATTACTTAAGTTATAAGAGACTCCTCAAATTTTCGAAGCTCGGTATTCAATGTACTCAATGTAAGTCGTTCTTTCTTTCTACTGTTCCAATAAGTTTGTTACCTATCCTAAAGTTACAATACTTCCTTCTTCTGATATATTCTCTTCCTGTTCTGCTTCTACCACTTCTAACGCCTCCATACGTGTTGATGTTTATTCTGCATCTACAAATCTCACTGAATGTGGTCTTGCGGTTGCAAAAAAATGCGAAAATATAATAAAAAAATTCCTATATGTGGCAATATTTATGCCGGTTACTGTTCCTTCAGAAAAAAAAAAAAATATTAGTCGAATCAATACTAGGGCCGATTTTACTAACCTATCCGGTTATAGCCTTTGTTTGCATGTTGTTAGTTATATTGTTTAAAAGCTGTTTCTGCTATTTTATCGCAATCACTTACTATGCAAACACAAAGTACCATAAGGCATTAATTCCAATTTACTTTAAAAGCTACCATTTGGATGTATTGTATGCATGTTTATATGCAGCAAATATAATGGTGAAAGGTTGAATTAATATTAATTTAGGGTAATGGGCGCTGGTTAGCATACAACAAGATTTTACTTTTTGTTCCATCTAAGGGGGAAGGTTGAAGGTTGTTCGTCGACTGGCTTGCGGCGACGTGGAAAACCGAGGCAAACGTTCCGGTATAATTCCCGAAAATAGTCGCATAATCTTTCGCGTAATTCCACTTAACAAGGGTCGTTTGGCGGCAAGTAGTTAGGCTAGTTAATGAATAGGTAGGAGAAAATAGTGACCGTACGTCCACTTCATAGGCACAATAAAATCAGTTCTTACCTAATATGCCGAGCCTGTAGTTGAGGGTCACCACCACCAAGTCGGCATAAGCCGAGAGGACGCTGCCGTCGTAAGGATTACCGGAGTTCCACTCGAAGGACTCTCCGTGGATATACACGATCACAGGATGACGAGTTTCTGAACTGACTGAAACATAAAGAAAATTTTGAGAATTAATAACATGATTTGTAAGTAGTGTGAGTAATGGATGATAAATTCTAAGTGGCGCGAATAAAATCTTAAACATAAAGAAGTAATTTTATAATAAAAAGTTTGATGGCAATGAAGACAATACCCAAGTAATATTATGTTCAAAAACAAACAGACAACTATAGTGAGCAAACTATTGACGACTGGTAGAGTAGACGAGATGACGAAAGGAGAGAATTCGGTAATGAAAAAGGCGGAGAAACTAGTGATGTGCTTAACGAGCGATTTTTGCACTCGGTTATATCAAATGCACGATCGGTCATTCATTAGCTTATCTAGTATTCGGAAATCGGCAAGGCAAATATTCCGAAATATACGTCTATATAATACATATGTAATACTTTAATTAATAAGTGTTTGCTGGTAGATCGGCTTTATACCTACTGGCCGCATGTTTCATGAAACCTTCCGGATTATTTATCGCGCAAAAAGTTTATATACAGTCAGTAACTTTGTATATTAGGGTAACCTTACACCACTAACACTAGAAATTTTTAGAATTAAATATTTCTTAGAGAAATCTACACTACCACGTTTATCTAAGTTATAACGAATTTTAATACGCTACTGCCATCTTATGCGAAATAGTAGAAAGACTACATTGTTTGTAAAATTAAATATGGCTGTGTTTTGAAACTGCTTCGGACATGTTTCAATCACATTCATACTTTCATTAGTGCGTCAAGTAAGAAAAACATTCAAAAAGACGTAAGTGATGCAAAAGAAATTAATTTTATTGCATGTGGTTTCATGCTTCAATACATTTGTGATGAAAGTAACACTTTAAATTTGTGAATAATCGAAAATTTAATTCGTGTTGTGTATTGGAGTAAATTAGGGTAACATTGGACCGGCTCAAAGTTACCACATGCGGCACAATGTTATCCCATTCGGTGTAATATTACCAATACAATTTTACAATTATTTCTTATTCTTTATGCTTAACTAATAATATTAGAGATATTACATACTCAATGACCAAATTAGGAACAATTACAACTTCCTAAAAGAATTTAAATGCCGAGGAAAAGCGGGAGGTGGCCTTCTAAGCGCTGGGCTATGCCGATGACATCACCATTCTTGTCTGCGGGAAATTTTATTGCGTGGTATACGAAAGGATGCAGGTGGTACTCAGGCGTTTGTAGAGAGGTGGTGTATAAGAGAAGGTCTTAATGTCAACTCTAGTAAAACGACTATAGTTCCGTTCACATGAAGGAGGAAGCTTAACAAACTTCTGGTCTTGTAGAGGCATGTTCGGTAAAACGTGGAAGCCAAAGTCTGCAATGGTACACTGGCTGTACACGAAAGTTATAGTGCCGTACTGACGCCTCGCTAGTCTAGTGGCACACAGTAAATCTATGCTATGCTATAAGTGCGCTTAGTAAAGTCCAAAGGATTGCCTGTTTGGGCATCACGGGAGTCATGGCCTCGACGGCTGCTATGGATTGGCCACCATTCTTGGGCTTCCACCACATCAGCATCTTCAACTACATTGAACAGACAGTACCATTGTCCATAAAGGCGGATAAGATCTTGCCCGTTTTCACCTTCTCTGGAGGATACAGCGTAGATATCTCCAGCAGGGATACTACAATAGCGTACATCCGCAAACAAAATCGGGGTCTATCCCGCTGGTTTTTCGATGCCTCGATAACGCGTAAACGCACAAGCGTTAGAATCTGGAGGTACGGAGAGCGAGACGGCGAGCTTTCGGCCAAGGGGCCTCCTTCACCATTTTCCAGGCCGAAATAGGCATCAGCGAGCTGCCGTTCTTAGGTCCAGAATCGACATGTGGTAGCTCATATGTCAGTCTTTATGAGCAGGGACAGATTACACAGAGATTACTCACAGGAATCTTAAGTGGGCACTGCGCACTAAATAACCACATGTATCGCATGGGGCTAGTGAACTCTCCCCTATACAGAAAGTGTGGGAGTGCTGAGAAAACTCCTGCTCATTTTCTTGTCAACTGCTCGGCAGTTGGCGGGAAAAGGCAGTTGCTATATTAGTTCTCAGCCAGATTGCGAACTTTTTTGATAGGGTACAACCTGACTGGGAGGGCTAAAATTGACATAAGGATACAATAGATCTTTCTGGCCGAGTTGCCTTCTTCGGGTTACATCCGCCCATGGTGGGGAAAGATGTTTTATTTTTACTTTTCTTATATTTTACACATCAAATCTTAGCTGCTTTCTCTACAAAGCGGCCGTTTAGTGCTTACCAAAAACTCTAATTTGTCAAAACGGGCCTCTATCTTCTGCATTCGTGGACATCAATAATTGTATAATTTAGTAGGTATAACTAAATAGGTTTTATATTCCTTAAATAGATAATTATGCTCTAAAATTACCTTTCACATTTCGTATGCTAGGATCGACATTTGTAAGTAAGTTATTTTTGATATAGTTGCAGCATTTATAACGAGATTATGCTGCTGCAGACTTAATATGAACATTAAAGTGTGGTCCAGAGTTACCCCAATAATAAAATATCGATTAATGTGGCCAAAATAATGTAAATTGTAAAAGTGGTATAAAGTTACCCAAGTCATGTAGATAACTTTAGACCACCACTTTTTTGCCTCTTAAAAATATATAAATAGACGAATTATATAAAATAATTATTGAAATATGTGTAAAATGAATTACTTTATATACTTAAAATAATTTTAAAGGTATTAGATGTGTAGTTTCTTGAAAAAGCTTAAAAAACTATTATTATTGGTGCAAAGATACCCCAAATGACTGTACAACGATCCTTAGTCATTCACATGCTCAAGGACATACTATGTACACAGGTATTATATAGACGAATGGAGTGTCTATTAGTTTTCGGAATCTTCGCTTTGACGAGTTCCGAGTTCTCGGTAAGCTAATGAACGATCGATAAATCATTTGATATAATAGAGTGCAATAATCGCTCGTTCAGCACATTACTATTGGAAACAACACTGAACGACCAATACAATGAAATAAATTCAATTTAATAATATTTCAGCTGGAGGAAACTGACCTAAACTATGCAGAATAATCTTACATTTACATACATCAGAATTCTAAGACCGAACTGTCAAGGTTTATGAAGCGGACTTCCTCTACTCTCATGACGTATGTGGAAATTTTAGCTGTTTTGAAGCTTCATACAAGTGAGGAGATCCTTCCCAAGGTTCAACCAATCCATATGAGACTATGAGATTTGCTGGAGCACTACTCGGTTCTACGTTATCCGAATACCCGAAAGCGATTATTACTCCAAATTGTATATTCGACTATTCGGCACTAGGAGCGATTTGTTTCCGAATAACAACATTTAAGACTAACATAATATTCATGTATTAATGAGATAATTTTATTTAATTATGTTAGTAATTATAAAAACAAAAAAAAAAGTTTGTTAGAAATTCACCGTTTGAAGTGACTGTGAGCAAATTCAGAACTACACGCTCTAATAAATAAATTTATCTGTGCAGTTTATCCTATTTGTAGTGCATGTTGTTAGCCTGCAAGATCCTCAATAGTAGCTACGAGAAAAACACGTATTCTCTATTACCAACATGAAAGTCTATTCTTCTAGAAGTAAACATATATAAATGAAAGACATCTGTGAACAATAACAACAACAGAGGAAAATGTGAACGTACGCAAACATTGTAAACAACTTCAATAACGCTTTGAAGGTCAGAGTAAGAGAAATACATTTGTGGGTTATATTTTCCGTGGAAAATATAAACGCAGTTAGGACTAG
Source organism: Protaetia brevitarsis (assembly GCA_004143645.1). Classification (NCBI taxonomy): domain Eukaryota; kingdom Metazoa; phylum Arthropoda; class Insecta; order Coleoptera; family Scarabaeidae; genus Protaetia; species Protaetia brevitarsis. Next base: position 294,299 of record RXPK01000015.1, on the reverse strand, counting down.
AATAGGCACTATAAAAGAAAAAAACCTTGCATCACATGTAGAGAGGGATATATATAAAGAGAGAAAGGTATACATCATCTATGAACTGTGCGAGCGTAGTGGAATAAGCACGTGTTGTCTAGGCGACGGCGCTTGCCTTTGATGTTAAGAAAATAGCAAATAAAATAAAATAATGCAGCAGAATAGACCGCTCCTAGAAACACAAATTCACCTTATTTGAGTGCTTTTTTTTCTCCTGATAATGTATTCTCAAATAATTTTAATATTATTTTCATCCCAATAATATATTTTATGAGTTGGTATTTTACTAAATATATAAATTAAATAGATAGTGTTTTATTATATTTAGTAAACGATGTAATACAACGCTTGTAAACAAAAAAGAATGTAAAGAGCATCCTGTCTAATTTATTCACTTATAAATCTCAACAATAGTTAATTTTGTGCTACAATTTATTTCGTAATTGATATGGCCTCGTAAACACTAGAGATGAGCTTAGGCGGACACAATTACTATTATCCTTAGTTATTATTAAAAAAAGTATATAAAGAAACATAATCTAATCTTAGGAAGTAAGTTGGAGATACATTTTTTTTGTATTTTTTAAAGATAAACGTAATTTTTAGGCATATTGTAACCGGTGCTGACTTTTTTATTTTTGGTGTATTGTTGCCGACACCATTTCTTATGCCCTTAGCCGGTAATATAAGTTTGTTACCGGCGAACATACAAAACATAACCGAATGACATAAACTATGCATTATTGTTGATAGCGTATTGACAGTAGGTGAGAGTGAAACCCTTCCAAAAAGTTTTAAACGTTTCGAAGGTATCCCAAACAGGTTTCAACATTTTGAAGGTATTTACATCTATAATTTTTAATTAATATATATTGTAACGCTACAGAGTAGCATACAGCCCGGATTAAAAAAATAAATTTTAAAATACATTCATTAAATTAGTAAAAATCAAATTTTATACATCCCAGTGTCACCTATATTTATTAATTTTGAATTAGAAGTGTGCTAGCTTACAAGCCAGATGGCAAGCAGGGCGAGGATTTCTGATTGAAGCACGTTGACATCAAAAAATAACGAATAGCTAGTTACCCCCCTTATAATCTCAGTACGTATGAAGCAAGCGTGCAAGACTGTTGCCAAAAATGTCCTCTCCTTCAATTTGCATGTTAATGACCAGTTTAGATGATGTCGTAGGCACAATAGTGTTGTAGCTCAATGGTGATCAATCTCTCATGTAAAATGAAAACATTTAAGTGTGAATAAAAGTGGTTTTATTAAAATAAAAAGAAACTTCTAAATGTGAACTTGTGTAAAATCAGACATAAATCTAAGGATATTCTTATCTCAGGGGGTCTATTCTTGAATTTGTGCGACTAAAGTCGATCACATTTCATTTCGCATAGATTATATCGCATACGTCCGATATTTCGTATTCTTGAACACCATGCGATACAAAAATTTCGTATAACGTACAGTACTATTTGTCAACACTGCAAATGAAGAGGTGCCAAATGAAGATAATAAAAAAATAACAAAACAAACATACAGAATTTTGATATTTATTAGTTTATCAGCCTGTTTTTCAAAACAAATTCATCGTCAGTTGTCGGGAATTCCCAAACATGGAAGGTGATCGATATGAAACAGATTTTCCAATAGAAAATATTGAGCCGGGAAGACGGTATAAAATTAGCGAAGAACAAAAAAATATTCTAATCGATTATTTAGAGAAGAATCCACAACTAAAAAGTGGAAGGTTTACCTCAAATTTCACATATAAGACAGCTCAAAATATGTGGAAAGAAGCAAGTCTTGTTTTGAATGCTGTTGGTCCTGCACAAAAAGACTGGAATCAGTGGCAAAGGTATGTAAAATAAGTGTGTTGGCAATTAGTATTTATATTAATTAATTAATAGACTTGGCAAGACCTCAAACAGAAGGTGAAAATTAAGGCGCGCGAAAACAAACAAAACCAACATGCAACAGGCGGAGGGCCATGTGAGTTGTTACCTCTAACTGCCCTAGAGGAAAAAACCCTCAGTTTGGTAGGACAGGTTCCGGTGTTTGGTCAACCACAAACCATAAACTCATCTGTTACATTTAATTTCGATGAACCTACTATAGTACAAACACCAGTAACAAACCATGATTACTTGTCACATACCATCAATGTTCCATCAACATCCACCACACAGTTAACAGATGAGTTGACAAAACCAATTCAAAAGAAACAATCACAGTTAGAGCGTACTACGAAGGTCCCTACTATGTTTGTCCAACAGTTAGACAAGAAGATGGAAATAAAGAAAAATTATTATGAAAAAAAATTACAACTTCTACAGGAAGATATTAATGAAAAGCGCAGAATTGCAGATGCTCTAATGCAACTAGCAAATTCACACGAAAATATTTATTGTGCTAAGTAAATAATTTTTTTTTACAATATATTTATTATTTAAAAAAACAACCAAGACTGTTAGAATATATTTTATTTTGTGATAAGTAGAGTACTTTATATAGTTTATTTGTGAAATATATATTTATTTTATTAGGCTAGTTTTTCTTTCTATGTGAAATACGTAAATGCATACATTAATCAGTTCCATATGAGGTAACAAATATAAATTCATAGTAAAATAATATTCAAAATGTTGAAATTTAAGGAAACTATCGTGCAAGTAGTGCATGTATTAAAAGAGAAAAAATTCAAAACATTGGTTAACAAAGTAACTAATTATATAATTCATTAATTAATTATTAATCCAAGGTTGGGATGGCAAATTATTATGTAAAAAACAGGCGTATTAATCTTTCTTGTACCCTTCTACCAGCCAAATAATCATTATTTTGTTGTCGTTCTTCATGAACCTCCAACAGTATATGTTCAAGTCCTAGATCATCATCTGCTACCAACTCTGGATGTGGAAGCTGATGCTCAATGCAAAAGTTATGGAGCATAACACAAGCATTAATGATTTTGGCAGCTCTTTCAGGATGGTAATGCAACACCCGATGTTTAAGGAGGCACCTGAACCTGGTTTTTAAAATTCCATTACATCTTTCGATGGTTGATCTAATACGTTGGTGAGTACTGTTATATCTTTCTTCTGGGGAACCGGGTATGGCATTTAGTACGGGTGTTAATAACCAGGGTCGTAGAGGGTAGCCTGAATCTCCTACAATTAAATTCTATCAATAAGTGAACAATAATATTGCCGTAGAAAACTACCTAGTAAATGTACGGCATGTCCACGGTTATGTAACTGCTGAAGTAAAGTGTTTACCTCGCTATTCTGCCAGATATAGGCATCATGTGTGCTACCTGGATATTGAGCACACACGTTTAATATCTTTGTATTAACATCACATATCTATCAAATTGACACTCCTTATTGTTAGATACTTAGCTATTCATTCCAGATACCAATTGTACATTGATAGAATGGTATCCTTTCCGATTAACATATATATTTTCCGGGTACATCGGATCATTAAAGGGTGGTGCTTTTATTGCAACATGGGTACAATCTATACATCCCACAATGCCTGGCAATCTATATTTTTCATAAAATCTGCAAACAATTATAGTACTATGTATATTTTAATCATTTTTCTTTATTGTCTACCCTATCTGCACTTCTTGTAATTCCCGCAAATTTGCAGGAAATTTCACATGTGTATCAAAAATTTCTCTTGTATTTAACGCATTCACAAACTCTACAAGGCTTCTGCTAACCGAAGGCTGGGAAACTGCAGCATACATATTTCTGCCAATATTTTGTTGGTAACTTCCTTTTGCTAGAAAATTTAGGGCCACCAGTACCTAGCATTATAAAAATACAAACGTTAATTGCTTGATGTATGAATAATTTCATGCACCTTTGTTCTACTATCCAGTGAACTCCTCCTTGTTTGTTGCCTCAAAATTGGGTCTAACTGATTAATTAATTGTCTAACCATTTCTTTTGTTAACCGATAGTCGTTCTTGAATCCCCTATCGCTTAGTAGGAATGCATCCCTTCTTGCATGAAATCTTACATGCCCCTCAACATTTCTAATATTCATCAAATGAATGTGTACTAGCTCATCCAAGTTTGCCATATTCAGAAGATAATAAATAAAATATTAAATAAGGCACATTGATAGATAACCGTCCGTGGACACATGAAACGTGTATGAAGTTGATGAAAAATAAAAACACAATACTTTGTCATCCAACCCGCAGCTGTCGCTAATTTCATGGCATTCGAGTACGCGACTCGACTACTTTAAACCAAACGTTACAAAGTATGCGATACAAAACGAATAGAAATACTGTCGCATGCTTCAAGAATTAGAACTTTCATAAAACCGCATAAAACTTTGACATATCGCACGAAAAAGTCGATCGCATACATTCAAGAATAGACCCCCAGGTAAGTACGTGAGTCCGCTTAATTAATAACACTAACGTTTTATTAGAAATTCCACCTTTTGCAATATAAATTCATTGTCGAGAATGTGAATACGTCTAAATTAAATTTCTAAATTTCCCGCGTTTTCTGAACGTTCAAACGGAGTTATGCTAGGCTTAAAAAGACGTGTGAAACCTTGATGGTAAATTACTGGATATTGGTTCGTACCGCAAATACATATCAAATACTTATTAACCTAGAATACTACCAACTCATACAAATTTCCCCAAGTAAACCGCAAACCGTTTAGCAATGATACAAACAAATTCCTAACACCAAAATTTGGTGAACGTATTAAAATGAAATTTCTTATAAGTATCATACAATTTAGATTAGAATGTTATAATAATACGTTTATTTTTAGGTAGATTTGACGAGGAATACCTTCTACAAGGACGAATTCTGCGGACATCGGAGTGGTCAGGAATGGTCGGGTATCTGATAGGGGCCCTGGTACATAGCAGGTCCTTCAGATCGCGGAGGATGGCTCCATCAGGACAGGAACATAACTCGGGAAAATCGTCGTTGAAGAAAAAATTACCCAAAAGTAGTAGGTAATTTGGATAATATTGAAGTGATAAACTTTGTTTGACAATTAACAATTATTTTTAGGTTGTAATTTAGTATAAAATTGGATTTATCGATAGAGCCCTTAAATTTTATGAAAACAAATTGAGACACGTCTGCCTCTGAGGAAGGTTGGCTGTTGAATCGTTTCGAATTGAAAACTTTTAACCGACTTGAAAGCGATTTTGTCTTTGACAAGGACTACAACTGTCGCAGAATGTCCGTTAATATAACTGAAATGAGGGGAATGTACATTGTTTTATACATGAGAATGCCCATGTGACCGAATGGGCTGTCGAATGTTTAAACGAAATAAAATAAATAATTATTGCAAAATTCTGGAATCACCTTACAATTAAAATAGAATAAAGGTATGTGTATCTGAATCATGAGAAAAATACATTTGAAATTTTTAAGCACTTATTACTATGTAAATTTAACAATCTTAAAATTCATCACTGTACACAAAAAGTAAAAAGGCCATATATACACATAGAATTGTGATAGACTCAATTTCCAGCAATTTCCCATGTTTTTCTGTTGACATATCAAACCAGTTGGACTGCCAATGCATATACAAACATTATTAAACTAAATTTAAATGACATAAATACACTGTAAAAAAGATAAGGAGAATGTCCACTTGAATTGAACTTGGCTCCAAATTTGATTTGTCAATATCTATTGTAAAAATATACTATACAAATTCTAATATTAATTCGATGCGTAGGTATATCATTGCTGGTCATCTTACTTCCTGAAGGGAATATTCTGAAAGAAAATGCCTTGAAGGACTTGCCAAATGCAGAGGTTTCCTACATCACCTGGACATCGTTTAGCTGTCTGTTGCTACATTTTATATCTTTTTTTCTATTATAACTATTGTAAGTAAAATAGTAACTTTACATTTAAATAGTATCGAGTATGCATTCCATTACAATATATATTAAAATTTGGTATCAGTGCCGGTTAAAATACTCGTAATCGGCGCCGGCTACGCAGGCATTCCCAATTATTTAATATGTTACTGAAATTTCGGGCTGGGAATAATTAAAAGTAATTTATATCGCAAAACGTTTCCACTTGACGATGCCACCGATTAATGAAATTTTAATATTACAATAGTAATGTTGTTATAAGCAATTGAAAGAAGACTGTCTTAAAGTTGAAACATCTTGCGATATAAATTTGTTTTAATTATATCAATCCAAAATTCCACTAAATTGCATGACGGAACTTCTCATCAATGCCTGCGGCGATGCGAACGCATTTATTCATATGCGTATCCAGCTCTAGGAAATTGAAAGAAATATTAACATAATTCTTATCAAATATTAAGTTCTTTTTTTTATATAATATGTAGTCACAAAAGATTGGTGTAAAATATTTAAATTAGAGCAGTACGAGTTCGATTTCCAATCTTGTTCTGTGAAATTAAATTAAATAAATAATTGTTCATATTTTAGAAGTTTACTGTATTGCTGAGCATTCGATGATACCAAAAGGCAAGCAAAATTGCTGTGTAAAACACCACCTAAATTTACTAGTTTGGGGGTTTAATCGATTATTACAATGAATTCTGTGTTGAAAAATGATTGTTTGCTCGCAAAAATTTGTTTACAGAAAAAGAAGAAAGACAAGATAAGATTTTTTTTGATAGTCAAATTATTGAAAATTATTAAGAAGTTTTTTTTTAAAAAAGAATGGAAAGAAATCATTTAAAAAGAGAAACTATAAGCTACATAAAGCTATATATCTGTTATACAAGATGAAAACACTGTGTCCCACCGATACGCTAAGGCCGATCTACTTCGCATATTTTCAATCCATAGTTTCATACGATTTGCTTTTTTGGGGAACTCCATCGAATATGAATGAAATACTGTTGCTACAAAAGCGAGCAATCCACATTATGCTCGATCTACCGTATCGTGAATCATGTAGAGACCATTTTTGTCGTCTGCGCATTCCAACCGTTTTTAATTTGTACGTGTTTTTTGCGGCATGCTATGTGCATTAACACCGGGCTGTATCTCTCCAATTCGAATGCACAAAATTACACTACTCGTAATCCTAAAGGCTCTGTTTCGATAAGCCATTTAAAAATGCCCCTAAAGCAATCGGGCTGAAATTAAAGCAAATGAATACTACTGTCACACACTACTGTAAAAACTAAAAATCAGCTCAATCGATGCCACCCCATTCGAGATATTAGCATAAGGGGGGAAAAATTCAATATTTTTTTTTCTCAGGAATTACTTAAGCTATCACGTTCAAAAAAATTATGTGAGTAAATACTGATTATGGGCATTCTATAAAAAATCAAGGACCAATTCCGTTCACTCAGTTCATAGTTATCATTATTTTCCCCTTTTTAGAGGTGGTTTTTTTGAGTTTGGTTGAAGGTGCCAAGTTGACTTTTTGCTATATTACTCTGTATACATTTAAGTTTATTATATATTTTTTTCAGTCTTTTTCTTTGTGGTAGAACATGTAAATAAAAAATAAAATCTCTTTGAATGATTTTAGTAAGAGCAATTTGTTATTATTTATTTTAGGATTAAAATAATTGTTCATCCATCAATTTCAGGATTATCTGTATGTGTGTTTCAGCCTTAGTAGTTGTAAAAGTATCGAAATATAGAAAAAAAATTATATCAACAAAATGATATTTATTTCCGTACACGCAGTTGAAAGTTATTGTTATCTTTTCTTTTTGAAGGGCGATTTTTTCTGAGTTGAGTTTGTGAAAGTATGTGTAATACTGGGTTGATATTAGCATACATATGTTTCACTTTACCAAGGATCTTCAGTAATACTGGTCAACCTGAATGTATTATACGGAAAAATTCGTGTATATACTGAATAAGTGGAAGAATAATTAAATGAGAATTTAAGATGGAAATCTCATTATTAACGTGAAGATTTGCTAAATTGTCGATTTGAATAACAGTAACGCATGTATACCGACTTAAAGTTGCCCTGCAATTATTGTTATTCTTTGTAGATGCATATTGTAGTTTCAGATCGACAATTTAGCAAATATCTTCACGTTAATAATGAGATTTCCATCTTAAATTCTCATTCATTTATTCTTCCACTTACTAGGTGTATATACGAATTGCTGCGTACAATACATTTAGGTTGACCAGTAGCACTGGAGATCCTTGGTAAGGTGAAACATACGTATTGCTGTGTACTAGTTGTAATAAATGAACTTGCAAAATGGATATTACAAATGAAAAATTAAATTTTAAATTAGCTAGCTCAACGGATAAATTTTTAAAGGACGCAAAAGAACAAACTCAGAGTTACCCTCGCTAATTAAAACTTGAATCCAACCACGACAAGTAAATAGTGGGTGAAACAAAACTGACTTTCTTAATTACCCCAAAAATTAAAAAGGTTTAATTAAAAATAAAAGAACAGAATTTTAACTCAACAACGTTAATTAACAATTAAAACTTTTATTATAAAAAAAAGAAAAAAAAGGTAATTACAAATTTGCAGAAAAAAAAAACCGTGAACAGAGGGTTCTGGCCTATATCAAAACTGCACGTGATTCTAAATTACAAAAGGACAATGCTAAGTCCTATATCAAAGCAAAAGATTAATTAGTTCAGGAAGATAATTCTTTTTTTCAAAACAATCCACGTGGTTTCAAATTAACACAAACAAAATTAAACGTGGACAATTTCTAGTAAATAACAAGAATGAAAAACTAAAAGCAAGCACAAAGTTTCTATTCACCCAACCCGAGGTGATTAATAATTAAAATAAAACAGAAAAAATAATTTTGGAAATTTTTCGATACAATGATTCAGCAGTTTTAAGCAAATCAAATATGCAACACAAAATACACTCACACACAGTATGCTAACATCAACCGAGTGGTACACACGCTTTTAATGTGACCTAATATTTTCTATTCAATGTTCTTTGACTATCGGCGAAATTGAACGGCATAAAACTTAGTGTCTTGTGCGTGCATACATACATATAACTACCTTGTCTAATGCTTTTTACAAATGGAATAGTCTTATTGTCGCGGTATGAAGTAATTAGAATCCATTTTATTTAATAAATTGTATATTTATTTGTAAATTTACACATTTTAATGTTTGCAAATTTCTCTATATTTATGACTTATGAAATTCTATAACCTATGAGAGTATACAAAATAGCAATATCAGTTACAGATGTTACAGCTCTTACAGAAAGTCTTATACACGCTATAGATTTCCACAGAATCGCACCATAAGTTTTATTTACATTATTTGACTTTCTTCAACTTCTATTGACGCCTTTATTCAACCTGATCATGATCATTAGATCGAAACATGTCGTTTAAAATAAAATAAATAGATAATATTACACTGGATTGAACTGTGTCTTTTAGTTTACATTATTCAAATCTATATACCAATCAAAACTTTTTACTATCAAATATCAATGTATTCTATGAATGGATTTAATATTGAATTTATTAGAATGTGTTGCCCGTGTATCTTACCAATTATTACACATATTATTAACTTTTGTCTATTAGTGGGCGTCTTTCCTTCTCTTTTCTAGGTGTTGGAAAACGGCATTAATTGTACCAATACCAAAAACTGGCAATGTTGAGGAATATAAGGATTTGCGTCCCATTAGCATTCTGCCTACTTTTTCTAAAATACTTGAGAGGGTTGTTGAAAGACAGTTGAAATCATACTTAGACATCAATAATATCTTGCCTACATTTCAATCCGGATTTCGGTCCAATCATAGTTGTCTTACAACTTTGACTAATGTGGTAGATGATATTATATCAGAAACTGATAAGGGAAAAATTACTATTCTGGTACTTTTAGACTACAGTAAAGCGTTTGATATCATGGATCATCGGTTGCTTCTATTGATTTTGAGGTTTATTGGGCTCGAGGACTCTTCTATTAAATTTTTTGGACAATATCTATCGGATAGATTTCAGGGTGTGAAGATACAAGATAAATTGTCGGATTTGGCTTATGTAAATGCTGGTGTGCCACAGGGCTCTATTCTTGGTCCTCTTTTATTTGCAATTTATACTTCTTCTGTGATGTCATCCCTGAAAACTTGTAGATATCATATATACGCAGATGATACGCAAGTCTACTATTCTTTTTTCCCTTATGAGTTGGACACTGCGCTATCTTTAATTAATGAAGATTTACAATTGTTGCTAAAAACATCCGCGAATCATTTGTTAGTTTTGAATTCCCAGAAATCATCTGTAATGGTGTTTGGTTGTCGCAACGGAGATTTGAAAAAATCTATTCAGGTTAAGATTAATAATGATGTGTTGCATATTGTTGATGAAGTTAAAAATCTTTGGATTCACAACTACGCTTTAGAACCCACATTTCTAAATGTGCCCAGCGCTCGTACTCTGCCTTAAGACTTTTGTATCCTCACAAATCGGCTATTGATAAGAAAACTAAATATATATGTGGTGCCTGGTATTATCGCAGTTTAATTATTGCATTCCCTTGATATTTCCTTGTCTTGATGTTGCTACTAAGCAACGTATACAAAAAATTCAAAACTCTTGTTTACGTTTTATCTATAGTCTGCCTAAGTGGAGTCACGTATCTTGTAAACTGCGCGAATCTGGTTGGTTAAATATGGAAGAACGATTTAGATTAGCAACTGCTGTCTTTTATCATAAAATCTTGGTTACTTACACACCGCCATATCTTTATAACAAAATCAGGTATCGAACGGGTGTCCATAATATTAATTTTAAGGTTTCGGCACTTAATCGCAATTCGCCGCCATAGGACAAGTTTGTTCAAGCGAAGTTTTTCATATAACATCTGCCATGTATATAATTCTATTCATGGACATATTACCAAATTGTCAATTCCGTCATTTAAATTTCACTTTAAGAGGGATGTGCTCGGATGGGGTGTGTAGTGTGGTGATGCGAGTTTGTTAATGCATTTGAGAATGGAGCAAGCATTATATCAGTATGTTTTTATTATTATCTTTTCTTTTCTTTCTTTCTGCTTTTCCTGTTTTGTATTGTTTTGTAGTTTGTTAGGGGGAGCAATGGAAGATCAGGTGTTTAACTTGAATTGCCCCCTCTGGATTTCAATATGTGTCTATTGTTTTTTTTTTGTTTTGTTGTTTTCATTCTGTTTTTGGTAACATGTTGACATAAGTATATTATATTATTATTATTATTATTATTATTATTATTATTATTATTATTATTATTATTTACATTTCACAGATTGTTTATCTGGTGCATTAAAGAGACTCATCGGTCCAAAGACAAGATGGCCCCCTTTTTGGTAAGTTTTAGCGCTAGATGTTCAAAGTACGGCGTATGATGGAGCAGGTGTCGAGCATCACAGATTTTTGAATTGGTACGTATAGGTCATTTGGTAGTTGCAGTTCCTCCAGGCTTTTGTGCAGTTTTCCAGGTATTTCGCCCATCGCCCCTATCACTATGGGTACCACGACTCTCCTCAGACCCCACATGTCCTTGATCTCATCGGCAAGCGGTAAATATTTATTAATTTTTTCCGTGATAGTTTTAGTGGTATTATTTGCCAAGGGAACTGCGTCAGCAATTATGTAGGCGGTTTCTTGCGTTCTTAAGGCTATTACAATATCAGGAATATTGTTCGGGATAGGTTTATCGGTGATTATCTTTCTATTCCAGTAGATGCGGCTGGTGTCATCTTCGCAGACCGGCGGTGGCTCATATTCATAGTAGGACGGGGGTTCATGTAGATGTTGATATTTCTTGCGGAGTTCCAGGTGTACTATTTTGGCTACTCGGTTATGCCTACCCAAGTACTGTTTTGGCGTCATAACCTAACAGCCAGCCAGCAGATGATCCAAGGTCTCATCTCTCTCCGGGCACATACGGCATTTACTGTCAAGCAGCTGCTGTTTAAGTATTGATCGACGGTACACTCTGGTTGCTATCACTTGGTCTTGTATAGCTGCCATAAAACCCTCCGTCTCCGAGAAGAGGTTGCCTCTTCTTAGCCAGGTCTGCGATGCCACGGTGTCTATGGCACTACCTTCTATCCCCGACAAGGGGGGACCCTTCACGGGGTTCGACAGTGGGGATACTGTCTAAAGGGCTGAAGTTGTTATTCGCCATGCGTAGGGGTGTAGCGTTTCGGTCTGTCCGTACTATGGCCTCGTGGAGTACGCTGGTTCTTGCTTTTTCGTAGAAGTATTGCCGTAGGTTATGGATTTGCCGTGCATTGGCTACAACGGCACTAGGGATATCTCTGCCTCCAATTCGTCGGGGATAGGTGAAATCGCTCAATGGAGCTCGGCGGGTGGTGCGCGCGATGTTTTGTGAATGCGACTCTCGTCATTATATCTAGATTAGCGAGGAGTTTAGTTTTTACCTCTGCTGATATTCGGCTTGAAGCTGTGTCTTTGTAGCGGCGTGCTCGATTCCGCGTGCTTGCTGGTATCCCAGGTATTTATACTTCTCCTCTTCCTCCATTCCCAGTATTCTCTCCCCACGTATTCCTGTTTCATATCCCACATGCTCTTTCCATTTTCCACCCTCCATACTGCTCACCCGGCATTTATCCAGGCCGAATTCCATGCTGATGTCCCAGCTGAACTTTGTTACGCATCCCAATAGGCCTTTAAGGTGGGACTCGCTCGATGCGTACAATTTAAGGTCATCCATATACCATAGATGACTCAGCGAGACGTTAGTCTGGGGTATACGGTATCCCTTGTTCTGTCTGTTTAAAAACGTGGTCAAAGGGCGTAAGGCGAGGCAAAACCAGAGAGGACTTAGCGCGTCGCCCTGGTATATTCCCCTACGTATGTTTATTTTCCCCAAGTCCAGTTTAGATGTCGGGTGTGTTCAGAACTAAAGTGGTACGCCATGTGTTCATTGGTTGGGACAAGAATGATATTATGCGCTTCTCTACTCCATACAATGCAAGAGTCTCTTTAAGCCATGAGTATGGGACGCTGTCAAACGCCTTTTGGTAATCCACATATGCTGTAAACATGGGGGCGTGTCTAGTTTTTGCTGAGTCTATTATCACTGAATCAAGGATGAGCTGTTCTTTGCATCCCCTGGACTTCCTGCGACGTCTCTTCTGCTCCTCATCCAGCAATTTGTTGGTTTCAAGGTGAGCATATATTTTACCAGATATCACAGAGGTAAGGATTTTGTATATCGTAGGTAAGCATGTAATAGGTGGATACCTGGCGGGGTCTGGCGAGAATCTTTCAGCCTTAGGTACGAGGTAAGTCATTCCTTCAGTAAGAAAGGCGGGCATTCGCTCAGATGTTCGATCATGTCATTGAAACAGACCGTCAACTGTTCGTGGGTGGAGGTGAATTTCTTTATCCAAAAATTGTGGATTCTTTCCGGACCTGGCGTTTTCCAGTTTATGGTTTCTTTAATGGATTTTCGTACTTCATCCGCCGTTATTTTCCATTCTAGCATCGTTTTTAAATTATTCACACTTCGTTGCTCTTCGCGGTACCATTTCGATGTTCGGTGGCCGATTGGGTTATTCCAGATATTCGACCAAAATCGGAGAAAATCTGCCCCTCTTTGTGCCCCCGCTTCGTCCTTCTCTTCTTCCGTGATTGGCGATTTACATAAATTCCTGTAGAGAGCCTTTCTGATTCGTTCCGAACTCATTGTTCTGTCGTTTCCGCAAATTACTGACCCGATACCACCTGAGTCTCTTGGCAGTAGCCGCCAGTAACTGCTTCAAATGGTCCAGTACTTCTGCTTCTCCCGTATTTTCTTCGGAACGATACCTCTGGTGTATCGCTCGATACCTCTGGTGTATCGCTGCGGCAGCTCTCCTGACTTTGTTGGAAGGGTTCTTTGTGTTCTGTTGGAGAACTCCTATTTCACGTCTAAGTTTTTCAATTTTTATTTGTAACCGCTTCTCCCAGTGAGGTGTTTCCAGCGCTTTTCGGTTGTTGTTCCCCACTTTCTGCTCATTAAGCACAAGGACCGCGCACGCCGCCGTATAGATCAGGCTGTGCAGATCCACATGGAGGTGTCGCTAGTGATTTTCTGACCCACAATGATGTTATCTTCTGGATGAGCGTGTTGATTTTACTGTTGTATATCAATTTTGGTAGACGGAGTTTTAGTGCAGGCTCCATTCCATCATAAAGGATATGTTGCCTGTCAAATTCTATTTCCTCTTCACTTAAGCATCGAACTGGGCTCAGCGATGCCTCTCGGTGAGGGGGGTTTTCTAGCGGTGGTTGGGGGTCCCGTATTCCTAACTCCACTTCAACTTCCTGCTTGATTTGGTTGAGTTTGTCGGCTGTTAGTCTGCTATTACGGAATATAGATCTGCGCTGGTCTATAATGTTCTACACGGTTTTAGTGCTCAGTTGCGGATATCTGTCAACTACTAGTCTATGTAGTTCTGCGCCGTACGGTCCTGTTACCGTTTCAACCTTTGTAATTCTATAGTAACATCGAGGCAATAAATTCGTTCATTTCTACAGTCCACATTGTCCGACGTCTGAGTCTTGTATGCGGAGGGGTGGGCGGGAATTGCCTATTGATCCCAGCAACATCCGTCTCCTTGTTTGCATCACGCCGTTGATATTCTGAAGAGTTTTATGCTTAAGTATTGGAAATCTCTCTAACACTAACCTGTGCAGTTCAGCTCCAAATTTTGCTTTGACAGTTTCCGCTTTAGTTATTTTAAAATAATAACGAACTATAAATTCATTCATTTCTTTTGTCCACATAGTCCGCTGTTTCTGTCGGCCTGGTTGAGTGGGCTGCGATGTAATAATCTCAGTAACATCACAATCAGTAATCGTTTGAAGTTCTTGTGTGCGGTTTCCTTTGCCCTGTACACTATCTTGCTGTATTGCAGACGAACCTTGATGATATCTTCGACCTGACTTCTCTTGGGTCTCTCCGCCAGCCTTACTTCGTGTTATTGGACCAAACTGATATTCTTCCATTTCATACGAAGCATTTTTTCTGACGTTTGTCATTGGATTTGTCAGATTGTGTTTCTTTTTATAATTTCTTCCTATTTAGATCTCGTTGGAGGATGCCTACACGTGTGGGCTACAATATAAATCGTAGCAACAGAAGCCAGGAAAATTAACTAATATAACCCGGCTATAAACGTGCAAACTTATGATTTTTGATGAGCTGTCAAGTCATCTCATTATTACATAGCATCTTTTTTTTTTTGGCACAGTTCTGAAGTAGATGCCCAAACAGTATTACCGTTGAAAGGAAAACAGAACTTAGTAATAAAACCGCCACCCAACGAAGAACTATAAGCAACTTTTCAACTTGAAGCAGAGACACTTTTTTACGGGACGAAGGCCTAAATCGTTCTATAAATACGGATCGTTATGTGTAGCGGGGAACGATGGGGCGACACAAAAGCGTAAAGAATGGAGCACCAAACAGAACCGGGGAAGACATTGGGGGTTAAACGTTCGGAACGTTTCTTTTTAGTTTTGCGGTTTCCTGCAGATGAACGGCCCGGGTCAGTCGCATTTCACCGACACCTACTCCGGCGTCGGATTTTCGGATATCACGGACGACGCTACGCAGATGTTGCGCTTTTCTAGGTTAGTGCGTCGGGTCGTCCGTAGGCTCTTCATCTTGATTGCTTTTGAATGTGCTGCGAATATCGTCCGCCCCTTTCGTCCGAAGATATCCACGGAGCGAACTACAAATTTCGCCCTATGTCGATGTTGTAATGCCGGCGATGTTCGAGGATCGCTCACGTTCAACCGCTTTTATGTCGATATAAAAATACGCCTATTTATAGAATGGAATCGAGACCATTTCTTTACTTCCTTCTTACATCTTAAGCTTCATAAAGAACTCTTGAATTTCGAATTATTTACACACTATACAGTTTATTTATTCGTTCGGCTTTATGTATTCAATCCATTGAAGGAAATATATTACTTAAGGATTCAAAAATCTTTACGTATCTCTTCTCATGAGTAATTTATGCTAATGAGAACACGTTTTTACTGAAACTGATTTATTCCACAAGGCAGCAGCATAATAATCCTTTTGAGGGTAGAAACGTGAATTTATAATACAATAGAATAGAATAATTTATTACTTTGTTGATTACAAATGAAAAATTACAAACAAAAAAGCAGAAAGGAAAACAAAGCAAACGTTAAATTAGTTACGTTAATTAAATAATCAAAATCAAAATAAGAATGACAAGTAAAATAAATAAAAACTTAATTTATAAACATTATTAAATGTGTGAAAAGTCCTCCTGCAAGGAGTAAGGCCTATTTGAATGAGAAATAGGTTGCACGCTTATTTAAACAAGTTTAAATTACTTATTTCTTTAATATGGCTTGGTAACCTACTATAAAACTCAATGCCGCGTAAATAAGGCCATTTCCACTCATAATTTATTAAAGTTAAATCTGCAAAACTTTTTCTCAACTATTTTCTCTGGAATAATTTTAATTTAAATAATTTTTGCAGATTTAACTTTAATAAATTATGGGTTAACCAGATATTAAACTTGTGTAAAAAATACAATATTAGTCCGGTTTTTCAAAATTCTAATACTTTAAGAAATAAATTATAATTTAATATTGAAATTATTGATTTTAAAAAATGTTCTGGGATTTATAAGATCAAATGCGGTGTTTGTAATAAAGTATATAGAGGTCAAACAAAGAGGAATGCGGAGATTAGATTTAAAGAGCATTTATATCTTATTAAGAATCACAATGCCGATAAAGCCGCTTTGGCATTTTCATTTTCTTAATACAGGACATACTTTTTCAATTGATGATTTAGGGTTAATTAAGTCTTCAAATTGTAAGAATTTTAATATGTGGAAGTATTTATTATGAAAAAAACTATTATAAGCTTGCTCACATACTGATTTAACACCCCTTAATTACAAATATTTAGAAATTAGTGAATATAGTAGTTCCTGATGATTAATTTTTGTAGCCTAGGATATACTTACTATATTTAGGCATTTAGTATTTGACAATACACTTCTATGTACACCTGAAGATGTTAGCTTAGCTAACGAAATGTACATTGTGTTTTTGAAGATTGAAGAATTTGTGAGACTGAAGTTTATTGGTATTTCCTGTTAGTTATCAGTATATCTCACAGTGCTCGATTTACCTTCTATTTAATTAAGTTAATGAATATAAACAAAATAGAAATACAAACATACAACAAAAGAATGGTGTTTATACTATAAAATGCGATAACTGTAATGCGATATATGTTGGAGAAACAGGAAGAAGATTAGGAATAAGAATTAATGAATACAGAAAACAAACAAAATCCAATTTCTATCAGCATCTGGTCAACAATGGACATATAGAGAATAATGAAAAAAATATAAAATTGATTAATACTTGTGATAAAAGTCTAAAATTAAAATTTACTTGACGCATACATAATAGAAAAATATAAAGAAAACAACAATGTAATATTATTAAACGAACACTAAGTAAATACAACACACATACATGCCCAAACATAACAATCATTTAATGGAATTTTCGTCATAAACAGCAACTTATTAAACAAAATCCATCCATATTTTACATTACATTTTATCATATTTATTACATTAAAATATTTTAAATCAAATTCATATCCTATTTTAACAAATACGTTCACCTGAACAAACACACACATACATTTTAAAACATGTACATACACATATTGCACACACACTCAAATAGAACAAAAAATTATTTAGATTAAAGAGATTTCACAAAACGGAACACAAATGTCATTCTAGTCCGTTTCCACGTACAATACTAAGCAGTAAAATTTTAACATGTTTCCATTTTGATTTTGTGCATTGTCTCATTTTATTTTATTTATTTTGTTTTATTGTAAATGTTTGTAAATACTACTTCTATACATGGCGTAGTTTTTAAATTCTTATTGACGTATGTAAGTATGAAAAAAAAATTAATTTCTAATTAGTTACATACTATAATTCTGCTATTTCACATTAGTGAGTCCAGAGGATGGCATAAGCCGAAACCGGTCGACAATAATAATTTACTAATAAAAGGATTGGAAAGAACATATTTTCTGGTTTTGTTACTATTTATTCCATCTGCAGGATTGATTGGTTTTAAAATAACAAATACTCGACTCAAGTCGGATCTGCCTTCCCGTATTTAATCCTAAAATAACAATAACCAGTACAAACTATGCGCAATACCTGCTCACTAATCAAACATTTTGATTTGCAGCATAGGAAAACACAACCTGCTCAGAGTATTGCAGAGGATGTTGACGTGCTCTTTCCACTTTAAATTACTATCTACATTTTTGCCCAGAAGCCTTGCAGAGCTTGTTGTTGGGTAGTGGCAATTATTAAACTCTACACTATGCAAAGTAGGATTAGCTTATCGAGTGGAGAATACCAAAACGCTAGTTTTATGGAGATTAACTTTTAAGTCATTAGCGTGTAGTTATAAATGCTTCCTGGGTCGCAAATTTCGCCCATGGAATTGCCATTTAATAAAACTGCAGTATCATCAGCATAGTTCATTGTTAATTGATTCAACGGACCTTGAATATTGTATAAATCATGAAAGTATATTATAAATAAGAAAGAACCGTGTATACTACCCTGCGGTACACCTTATCTACTGATCTTATTATTTGAGTGAGCTGTTTTGTATTAATATCTGTAAAGAAGAGAAACTAGTTTGAAGCGAAGATTTAGAAAGAATCACTTTATTCTAAAGACGAACGATTTGAAACAAGTTGAAGAATTAAAATATTTGGTGAATTTGATATCGAATGTCATGTAGTAAAATATTACACAGTCTTCCCTTAATTTCTTGTTTCACGAAACGATGTTTTTTATAGGTAAAAGTTGTTTCAAAATTTCTACTCACCATATTAGTTTTATTATTGTTATATTGAAGAATCGAAATCGCCTATCCTTTTCATGCAATAAACATCCACACAGGTTTCTTGGCAAATATCTGAACATTACGTGTATCTTTTCAGGGCGTCAGGGAAAAAATAGTATAAGTGACCAAAAACCTTATTTAAGAAAATAATGGTTTTTCAAAATTTAGGTCACAATTTGAACTATGATAACTCTAAAGTTTTAAATCTTTAATATAATCATAAAAAGACGGTTTCAGAATGACTCATATTAACAAAAGTAAATATTCAATTATTTTTAAAACAGATACCTACAATCAACCCAATCACATTTATTATATTTTATATAATATTACTTTACTTTATTGACAAATTTTTTGACTTTTCATCATATCTAGATTTAAATAATTTAATTTATATAATCGTCTTCAAATTGCAAGTATTAATGATACATTTTCATTATTTTTGCTTCATATCCTGTTACACCACCTGAAGAAGCCATACATTAAATGATGAAATATTGAGCTCCTAAAAAAGTAATTTTATTTAACAGCCCCATATACCCTAACTAAGTTCAGTCGGTACTCTTTTTCAAATTACATATATTATTATGATTTGCTATAAAGGATTGCCCGGCTATATTTTTCTTAATAACAAATATAAACTGCTCTTCTTTAATCTGCCTTTTCTTTACAGATACCTATCCTTTTATGTTAGACAACATAAAATCCCCGTTTTCTAGATGGCAAAGAGCTTATACATATGCCTCTGCAGGTCATGTGTATTAGTAACCTCCCCTCTTATCAAGCATTGAGTAGTTATATTTGGTTATGTGTATATTTACAATTACATTACCAGTGGTAAGTAAGTAGCCGAGGAGGCTGCATGTAATGTGCCTTCTAAATCAATAACTTGTATAATATAAGACTTTAACTATAAGTATAAGTATCGATAACATCCACAGTTTATTGTATAATAGTATATCAAAACATTTAAGAAGCATGAGGACTCTTACTCAAGGTGAGTACACTTATTTGCAATATTTAAATTAAATATCAACTACAACCCTGTATATTTTAGATTTTTAAATTCTAATTTAAATCATATTCAAATCTCCCGCTATCCCATGCAATAAATCTCACTAACAATGCTTGCTTATACATATTACAATTTACGAAACGCTAAATTGTTATTTACACAAAAATTTAAACAAAAAAATACTGTATCGGTGTAAATTACATCTACTTGACTGCAACTATCTAGGGCCTCACTTATATATTGTGTGATCGTAATTAAAAGATGTACACCCCAATTATGCTTACCCTAAGGTTTGTTCGCTGGTGTTACACCAATTACACTGGTGCATATTGTCTCTTTCTCAGATGCATAAAGAGTAAATCTTTTATCCTGTTTTAAGTAGGAGTCAGTGTGGAATTGGAATGGATTCCTGACGTGCGAACAAACCTTTAATTTCTATTTTTCTGTTTTCATTTACTCAATTCTTTTTGCTTCATATTCTTGTTTTATTATTAGGTAAGGTCGGTCTGGTGGTAAATATTTTCTATTTGCTCCTTTTTTTTTAATTTTATCCCTTACTACGTTTTCTAACTGTATTTGACAATATTTTTAGGTAAATATTTCTGTAAAAATAGAAATATCTTTCAACACTTTTCAAACAAATAGATACTCAATGCAACAATTCTATATTAGGTGTAACTACGAATTTAAAATTATAAGAGATTCTTTTTGATTCCTTTTTCTTTTAAACAAATGCAGTAACAATTTGACAAATCAGTCAATTAATTGGAGCTATATAATTTAATTTGTATTTCTGGCTGTTTCAAATAAATTTATTTATCACCTAATTTAGATTAAACGTTTGTTCATTACCACAAGTGCAATGCAAATGATTATTCACTTCTAACTTTGTTTGGGTATTGTTTTTAAATAATGTATGTATGAAATCTCTAGTGTCATTAATTAACTCAACTAGGTCAACTATGCAAAAACAAAAACGGTGCTGTCGCGGAATATTCTAACTTAGTTTGTGCTACTTCATTATTATTTCGATTCAAAGACAATTAATTCCCGCGATTCGGAACCTTTTCGTAATTTCCATTGTAAGCAGTTATTTCAACCGCTTCATATTATAATAACTCAAGAAGGATAATCGTCGCGACTATTTTCATTAGACAACAAAACTCCTCTACAATAAGAAGTTGAGGTTCCCTCCACTCGACAAAGCAATAATACCGGCCTAACAGCAGAGTAGGAACGGTCGATTGTTCCCGTTTAAATTTCAAATACTACTTTCGGATTTCCATCTTGAAGTGTCTACTGGAGTACACAGGCATGGCCGACGATTTACGAGGGTTTCAGGACTAAATGAATCGGCGTGTCTACTAGACGAACGCGCGCATTGTTAATTCCGACAAAAAGCTTGTAGTACAAGACGCGGGCATTTCATTATCGCATGGCTGTGACACCTTGCAGTGAACTGAACAATTTATTGCTTCAGTTTTCAGGTCGTCAGTGAAAAAGTTTGCTCTTATGATTTGCATATATAGTGGCACAGACACGCTGCCGATGGTACAGTTTATGGTCAGTCCACTTCACGAGGATGTATACTGGCGGCTATACGTCCACAGGGTCTAAATGTGTACTGTGAATAGCGTGGATGGTTGTCGCATATGTTACGTCATACTCCATCTATCCCGTTATGGAAACAGGATTTATCGGAAAAACGTGGAAATCCCTTTTAATATAGCTGGAATGTGCTGGTGAGTGTTGTGCAGCTCCATATACTTCCCGAACTTTTAAAATAAAACGAATTTATGTGAAGAACTTATTAAACTAAAGATATACTCAAATGGTTAGCGATACAGCCGAAGTATGTTGAGAAATATTAAAATGAGGTCACATATCATGCGATATTACGATCGTAGAGCATCGCGAACTATTTCGATACATGAACAGCTACGCGAATATCCCAGGACTTTGCAAAAATGCCCCACCGCGCTATGTTCTAATATTAAACTTTTCTATCTAAACGTAGTAGATAGATAGATCAATAGACATTCCTGACGTGCCTAATGTAATTAAAATATTAAGTGCTTATAAGTCCTGACTGAATGAATTCTCATTAGTTAATTGGTTATTGCTTTCAGTACGCCAGCGATTTTACGGAGTCTGGTAAATTTGTAATAGAGTTAATTAGGAAATGTAAACATATTTATTCGAGTGCTTTAATTTAATCATTATTAGCTGATAGATTAATGGTACGTAGGTAAACTGTACTAATGACAGGTATAATTTGAAGTGGAAAAGAAAAGGAAGAAATAGAAAATGCCAAAAAGCCTGTAGTGTTTCCATAGACTGCATGCAATGTTGCCAACTTGGTGCATTTTCCACTAAATCTGGTGTATCGAAAGCACATCTGGTGTACACAAATCATATTCTAGTGGCTAGTGAAAAGTTTAGTAGATTTTCTTTAATTTTAGTAATAATTCTAGCGAATTCATTGAACACAAAGACTAAATTACATATACATATACAGTTCCTAAATATCATGTACATAAGGAAAGGGGTAATTATTTGGTTTATTTTGTGCCTAAAATTTCATATAAACATAGGTCTGCTAACGCTTCGTTACCAATCTGCAGGGTGTTGAAATTTCAAGATTTTTTCACTTTTTACTGTATAGCTCCTACAGTTTTTGAGATATTTTGCTCAAATTTGGAAGGTAGGTTACGCTATAAGGCCTGCATCATTAGCCATGCCAAATGATGATGTAAATCTACAGGGTAATAATTTTTTCGGGAGGTGGAGGCGGACGAGGTGGACCTCAGTCTTGGCCCCCTAGGTCCCCTGACTTAAATAGTATAGATTTTTTCCTGTGGGGACATCTCAAATCTCTAGTGTATACAACACCTGTGAATACTGTTGATGACTTACGAAATCGAATAATCGATGGATTTGAAACGATAAGAAATACTCCAAGAGTATTTGAGAGAGTGCGAGCATCAATGAGAAGAAGAGCGGACATGGGTTGGAGGAGGACACTTTCAACAATTGTTGTAGCATAGTTTCCTTGTCATTGTTATTAATTAGGGCTTTTATTGTTATTAGTTATGTTACTTTGTATTGTAATAAAACAATGCTACGAAAACCAGGTCATCCTATTTTTTAACAGGTAGTAGCACCTTAACTCTTAAAATTAATAAACTCAAGTGATTATCTGAATAAAGCCAGATCCTGCTAGACCATTTTAAAAAAATTAATTATCTCTGGCGAATTACAGAAAATTGTTTTCTATTTTTTTTTTTATCGATAACGGTCAGAGATAAGCAAAAAATACAAGAGATCAAAAAGTTTCTAAACAAGACAGAAAATTTATTGCGTATTTTAGAATCTAGCAGTGGCGCATCGCAAAAAAGTTCAGGGTGGGAAAAGAGAGCATGACCCCGAAAAAATTATTACCCTGTAGATTTACATCATGATTTGGCATGGCTAATGATGCAGGCCTTATAGCGTAACCTACCTTCCAAATTTGAGCAAAATATCTCAAAACTGTAGGAGCTATACAGTAAAAAGTGAAAAAATCTTGAAATTTCAACACCCTGCAGATTGGTAACGAAGCGTTAGTAGACCTATGTTTATATGGAATTTTAGGCACAAAATAAACCAAATAATTACCCCCTTCCTTATGTACATGATATGAAGGAACATCCTGTATATGTAAATAAATAAATAAAAGTACAAAATAAAATAAATAAGGATATGATTATGATTTTATGAAACACGGTTGCAGTTGTATAGTTGTACAGTGGAACCTCGTTAACCCGGATCAATTGGGACCAGAGCTGATCCAGGTTAACGAAAATCTGGGTTACATGGACACCAGGGTAAAAAAAATAAAATAAAATAAGACAGTATCTACAGAAAAATGACTACCTTCGTAGATAAACAAATACACGCACAAAACAAACCGAACAATTATATTTTTAAACTCATTTTAAACAATAAGGACAAAACTATTTGATACAGCGCCCATTTCTAAAAAAAAAGTATTCGTCAAAGTTGATCCGGGTTATCTGGAGATCCGGGTTCACGAGGTCCGACTTAACGAGGTTCCACTGTATATTGTTGTAAATTATTAATATTTGACGACTACCTAATAAGTGTTGTATTAAATTCATATATAATAGAAAAAATAAAATGTAAGTACCTACTTTGTGTAATAGATTTTTAGAAGTAACATTATAATAAATAAAAAAATAAAAATAAAAGGGGATTTATAGTAGAAGAACTATTACATAAATATGTATATAAAATATTTTATAAATAAATATTTTATAAAGCAATTCCTTTCTCAATTCTAGTGATTTTCTGGTGGAATTATAATCCCGATGTAAAATAGTGAAATATGTCTTCTGTTAATTGGCAACACTGACTGCATGCTCCACAAAAAAGTATATATCTGGCTATCATATACGTCACATTCCTTTCAACAGCTGGTATTCCTACATAGTCAAAATTTAACAATAAAAAACATCTTTTGAGTCTTTATTGAAAACAATAATATAAATATATACCTGCATTTATAACAGATGTTCCCAATACTTTTACGTGAAGTTCCATATCTTTGTTTAATAATAATGCTTTCTTCTCAAATTCTTAGTAGTAATTTGACTTGCAAGCGCATTATATTTACTAGTCCGTTATTTACTTCCGGAATTATTCGGGTTACAACAGATTGTTCTGCGGCCACGTAAAAATTTCATTCCATACACTTCTGGTAACCATCCTGTGCGTAAAAACAGTTAAAGCCTTAATGAATATACTTTTAAAATTTAGTATTTCATGTTTGAACAGATATTCTAGTTGTAAGCGCTATTACTGTTTGTCTTTATTGCTGAATATATGGTTGTATTTGGGAGCACCGTATCCTAAGGCAATCTACTTATAAATAATTTTACGAAAAGGCTAAGAAGTAGTTCAAAAGCTTTGGCAAGTCAGGTCTATTTTAATTACAGAATTAGTCCTACAAAAGCACAAATTTCTATGTCATGTACCTTTTGATTGCTTATTTCACAGTTAGTGTTATAATAAACCGAAAGTCAGCAAATTCTTGAAATCATTATTCATTTTAAAAAATCAACTCGTTTCTATTGACACTTCAGCAAACTTTAACCTCACTTTTGTTCATAACGTTCCTGTTATTCGTATAACTGCAAGGGATCCTATGACGTTATTTTATTCCATATAACGTAATGTAAATAACATGCATGTTATTTTATAACGTACACTTATTTGATACACCATACCATTTTAGACTGGAATACGTTATATTTCTTGTTGATAACGTACACGTTGTTAATAACGTAAGTGGTACAACATAAGGAGGAATATAAAGTTAATGAAAATAGTTTGTATCAGCGCTTTGTCCAGTAAAATATATGCAAAAACTGCGGTGAAAGTTGTCAACAGAAGCGAAAATGCGCTAAGCCAAAACACATTCCTGAGTATCAATTAATTTTGACGGATTAATAATGCATAATGGTGATCACAATTTGTAGAATTGTTAAGTACGGACACGAGCTTAATTCACAGGGGAGATTTAGAAATAGGACGCGTATAGCGTCCACTTTACTATTCTACATTGGAGTGGCACCGTATATTTACGGTCACAGATTCACAGTTGACAATTATATGCAGACACCGGCAAATTTGAAGGAACAGTTTGTAAATTTAGTTTATTTCTTGATTTTATTATTTTATAGAGGAAGAATATATAGATAGCTTAGAACGATCCACTAAACAATAGATGCTTTGAATGTCAAAACTTCAAACGTGTCTCCTTTGTCTTACCTTTGAAGCACCTATTATCTGTAGATAACAATTAAGTTATTGTGTGTAAGATAAAAAATAAAATAGGTTCTTATTCGTCGCTATGTATATTTTATATCATTGGATTACATGTTTTGGCTAGCCGCCATCACAAGTAGCGTAGAGATAGTATCTACAATTATTCTGTGACAGTTGCTCAAGCGGTCGTTGAAGATACAATTGAAAGTCATTCTTCCAATAACGTTTAGCTGCTTATTGGGACAAAAAAAGCAGTTAACTCTAATAGTAGCGTCCAGCAAAGATGTTTATGCCAAAATCCGCTTGAGCATCCAGACAACAAAATTGGCCACTAATATAAAGCTACTCATTCTGACTATTGTAGGAAAAATGAAGAAAATCACCTAAAAATGCGTATTATTCGACGTCTTCTAGAGATTGATAAAGAGGTTTAATTGATATAAAATGAGTATTATGTCTCACTGCTCAGCTTTTCGGCGCGACTGATGCCAAGCAAATAAATATTATTTGCGACCTTCTATGAATATGAAGTATATACAAAGCACTATTAGTAATATGGTTTAACATTTTCTTTTGCATATTTTTAGATTTTGACTTAATTAAAAACCTATTTCTTGAGAAAAAAGTAAGCTGGATTGCCATTAAATTTTTGCTTCACCTAGATTTCTTTAAAGTATTACTTTCTTATCAATGTTATTCTCAGTTGCCGTTTATACTCAATGAGAGCTTTCTCATTATCTAAAGATTTATTTAACTGAATTTATTCACATACTAAAAAACCGGTGCTTCATTAGATGGATTGCTATTCCGTGCAGCGTGCACATGAAGTCATTCAGCAAGCTTACGAGAGTAAATTCGGAAAATTTAGGTGCACCTACCGTCCTTTTACAATCATCATTTATTTCTTACCTTAGGTAAGGTTTTCCTGCTTCTAAAATCGGTCAGTGTGGCATCAGATTTATAGGAAAACCCCTTAATGGCGCATGAAAAGGGGAAGATCCCGAGATATACGCTCAGCGGTCAGCAAAAAGAGCGCTTGAATACGTGTTCATTGGGGTTGCATGCGACCGCTTTGTACGTGTCATTCGCTTAGCCACCCTTGACAGCAGTATTTGGTTAAACAAGATAATCCTCTTACAAAAATAGCTGATTATTTTAAATATAGACTCCAGTTTGGATAAAAATCAATAACGGAGCGTCCCTTAAGCAAATGGGCAGCTAATATACAAAGCCCGATGAAGGTATTAATGACGTAATTCGGTTTTACGCTACTAAGAGGCCTACGTACCAGGGGCGTGGAATTACCAGTTAATTAATTAGTTACAGAGATATGGCTGCTATTCAAAATCGTAATTAGTATTGATGGTACTTAATTCTACAGCATTTCCACATATTTTCTTCATTGTGATAAAGTTAAGTGATGGCAGATGCAATGAAAAGAGAAAAAAAAACATTTTGCATTATTAAAAGCGGGCCACCAAGAAGACCTTCTGCTTTTTTTCTTGTGCGAGTTGCTTTTTTAATCTCCCATATCTCTTACCAACTAAAGTATGCCACGCATTCGAGGCAGTTATTTGACTTTAAAATTCTTTAACTTCTTGCCCCCAAAACCTTACATTTACACAGCATGTAGTAAGTGGTCTCTGTCATCCTACTACATAGTCTGTAGTTGGTATCTCCAATGATGATACCAATTTCCTGAAGGTGTAGGTAACAAACCTGTTGTTGTGAAGATCATTTATATGATGTGAGCTGCAGTAGTTCTTCAGTCTTCTTTTTTGGTAGTCCCTTGATAAAAATCTTTCCATGAATCTAGCCCGTTGTATTGTTCCAATGTACTTTGTGTTTCTCTTTGATCCAACTTTTTGCCCACCTTTGTGGCTGGTGCTTGGCTGTGCGTTGCAATTTATACCCGTTGTAATAATAATAAATAATAATAATAAGACACTTCCAAAAATACTTGAAGAATAATTGAACTAGCTTTACTAAAACGCTACTTATTTATATTGATTTATTTACTTATTATATATTGTCATGGTATTTCCACGCGGCCAAGGATTTAGAAACTAAGATTATAAGTAGCCTTTTGACCTGGTTATGTGTCAAAATGAATATTGACAATTTAATGTTCACATTTTTTCGTATCTAGTAAGTGAACTCACCCTATAATAATGTGTTGATTGTTTTGTTTTAATTATGATGTAAATTTGTCAATTGAGAGATGTCAGAATGTAAAAAAAACGTGTGAATAAAATATTGATTATCCGGGCAAAGATTTGTATTACTGGGGATAATATAACATTATTATTGGCGCATGCAACGTGTGGGGCAAACTTACTAGCTAAATGGAAATGGACCAGACGAATATGTCGTTAAAGAAATTTTTCGCAATGTATATGCAGGATAAACGGAAAGAGAGAGAAGAAATAGCTCAGTTAATAGTGGAGGTGAGGCAAATGAGAGAAGAGATTAAATCAAGTTTTGAACCTAAGGGAATCATATCCAATGGATTAAAAAGCAAAGATGAAATTGCAATAGAAGAGAACGGAACACTAGAGGAAGAAAAATTCGAAAGAAGGCATAGATTTGCACAGAAAAATAAGGAAGCTTTTAAGGAAAATGGCACTGACAGGGAAAATGATGAAGAGGTAAATACTAATAGTGAAAAAGGCGATTATTATTATGGAGAAGATTTGACATTGGAAATTGACTTATCAAATTTAAAACAGAATGGTACCGATTTGAACATTGAAAATGTGTTAAATAAGGTAGGAGTAAAAGACGTTGGTGCAGAAAACTTTAAAGGGAAAGAGGATGACGACAATGAACAAATTTTTAATGACCTGTTGAAACGTAAAGAAATAACGATTACAGCTAAAGAATTATTATTTCAAACACCAATACAAAAAACAGAATGGGATGTTATAAATTGGAAAAAGAGAAAGAAATGGATGGTAATGATTTTTTTTTTTTTTTGAAAGAAGTTAGATAGTTCATAATTTAAAGTTAATTACGTCGACATTGTTCACTTACGAATTGGGGAAGAAAAATTAAAATTTCAAAATTTTATTAAGAAAATTTGTTAAATTTTTATTTTGGGGATAAATGTCATGGTATTTCCACGCGGCCAAGGATTTAGAAACTAAGATTATAAGTAGCCTTTTGACCTGGTTATGTGTCAAAATTAATATTGACAATTTAATGTTCACAATTTTTCGTATCTAGTAAGTGAACTTACCCTATAATAATTTGTTGATTGTTTTGTTTTAATTATTATGTAAATTTGTCAATTGAGAGATGTCAGAATTTAAAAAAAAGTATGAATAAAATATTGATTATCCGGGCAAAGATATGTATTACTGGGGATAATATAACAATATATTTATATATTTGTTATTCATTTCCATCGTTCATACATAACTCTCGCATCGGCTTTGTAATTAATTTTTATAAGAATGCTTGTTTAGTCAATCCAACTTATAAACTTAATGAATGATTCAATAAATATGAAAATAGTTTAATAACTGTAGGAATAAATAAATCTACTGTTACTTTACTTTAGTACCTATCTCCAAGTGCAATAAAGCAAGTTTTTCCCATTTTACACATTTTATTGTTTAGTTCTATCATAAAATTTAACGCCATCGTTCGCAAATTTTAAATGAATTTAAGCTTTGCATATAAGGTAAAACTCAATTGAAAAATGTGAAGGGACGGAAAATGGAACCTGAATTCGTTAACTGGTTGCCGTAGCTATATTTACCCAGAATGTAACTCGCTCGCTTTAAATCCGCCATGTGTGCCTCGGCACAAATTATGGTCATTAGTCGCCGTGCTTAAAGGAAAACAGAAATACGATTCACGACATCCAGACGGAAAACTTTAAACTGTTCTAAATCCTATGCTTTTAAACAAAATAGAAAACTTATTAAATGTAAATGAAGTATTTATCGTGAAAGAATCCTGTTTTAAACAAATTACAGTGGAGTGATATCTTTGCAAGGTTTTAAATTAATTACCCATTAATTTATAATAGCGTAAAACTTTAACATTTCGCATATGTTTAATGCTTAAAAAAGTACATATTACTATGCAATTTACATATAAATCAAATGTTGGAAAATATTGACAGAGTTTTGTTTTAATTCGGATATTTTCAATTTGCACTATTATTTATCATTGGGAATGCCAAAGAATTGCGGGATAAGCTTGACGAGGAAGTCAATGAAAGACTCTCACCTGCAACCATTAAACGTAAAAAATACTTCAAAATACTTGAAACACTTTTTATAATAACTGCTAGTGTTATCGAGAAAGTACTGTATGGGTTTGTTTTTCTGGGTCCCTAGCCATTCGGGCGTGAGAGGAAATGAGGCGGCGGACGAGCTGGCCAGGCGAGGTTCGTCAAGGCCATTCGTTGGAGCCGACCCCTCTTTCGGCACTACCAAATCGCAAATTAAAAAATCCATCAATGAATGGATACATAATCAGCCCAGAGAGTGGTGGCAAAAATCACCGGGACAAAGGCAGGCAAAAGAGTTCCTAAAGGAGCAGAGGCCTGAACTCACGAGAGATTTACTGAATAAAGACAGGAAGGCTGTCAAAATGATTGTAGGTCTGCTGACTGGTCACTGTAGACTGAATAGGCATATGTACAACATAGGCCTGGTAGATGATGCAACCTGCAGATACTGCCAAGAGAGGGAAGAAACACCAGTTCATATGCTGTGCCAATGTGAAGGCCTGGCGAGGACAAGGTTTCTAGTAATGAGGGAGGAGAACCCCACAGCTAGTAGCTACATAAAGAAGCCACTCTCAGAGATGGTAGGCCTAATTAAGAGGGCAAAATTAGAGAGCGTGTTCCTACCTCTAGGAAAAAAGGGGATCACAATAGATCTGAAAAGGTCGCGGTGAAACAGGTCGATAGGCCACCCCAATCCTAATCTAATCTAATCTAATCTAATGGGTTTGTTTCGGAGAATAAGAAAAATGCAATTGATATTTTAGAGCATTCAATATCTGCTAATTCTGAAGATTTGGGTACTTCAAAAGCATTTGTCCCTACCATTTTAAAATACAACAAACTCTAATGCAATCTTTTCGGCAGGAGATGAAATCAAAAAAAAAACAATGATTATGATAATAATATTTGCTAATAATTAATAAAACAATTTATTGCAATGTCATCAAGTAAAAATATTGGGCCATTTAAAACCGTCAATTAAAGGAAACCAGTAATTTAAACGAAAACTATTGAAGATCAGAAGGTTACAATAAATCTGTGCGGCATTTAATTCTACACTCAATAATATAAAAATATACAGGGTGTTTCACTTGAAAAAAAAATCAATCTGCAAGATTCTTTGATATATCATTAATTTTTAGATATGTATGATATTAGGGAACCATTTTAATATGTTTTGGTGAAACAATATTGGTCGGTGCTCAATAATTTTCAAATGGTTTTTATTTTGTAAAATGTAGAGCAGTATAAAAAATCAACTTATAATAAACAGATACATGTCTTTGTGGTTGATGTTTATTTTAACATATTACATCTTAAATAATGTCTTTGAAATTAAATTAAAAAGGAAAAAGTAAATGCTTAATTTATAAATACTGCTCAAAGGTATCACCTTCATTCTCAATACATTTTCGTGCCCGCTTGAGTACACTCTGGGTAGCTCTTAAGATTGTCCTTCCATCCAATTGGCGGAAAACCTCCCTAACCTTATTTTGCAATTCGTTCACGTTGTTGTACCGAGTTCTGTACATCTCATCTTTTAAATATCCCCAAAGAAAAAAGTCTTGAGAGCGTGCTGGCCATCGAATTCGCCCATTTGTACTAATCCACTTATCGGCAAAGATGATGTCCAGATAGTTGACATTATGCGGCAGTTGTGTGCTGGCGCACCGGCCTGCTAAGAGTACAAATGTTGGCGTATCTGGTAATTGGTATTATCAAGGAAATCCTTTAGAACGGTACGAATAAATTCCAGATATCTCTCTCCTGTCAATGTACCATTGTAGAACACTGGACCAACAACTGTCGAACCAATTAATCCGCACCAGACATTAAAACTAAATCGAACTTTTGCAGCATGTGGACGCACGATTGATAAATTTTCTTGTGACCAGTAGTATTCATTCTTCTTATTAAACATTCCTCTATTGGAGAAATTTGTTTCATCACTCCATAAAATACATTGTGCTCCATTCAAATTTTTATTACAAAAATTAATAAACCATTCACAGAAAGCCAACATCCTCTTCGAATCTCCTTTAACTAATCAGAAATAATTGTGACGTCTTTAGAACATAATTTGGAATTTATAATTTTTTCAATTGATTTTGTTCTGAATATCAAATGTTGAATTATTTTTGGCATTTATCATCGTATAACACAATAATGAAGAATATTAGGTCAATTTTTGTATAATTTATAGAAGGATCCGACCCCATTGAACCAAAACATTATTAGGCGAATAGATAGCAGGTCAACAGGATCGACGTAGAAGTGCATCCAAAGTTCTGACCTAGTTTTCGAAGATATGAATATTCCTGTAGAAGCTTGTGTGAAGGATCGCTCCTTCTTCCGACTTAAAGTTCGAATTCCATTTTTTGTCTTTCCGCTCCGCACTTTTAGCATTCATGAATAATTAATTAACCGATATAGGAATCCCTTTCCCGGAGAAGCTGAGCAATACAACACCAATAATTCAATAAAAAGCTGCTCGCATGTTACAAGTGTTTCTGTTGTATTTCCTGTAGGTACTTCATTTGTTAGATATGGCTTTTATTGTTTATATTTTTTAGTCTGTGGTGAAATAAACGAAAAAATTGAAACTTTATTTTATATAATTGAAATGCCTAAACATTTTAGGTGACAACAGCGACTGGTCTGTGTTTAGAGTAGCATTAGGATATAGTAGAAGTTTAAGAATTACATAGGCTGTTCGATCGAACTTGTTTCTTAGAATTCTTTTAACTTTTAGAAAGGATTTGATTATCAAACCTGCTGTAGCCTTGCTTAACTAGGATCTATTTAAGAGAATTATTTTCCACTTTTTAGCACACTGATACACCCCGTGTAACGGATTAAATAAACTTTCAAGTGTGTACGTATGTATGTATGTTTCAATTTTGGTTTGTTTAATGATTCTATTACAGCGGTTGTGGCTAGTTCGTGTTAAGCTTAAAGCATTTAAAATCTTTAGAAGTTTCTGATGTTTGCACCTTTCCGAATAGGATTAACTGCTTTTTAGAGCATAACACATATTTAGTTGTTCTACTAGCGTCACTAATCAGTAAATCAAATACAAGCTCTTCAAAAACTCACTTCCAATGTGGATAATTTTAGACTAACTAAACAAAACTTTTTTTATAAAGCAGAAGGGATTCTGTGATTACACTACTAAGTCCAACACAAACTTCTACATTGTTTGGAGCAAGGGTTTAGTAGACCCTTTCTCAATAATTTATGAAGTATTAACACCTTTTGCATGAAGTTAAATGAAGTTAAGTTAAAACAGGTCAAAACCCTTTGTTCAAATAAACGAAACTACTTCTCTCCCTACGAAACACATCATTAGCTTTTCCGCAATTATTAGCAAATTTTACATACTTTTTGAGATTTTGTACTTATAATAGGATATTAGAAGCTCATAATTAAAGCAGATATAATAATAAGTTATGGCTTGTCGATGCTCCCTGCATTAAGCGAAAAGCTGTTGGAAAATTCGAAGGCATGAGTTGTTATTATTATTTGATAATGAATTCATCTCAACTCTTTTGTAAATTGCTGTAAAATAAAACAAAGTAAAATGAAAACTATCTGAAACTACCAACTAATATGTCTAGAAAGGAGTATAGTAACCGTATATATATTTTCTATAATTTTGAACATTTTGCTCCTGATTTATATATCCTTTCCATGCTACTTAATAACTAGTTCAGTGACAATTTTTCGAAATATTATTGCTATATTTAAGATGTCTCCTTTAATTTCCGTGTGTATTTTACTTCTTTCGAGATTTTTACCCACTGCAAGTAAGATATCTATTCTTAAATGGCTAACCCGTTCGCCTATTATCATTAGTATACTCTCAATGAATGTAGAATAAATGTAAAACATTTTTTATCCTTCTCAATTGTAAACATACCATTCCCTGTCAGCTGATGCCCTGGTAGGTTTATTTTACCGCCCTAGTGTGATAAAGCGCACGCCATCTTTTCTCTCACAGTTACTTCCAATGTAAAATGTGCATAATATCCTCTAGTTTAATTTAATTAAAAAAACAACCGATTTACCGATATTTTTATTGTTTAAATCGAAAAATCATCATAAAAAAATCACTTTGAGATAGGTTTAACGCTGAGTTGAGTTGTCAAAATACAGTGGTATCAATCCAAACCTAATGACTTTCACATTGACGTATTAATTTTTAATTAAATAAGATCTTCGAATATTTTTCTCAGCCAAAAAATCTAGCACAAATGCCGTGCGATAGGTCATTAACAGGGCTCGAATTTTTTAGACAGTCGCCTTCGGTACGTGTGAATAATTTGAATTCTCGCGCTGTAAATAACACAGATTGCGGTCTAATGAAAAAACTAATTTGTGCATGAAAAATCGGGCTCAAAATGTAATCTACATTCTCAGTAATTTAAAGAAATTTACTAAAGAACACGAAACCTGTAGCAACCTAAAATGAGTATTTGTACCTGAAACAAAAAAGATAGTTCTATTTTCTTAAAATTAAGAGTTGTGGCGTATCCTATGCAAAATATAATGTTGCTTTCAAAAAAGAAAGACAGCTAAATTGGCGAAAAACATTGTTTACAATTCCTCAGTAGTCGGCTTTAATAACAATGAACACCTTACAGTGAGTACTTCAAGCAGGCCCTCCGTAGAGTCCATCACTGAACTGGATGATCATATAGTTCAAACACACTGTCGTTTTCCCTTCATCAATGAACTTACTCCCAAATCATCCAGATTATTCAAGGAACTTCCTATTAAGATTGCTTCCTAAAATGATAGAACCTTCAATTGTCTCTTTTGTAGATGTAAATCTCCAACCCCGTTAAAATTACAATAGAATGTCAGTTACCTTATACACATCTCAGTATTTGGAAAAGAGAATTAAACAACTCATTTTAGGTTATGAACACCGAAACAGGTTTATCAGATCATACTGTTAATAATAAACATAAATTTGATTTTTTATAACTTGACGATATTAGTAGGGAAAGATATTTACCACAACGTTTTTCTTTGAAATGTATTACATTAACAAAAGATACTTTATCTATTAATTTCAGAACAGATACTAGATAATTTGAATAGCATATATAGTTACCTATTATATCTTGATGAATATATAATTGATGATGATTGATGAAGGGTAAAATTGATTTACATTCAATTCACTTCACTAGATTGTTTTCATTTTTTTACTAAATTTTATAATTATTGTACATTCTAGTATGTAATTAATCAGATCATCATTTTGAACCAGTTTACTACGCGTTAGGGTAATTTCTATTCTTTAATTATGTTTTATATGTTTCCATAAGTTGGCACCATCACTTTTTTTTTGTCTTGTTAACCTTATCACCGCACCTGATTCTACATTCCTGCTGTGTGTTTGAATTACTTTTAAAGCTATGTATTTTACACTAATTAAGTGTTCGTCGTTTTCATTTTCCTTATTTAAGTTATCATATTCTTAATTAAGTTATTATCTTCTTAGATGAAATGTTTTCTTATAGAATCTTGTTTTTTTTTTTGATGAAGCTGAAAATATACAGAGAAAGTTTGGATTTCATTTAAAAAAGGAATCGGTTTTTCATCAATCCATAGCTGCTTTTTCAGTATACATCTTTAACTGTTGACCTTTGTTCTAACGTTATACAATCCGTACTACCACCTAACCTATCTATTGAATGTTTATGCCAGCGATATTCTGTCACCTATACGACACACAATGTTGCTTGGGATCCTTCCACAAAAACGACTAACATATACCAACTTCATTCGTATGTTACAGACTGTCATGGTACGAAAACTAACCAAGCGAAATAAAATTAGTTAGGGTAGTTAAAGCGATACCTGCTGTACCTAGAAATAAAATTAATATGAATGGTAAACTGTTACTGTAATAAATCAATAAGATTAAACAAATCCATTATACGCCCGCATCTAGACTTAGATTATGCCAAACTTAAAAGCAACACTAATGTAACTAGTGGTCCTCAACAGATCTATAATCCCACAGGGTGCAAATTAATCTTAGCAAAGCGACATCCAGGCTTGTACGTAAATTTATTGAACTTTGAACTTAGTTGGTAATACAAGGAAGAAAAAAAGAATTCAAGTTTATAGTTTCCTCGCTGCTGGTTGTAATTACGAAAATTCTATTATATAGGGGCATACGTAACATGTAATTTTAAAGTTCGCATTGAAACTTACTCAAGAATAGATGGTACATACGGGCATTTAAAGATAGGTTTAGCAAGATGCTTTTCAATTGTCTACTTGTATTAAAACCGAAACTTACGAAAGATACACGTAAAATTCACATATTAGATTTCCTATCGTTCCAATGATTGTAAGCAAAAATCCAATATCTGTGCAAAGTGCAACTGTAGTAACAACAGACTGTTATCAGTCTAGAGATGGTGGTTTTTATTAGCACGCAGTGGCGCAGACTATACATGATCGGTCAGCATGATGTATATATTATATGTATATAAATCTATTCACGCGCTTTACATATAAAAAGGAATTCTCCGAATCAAAGAAACATTTCTATTTCCTATAAGTATTTCTTTAACTAAAATAACACTATGTTTAATTGAAGGAAGCATGTTTTGACCGAAAAAAAGAACGGTTCTTTTAAATAGTCGCAATGAAATATTTCTTTGATTTAAGGAATTCTTTTTCTCGGTGTACGCTACTGCGTGGTAACAAAAACCACCA
Organism: Protaetia brevitarsis; assembly: GCA_004143645.1. NCBI lineage: Eukaryota > Metazoa > Arthropoda > Insecta > Coleoptera > Scarabaeidae > Protaetia > Protaetia brevitarsis. The sequence continues at coordinate 257,506 of RXPK01000015.1, read as the reverse complement.
TCTCTAGTTATCACATTCTTATACTTAAAAATGCAAGATCACCGCAATCCACGACGGAGCAGATAATCATCGTGAAAGAGAATATCTTTTACGGTATGCGACAAAGATGCCGCAACCTTTTCAGCTTGCGCAAAACTTTATATCAACAGAATTTGCTTCAAAAACTTAGTAATAATATTTGCTATCATTCAATGTAAACGACGGAAAAGTCACAAATAGTTGCGCCTGCATTAGCCAAACGCCTTAAATGGTTTCGACTAATGCGAAGGACCGCGAGTTCGAATCTTGCTCTGGTCAATTATGATAACTGGCTTTTCCGGAGCCGTAATGACTAGTGGGGAGGACATTTAGCTCTAGGAGGATATCTGACAAGTAATTGCAGAGGCTTTATCAATGCAGGGAAAAAAATACTTCATGTGACCCTGCTCTGCACATGCAGTCTTTATGTAGAAGCTGCTTATGTACTAATTTCGGCAAACATCAGGGTATTCAGTGTCAAATAGCACTAATTAAAAACAAACATAAGTAACCACCAAAAACTAAATACTTACTAGTAAGTATTTAGTTTTGTGGTGACCATGACTCTAGAGTCATGGTTTTCAATTATTGACACGCAAAAGGTTTAACAAAAAAAAAATTATTGCACAAATAATAAAAATATTAATAATGAATTATCTTCATTATCACCTACTTTTGGGAATGAATCAAGTATTTTATTTCCATAAAAACAAAGTACTAAAAATTCATCTTCGAATTCATGTCTTCCACCAATTGATCACGGTTGTTACATGTCGGTTAGAGTTTCTTGAACTCTAAGTCATTTCTTCACTCCTTCCCTGTCCTCTTGTCTGCGGTATAAAATAAAGAGGTACCATCTTTAAATTCAATATATTTCTGAAAGATAATTAGTTTCTCAGTAATCACTTCCACGTTTGCGCAGAGCATTCTTCTCAAGTTAGTTTTATTAAGAAATGCGTTCGGCTATGTATTTATATATGAGAAAATTTTCTAAAGAGACATTTTAACAATTTTTTTCTAATGCTTAATTACACCGCTTGTTATTGAAAAAGTATTCTAAATTGAGTATGTTAAATTTAAAACATTCTTTAAAGAAACATTGTTTATGTGTACTGTTATTATTTTTATTTTAAATTTTCTTGTTTTCGCATTTTATTTTCATTATATTTTTATAATTACATCTTTTTATTCGATTTTTCAATTTTTTGAGATTTTTTGTACTGAACCAAAAATGGGTGCCGAAACAATGAAAAAAATCATGGTTCACATGAAATAATGCATTAAAATTGGTCCAAAGAACGAGTTCATCAAATCAATAAAAACATAAAAAATATGGAGGAATTTATTGAGTAATAAATCATTCATTGTATTAATGAACCCAAACTCATTGAAAATAAAATGGTGGCTTGATTGGCTCAACGAAACACGTTATTGTAACGAGCACCAGTTTTGTTATAACAATGTTATTTGGTTTACAGAATGGCCGCGTTATTAATTTTATGTATGAACTCCAGTAGAAGAATGAAGAAGTGCATTAATGCAATGACTATTATTTGGTGATGTGCTAATCATAAGTGGTTGACTTAACGTATTGCTGTGGACTGGCACTCCGGGTTTTTAAATTCAGTGATTTTTGAGATCAATTTTTGTTCACGCTTCGGGAAGATTCTCTCAGAAGTTAATGTTTTGTTTTTAAGAAAGATTTTGTTAATTGATTTGATTGTTGGAATTATTTTAATTGTTCAGTTGTGTAAATTGAAATTCATTCAATTGTACATTTTGCGTGTACCAGTATTGTATATAGTTTATGTGCCTGTATTTTCTTTGCTTTTATGCGCTGCGAGTGCACGCAGATATTGTAAATTTTATATGTATATATGCGAGGTGCGGGGCCTCTTTAAAGAAGTTCTCTGATAGATAGCGTGTAAGTACATGTCATTGTTTTATTGCTGCCTTTTTTATTTTTCATTTTGATATTAATTCTTTTGTTCCGTTTAATTTGTTATATTTTTAATCAATCAGGGAACTCTGTATTGTGATAATTGGTATTATATTGTTGTGCACAATTTATATGTAAGGCCCGTTATTATATTGTTCTAGAAGATTCCGTGTTTTTAGTGTTAAGAGTTTAAATTTTTCGTTTTCCTTTTTTGCTGATTTATATTTTTGTTAATCACTTCGGGTTAGGTGAAGAGAAGTTTTGAGCTTGTATGTAAATTTCATTATTATTATATTTGTTTCTCCACGTTTAAATTATAGTTTGGTTTAAATTTTGTGACCGCGTGGATTTTTTGTGGGATCAGATTTTCTTCTGGAACAAATCTTCCATTTTGTTTGTAAAGGATTTGCATTGTCCTTTTTAAATTGTAGAGTCTTATGCAGGTTTGTTTTTTGCCAGAATCTTATATTCATGGTTTTAATTTTTCCTGTAATTTGTATTAAATGTTTTTTTTTCTTTTTAAACAATAAAATTAATGATTGTAAATATCATTCTAAATTATAGTTCTTTTATTTTTGAATCAACCATTTTAATTATTGGGATTTTAAAGAAACAAATTTTAAAGTCAAATTTTTCAAACGCCCACAATTACTTTTCATGAAAGTAACCCTGAAATCAAATTGTCTTTTGCGCCCTTTTATAATTTTATCCGCTGATCTAGTAAATTTAAATTTTTCATTTTTTTTGTCATTTTCAATTTCACTTTTCATATATGCTGGCACCATCAGTTCACAGCAGTATGTTATTTGTGATCACAATAAATTTTAGTTATTGCTATTGAGTAAGGGTTGCAGCTTTATTTAATTGGATTTCGGTAAAAGTAATATTAAAAATAGCAAGATTGATGTGAAGCATCGGTGATTACCAAAAAAACATCAAAAGAAAATACCTAAACAATTAACCATAGTAGGAGCTCATGATCCATTGTGGAAGAATCACCATACAAGCAGAAAAAGGGAATAGAAATGTCAGTTTTTGCCCATTAAGCGTCTTTAGCATTCCTCCAAGAGAAAATTTAGAGCTTAAATGTAGACCCTCTAGGGGCCACACACCAAACTATCACTCAGTCAGCGACCGCGGCGTAAGTCGGTAATTTAATCACTGCCGTACATTTTTCATTAACATGTGTTATCTCTGCGTTCTTGCAATAAACTGCAAACCATCGAACTAACGAAGAATGTATCATTTAATACTTTATTGCGTTCATATTGTGAGTGATTTTATGAAAATTGTATGTATTATTATATTATTTATTGAACGTATGAAAATATAGTTACCATAACAAATATTATCCGTGGAGTAATGTATGCACAATGATCTGTTATAATAATGAAAACTAAATTATTGAGCGAAGAGAAAGAAATTATTAGCCAACAATTTTACATCTCAAATATTATTAAATTGCAATCACAGCAATGTTAAATTAAATGTAAGCTATAAATAGAACCCATAATTAACAGTATATCAGATTGAAAAGAGTCGAAATATATCTAATTTCTTTAAATGTCGCGCACATTCCATATGCCGGCGCTGCGCTGCAATCGTTAGGTGTTTGCAACGAAGTATTTACGCTTTCATTTCTCCTTATTATTGTTTATTGCTTGTTTCTACGGTTACAAATTAGAATCTAAGAAATATATACATAATAACAATATCCAAAACAATCTGTATCATAATTTAAAAGCATTCCTTGTCCCTATACCTTATTGGCGATAAAAGAGAAGATTTTAAATTGCCCAAATCGAATTTCCTTTTATATTTTTGTCTTCTTACTTGTCTCCTATATAACAGTAGAGGATGGAAACAGCAAGAGGAAATAATAAGTAGGAGACATAATAAATTGCTACCCACACGTAAAAGGAGAACAGCGGAACAAAGCTTATTGTAGAAAACAGAGGCCAACAGATAATAAAATATGAATCCCTTTTTTTTCCTTAGAGAAGAGAACAGATTGCAATCATCGCTGTTGTAAAGAAACAATCGTTGACGTTCCGACCACACAAAAGTAAATCCTCTTAGGTAAATACCAGTTTCTTCATCCTAAATTCCAATATATTTTATAAACAACGATTACGTTCACCTAAGAACGTTACATACTCTAGCGTAGCCCCATAGCAAAATTCACCGGGCCGCAATTCCGGGCATATTTGCCGGAACAGTTTCAGCGAGTGAGGGAATTCCAACGGTCGCAACGTGATACATCAATATCAGCCACTCGTCACTTGAAATGAGATACGTTCGGTAAGCATTTCGGCCAACAGTTCGTCCAGCGCCACTCCAGATAACGGAAAACGAAGACCGATGAAGATTGGCCTGACCAGTAGCCCCTGGAGATTTTCAGATTTATATGGAAATTCGAAATCAATCGACTGACCGGACTGTCGAATGGCCGCCCTGGTTTCCGTCCTGGTTACTAACTTCCGTTCTATAACGTCTATCGCATTTAATATTCGGCGTGTGGATGGGCACAGTAGTGCGACAGCGACAGTTCGAGAGAAACCGAAAAAAAAGAACAGAAGGAAAAGAAACAATCGCAAATTTTGTTATTTTTATCCGCATACCGATAACGCAATATTTCCCATGCAAAAAAAAAGAACAATGAATTTATTGCTTCTTGTTTTGTATTTGATTGAAGTTATCTACGTCTATAAAAAAAACCACACTTTATCAAATCAAACTAGTCTAAATAAGTACTTTTTCGCATGCTAATGCCTGCAGGAAACAGATTCGATTTAGTAGAAGCTATGAAGCAGAGAAGACAGCTAAAGAGGAGGATTTATAGTCTGTCCATAGATATAACGATTTGAGTAATAAGCATTACCGGGGATTATTCATTACCTGCTGCGGCAAGTATTGAGAAATTATGCAAATGAGATAATGGGCCGTATTAGGCGAAATAGGACTTTTCTTAAGTAGAGAATAATTATACAATCCATGGTTTACAATTCAAATCTTATTATTGTAAGCTAAACAAATAATTTTTTTTAAAGATGATATATACTTGTAATTGTATTGAAGAATATTGTATAATGATATTTTAAATATACAGGGTGTAAACAGCAGCAAAAATTCAAGGGGTTATTCCTTGGCTTATTCTAAGAATATTTTGTCTTGTGATGATTTTTGAAAAACCCCTTTGTTTCGAAGATACACGGCGAACAAAATTTGCGACAACCATATTCGATATTCGTTGAAATTATTAATGTAAATAAAAGTATGGTGTACGCCAATGAGTTTACCAAGTACAAAAAATTGTTTACAATGCCTTGTTATTTTTTCGATCTTGATCACATGAAACGGCTGTTTAATCTAGTACTGGATTTCATTTAAATACGTCTCATCGGTCGCATTTGTTTAGATTGAGTGTTTGACTGTTTGACGTGTCTCTAATAGTTAGTGAAATCCTCTATCATGATGTATACGAACGCCGAGATGACTGACATGCATTTTATGTATGGACTTGCTGATGGCAACTCATTAGAAGCTATACGATTGTACATTGGATGATTTCCTGCCCATAATGAAAACATTCATCGTCGTCTTCGTGAAATAAGCTCAATGAAACGAAGTGGAGGGCCAGGAAGATCAACGACTGCAAGAACGATACAATTGAAACAGAATGTGCTGGAGATAATGGAGGAAGATCTACGCAAAAAATTGCAAATATTTTGAATGTAAGTCATTGGACAGTTTGGAAAATTCTTAAGGACAACATCCAAACCACATTCAACGCGTTCAGGCACTACTACCTGCCGATTTTCTTCCACGTATTGCATTATGTCAAATGATATTGCAAACATTAATTCGCATCCCTCTATTCCTGACACAGATTTTTTTTTTACCGATGAAGCCACTTCCTCAAGAAATGCAATAAGGAATTTCCATAATAACTATGTGTAGACAGATGAAAATCCGCATCAGGTGTTTCAAGATCGTTTTCAACATCAGTTCTCGTTGAATGTTTGCGTTGGACTTGTGGGTTCTACCAGGAAGACTTACTGGCGCGGTGTTCCGCAACTTTTTGGAAGCAACGCTGCCTGAGTTTCTGGAGGATGTACCATGCGCGACAAGAATTGCAATGTGGTTTATGCACGATGGTGCACCACCACATTTCAGTTTGGTTGCTCGTAATTTTTTAACAGCAACATACGGAGATCGCTGGATTGGTCGAGGTGGGCCACAAGCATGGCCTGCTCGATTCCCAGATTTAAACCCCCCAGATTATTTCTTCTGAGGATCTCTGAAGTCAATAGTTTACACCACTCCAGTGGAGAATTTGGACGTTTTGCAAAATCGGATAATTCAATTAGAAACGATCCAGGTGTGTTTGAAAGAGTTCGACAGTCAATGACGAGAAGATTGAATGCCTGCATTCAGGCTGGAGGGGGCCATTTCGAACATTTAATTGTAGATTGAGCAACTTTACATGTACTTTTTGTTAATTAAATGTTGTTACTGTCGCAAATCTTGTTCGCCCTATATCTTCGAAACAAAGGGGTTTTTCAAAAATCATCATAGGACAAATTGCCGCATGTTTACCTAACATCCTGTATATTAACACCTTTTTGACTCAATTAACCAATTTGTGGAAATCAACATATATAACAGGTAATAAACAATACTTAAAATATAGTTTAAAGGCAGTTGTCGCCAAGTCTAGATGTTTAAATTTATGAAACAGAAACATGTGCAGACCGTGGATTACCGATGAACAGTCAAGGAACGATGTATTTGCGGATAGTATTATTTTGGTAGATGAAAGCAATGATGCGCTAGTTACGATATTGATAGTGCAAGAAATTATTGGAGCACTGAAACACAGCAGATAATCCTCTGAATGTATACAATAATTTGAAGAGTGAGAATTATGGGACTAACACACAAAAGACACAACATCGAAATTAACAGGAACTTCTTACGAAACAGTGCAAAAAATCGTGCAGATTGCACAGTGGTCTGAATTTAGTTGAGGACTAAATATGACTATTAATTTTTTTTTTTTCTTTAACTCTTGATCAGCTGTAGATCATGGAAAAAATATAGAAGAAATAAATTGTTTAGAGTTACTTTTTAGAGAGGAAGGATGAAATTATTTAAAATTAATCGGTTTCTATCAATACTTTTTAGTCATTTATCATACTCTAAAATGCTTACAAAATTACACTGAACACACTGAAGTGTTTTTTGAGCAAAATCGTATTTGGAACGAATGAATTACTTTTTTTATGATTTTGAATAATTGATAAAATTAACCATTGTTCTTGGTTAACTCTCACCAAATAATCTGGGCATAGAGCGCACATATTAAATGTCTTCGGTTTTGAGACAACAGAATTTCAATATGCTTACAAAGCAAACCAAAGGCATGATTTATTTATTAAACATTAGTACACATATCACACCAGAAATGTATGTATAATATTTGAAGTGGTTATCCACTCTCTATAACACTTACTTCACCTGAAAATAATGTATCTAAATCTTCTTCCTCCGTCACATATGATGATGGATCTTTTGATTTGATATCAGGTTCCTTTAATAAGCTAATAACTTCAGCACTAAGGGTGGATAATCTTCGCATTGGTAACTGCCTTAGTGATGAAGTTAAGAGATCGGATGAATTAAACGTGTGTTCAACAAATATTCATTTGTAGATATCTTAGGCAACTTTATCGTTTGAACTAACTTTCAAATGAGTGGTAGCACCTAATATTTCATGTTTTTATATACACTTCAAGCTACCTTTGGTAATTTGTGCAAAGGAAATTCAATGGAATTAAACATCTAAGTTTAATGTGCGTTTGATTGTTAGAGTAGTCAACATACATAGAAAGAGAAATCATATTTAGGTGTTGTATATGAACTAATTGTCTTGCTAAAAAAACAATAAAATTTCATCACAACAATCTCTTTTTGAATAAAATAATTGCTTTATACAATTTAACATTATACAATGCGAGTCTAATCGTAAAATACGTTAGGTAAAAATTACATAATGCGATATATAGTAAATTATCTCGCTTTAAGGATGCAGTGTACGTTGTATGTAAAAATTATCCTTACAATCGAATTATAAGAGACATATTTACACCTAAGCATATCCTTAAAATAGAATTTGTCATAACGCTATGACTTTCGATCACGTTTTAAATTCTATTCATGAACGATTCAAAATACGATTAGATCGCATAGAATTCGTTCACAAGTGAATTCGTAATGCTACCATTTTTCCTACTGCCCTTACGGTTGTAAGCATTTACCATAAAAAAAATGCAACAATACGGTTAAATAAAATGTTTACGTATAAAATAGGACATAGATTCACCTTCTCGTCTTCTTACATTGGATTAAACTAACAGGAAGATAAATGTACGCAGGGAAGCACATAAAATCGCGGTAAAACAGAAAGCCTTTAACTCTTATCTAGCACAACTTTCGCAATTAACTGGCCATAAGATCAATTTTGATGGAACGAAGACCAGTGCATAGAAAATTTAAAACCAAGAATTACCAGGGAAGCAATTGAAATTGAAAAACGTCCAGAATACCTAAATAAACAGGACGATGCTCTACATTTACCTGTTGCTTGGAAGAATGCTTTGCAGCATCCGCATATTCGCAAACCTACAGATCCTGCACAAGATCCTACATCCCATGCAAACCAAATGTTTATCGATCAACCATTACAAGAACAACAGATTCCAAAAGTAATTGGTCAGTCACCTGAACCAATAGCACATAGTAGCCGGCAACCAGTGGCATGGCTTACATGGCAACGCATAAACATGTCAACCAGTTTTCGAACGTTACAAGAAGTGTGAATGACAAGAAGCAGAAAAAGGTATCTGAAATGCTACCGAAACGCCCCTCAAGTAATCCTCGCTCAGTGGAAAGCACGCGGAGTGACCTAGAAGGTGAATTTATACATTATAAGCGCGAGAACGTTAGATATACCATAAAAGAGGATGCACATACCACAAGAATAATTACAAAGACTAAAATTGTAAGTATGCAATACAAATAAAACATAGGAATTGAAATTGCTTACAATAATTACCATTACTTATTATGAAAGTCTTATAACTGCCTTTGGCAAATATATATATACCGCAGGAGCCATCCAAACTCCAATCGATTAGATAAATCGTTATATGCATGAAGCGCACGCTTCTGTTCGTAGGTGATGTGGCTTCTCCGGTATACTCAAATTCACGCCCACCTTTGACCCCAAGTGTACTCCATAAGATCCCTAACAACACCATTTTAGACTAAAATTGAAACTATGGACTATTAGGAACAATGCAGCGTTCCACTTAAGTAGCATGTTTTGACAAGAAAATTACACTTAACACGACGTCTGAAACCGTAGGTGTTGTTCGCCTAGCGTTACAAATATCCTAATACGTACGCGTAACATGATATGATATTCAATTAAGATACTTCACTTGCGTCAGGCATATACATACCGTTGAGGTGGTAAGTGTTATTATGGTCGCTCTGTGGTCCCTTTGAGTTGGAGTCGAAGCCGTCGAACGGCTTATCTACACATTACGGAATCGTGTACATAGGTGGCTACGATATGGCTAAAGAGGTTCCTACCCGATAGTGCGCAACGATCGTGCAATTGTAACAGTTAATGTTGACGTTGGCTGAATACCTAACCATTATGGAATTAACAATTACCATCGCGAAGTCATAACAGTAATCACAGCTAGGTGAGCAGTAGGAGTGGAAATAGCCCTTTTTATGGCCGCATTTCGCGATTTTGTGTAATCTAATTTTCCAAAGTAAAAAGCAATTAAACTAATTGAATAATAGCGCAGATATAATTACTCTAGCACGTTAACGCAGATAGACACAACACGAAGTAGAGTACATCGGAAGTTAAATGCTTCTTCCACTACTTAATTAAAGCCGCACTGAAATACCGTCGTCATGTTCATATAAATAGTTTGAATATTAGGGAACTGTTTTCCAAGCAGTAGTATGTCTAGGTATGTGAATAATTCTCCAGACAGTGCAAATGCTTTGAGTGCAAACTGTTGTTTGTTCCACAGTAGATATATGACAACGTCAGTTTTGCAAACATCTATTTGGCAATTGTGAACTATCTATTTATAAAGTTATACTATTACGAAATAGTTAATCTTTGTAATATTTATTAGAATAACACACAAGGAGTATATCGTTCGTTAGAAGCTAAATACATGGTGAAATATTGAGAATTTATAAGAAGAGTGACTAGTAGAAAATGCCAATCACTTAACTACAACCAGAGATACGCATGTTTCGAATCATTGTACAAAACAATAGATATATAATAAGTCCAAAGAGTACTAAAAACAGCTGACAACACCAAGCCAGGCAAAACAGTCCTTAAAGCACCAACGTAGGCAAGAGACTGACAAGATGATGGAGTTTCTCATCAAGTGTAGATACTGCCAACCGAAAGAGAAGCCTTAGTTTATGTGCCACTGTAATGGTTTATTAAGGGCTGGGGGAACCCAAGATACCCCTATGCAGATAAGGGGCTCTCATCAATATTGGATCTATTTGGGAAGATAAAATGGCTACTGGAGTAATGAAGATCTCATCAAGATGTGCCGGTGTAAGTACATGTAAATTTATTTTGTTAGCTGCCATTTTGGTATTTTCTTTTATTTAAAGATTTGTTTGGCTTAATTCTGAATTATTTCATCTATCAAAGAACTCGTTATATAATAATTGGTATTATGTTATTATTATTAAAAGAATTATCTTCCTGAACTAATTTGTTTTTTGTTTGTTAAAGGATTTGCATTGTCCTTTTGTAAATTAGAGTCTAATGCAGTTTTTGATTTCGGCCAAAGCCCTAAGCTCATGGTTTTTTTTCTGCAATTTGTAACCAAATGTTTTTTTTTTAATATAATAAAATTTCTGATTGTTTACGTCATTCTAAATTCTGTTTTTTTATTTTTGATTAAACCTTTTCAATTTTTGGAGTAATTAAAGAAAGTCAGATTTCTTTCACCCACAATTTACTTTTCATGATTAAATTCAAGTTTTAATTGCGAGGGTAACCCTGAGTTTAATTGTTCTTTTGCGCCCTTTAAGTTTTTTATCCGCTGAGCAGCAGTATATATAAAACATAACTTCTTATAGTATTGATAGTAAAAACATAGACATATATATTTTACATTCGCATTAAATGCATATTTAAATATAATCTACTTAAAAATGTCACATAAATTTAAAGAAAAAGGAAACAATATTTAAAAATGAAAATTTAAATTAAATAATATATTATATAAAATAAACTTACCTTAATCTATAAGAATAAAATATTATGTTGGGAATAAAATATTCATAAGATTACAAAAATATAATTTCTCAATTTGTTTTGTTTCTCATGTTAAAATAGATTTTCTTTTAATATTTAAAATACTAAACTAACTATTATTTACAGATTTACTTACAATTTGGGAAACGTTAATAAAAGTTTAGTTTTCTACATTAAGAAATTTATTATTACAATTTCCGCAAAATCAAGATATATTAAAGAATGACTATGTTACTTTCATAAATCTGGTAGTAATTCAACTTTTTGAGCAATTCAAAAACTGTTTGCTTCCTAATTGAGATAAAAATTCTATCATTTCCCGTTGCCCCGAAATTTATACCACAAACTAGTCAATTTTCCTGGTTAGTTCGCTTTCTTCCCCATTCTTCCCCCGTTATTGTCTTGTGTGTATTAAATAGAATTATTGGATCTTATCAAATTGTAAACTAATGAAGTTTTAAGAAAATATCACAGAACAGAACCCAATGTATTGCATCTATATAATGAAGAGCTTTAAAATCAAACACTACTTATAGTGGCAAAAAGTTCTGTAGAGTCAGTACGCATAATCAGAACCAGTAAACTTTGCAGTTGGTATAGTGTAGGGCAAATTGTCCGTTTTATTCGCACAAATAAATTAGAAGCAACATTTATCTGCCCTGTGCTCGCTTCCCACGTCTTTTTTGTGAAATATCTGTTTAGTATTTCCCATTGTCTTAAATCTCATGAGAGTAGATCACCCCTAAATTATTGCCTTCGTTAGCGGAATGTTATTTATTACACAATTAGACTCGACAATTGTACCGTTTTCGGACATTTACGAGAGGAATCCTTTTTATGTCCTGAGAATGTGTAGGATATTGCGAAGCAATGAAGATTATTAAAGAACTTCGAAGTGTGAGGCACACATGTATGTATGTTACACAGTACGCGCGCACGTAGAATGTTGTTCTGGATAAATTTACCGGCATTTGTTAAACAAGTTCATGTAGCTACATGTTTTGACTGTGAAAGTTGTTGTAAAGTTATATCTACTTTAATACAAAATTAGTATTCGTTTGTAAAGTTTCAGCAAAAACAAGGAGTATGACGTCTGAAGAATACTTCACACGATATGTTTAGCTCGGAAGCGCATGCTTGTATGTTAGGGGAACTTTATGCAAACGTATTATCATTTTCGTGAACAGAATGGCATTGTCGTTGAAAACGAGCATTAGTATGCTAACACACAATATAGCGAAGCTCTGACGATAAATTTAGAATCAGCAACTTAAACTTTGCAGAAAATCATGGGTGTATGTCAAGCGAAATATAGAGTATGGTGCTAGGATGGTAACTAGTTTGCTATTGTGAATTTGCATTAATCTTGCAACAGGGTCGCAAACAGTTAATTTTTTTTTCAAAAAACTTGACTGCGCAACCTAATCTGACCAAGAAATCACGGAAGGGATTAAAGCTTGGCACAACAATCGAAATAGGTGCGGAATCTCATGTTTAGAGGGTAAAACCTATACCAGAAATCTCGATAGTTTTAAAACTTTTGCAATTTACGCCGTTACCACAAATAATAATTATAATAAAAAAAATCTTATCTATCTGATAACGACTGATAGGCAGACGTTATCGTACTAGTAGATTTAACTACATTGATAAAATGGAACCCCTTGTTTCATTTAGCGCGTCAATAAACTATTAATTTTATTTAATACATATTAATTTTATATAATTATATAATTAATAAAGTATTAAGTTGAATTGGTTGAGCACATTCCACAAAAATATACCGATTTTACATCATTGCTAAAGTATTGGTGTGATGGTGTCGCTCTTTTTAATATACACTTCGTTCACATGGTTCAAATGAAAGTAGTATTACGTAAGGAAAGAATTGGTAGTCTCACAATTAATGTAAGGGTGGCGAATATAACATACGCTTTAAAATATCTTACCCCAAGACATCTTTCTACTGATGTAGTGAGGCTTGTGGCTAGGTATTTTAAAATGTTTAGTGCTATCAGGGCCACAGTCTCAGCATGTTTATTATTCACATTTACAGTTATATCTACCACGTTATGTAACTAGAAACGAGTAAACATTGATTATGTAGTGAAAATCATCAAAGGAATGTTGAAAACAGAAATAGTGGTACATTTTCTAAGAGCAGACTTGCCAGAGATTGAACATAAAGGGAACGTATCTCCAAGTGCCTTTCATGAGAATAACAGAATCAATCACCCGCTTCAGAAAATAAAGTCTGAAAAATCGAAAAGAAAAGAAAGGTATATAGGCAATCTTTCATATTAACAAGCTAAATTATTTGTTTTAAAGACCAGTTCTACAGGAACCTCCTCAGCTTTCTCAAACACTTTCTTGCAAACTAGGTAGTTACCAGTATCATATGACGACTGCATCAAATGCTGCAGATATAAGGATTTCGAGGGTCATAAGTACAGATTTTTACCCTACCACATGATTTGATTTAAACTTTTGTGGTAGTTTTGGGTTAGGTTAAGCAGTGATAACTTCTTTCAACAATATTTCAACCGTTATTGCTTGTTTGTACTTGTACCAGGAATGATTACTTAGTGTATGGCACGGTTCTCATTTAATGAAATTACGTGAAAATATTTGGCCCAAATTGATTTTCTATTCAATAGCTATCCTCGCCATGGTTTACTCTCGAACACTTTGCGAAAATCTTTGGCATTCGTAATTTCGTGATAAAACAAATACCCAGGAGGAAGAGAGCATTAAAACGACATATAACTAATGAAAAAGGAAGTTTTTCTCACCTCACTTATTATTTATTGATATATACAAATTACAAAATTATTGACTTATACAAATAAGTCGTGAATATGCCCACTTAACTAAATAACAGTAGTAACTATAAGCGCACTTAAACAATTTCACGTGCAATTGTTTTTTGGTGTTCAAGGTACCTGGTTGGTGGAGTTAGTATACTCTTGAATTTTTTTTCGGATTTCTCAGTTTTACACCATTTTTTGTAGTAAGCAGTTTTGAAAAATAGTTTCGATAATTGAGACTGACTTATGCCGAGCGTAACTGAATTTTTTGCAACTAACAAAGATAGTGTGCGTCAAGTTCAGTTCGCAGACGTCCACGAAGTCAAATACTTACTTTCAAGAGTCTCGTAAGTTGGAATGTTCTCTACCAACCTGCTTGATTTAGTGGGTTAACTATTTGTTCTATTTGAAGTGGATGGCGTTACCTGATATTCTGTGGGAATTTTTACAGAGGAATGCGAATTCCGGTCCTTAGAGTATTTTCTCTTTTAAAAACCTTCTCGCTTCTTTTTTAAATTATCTTTGATGTAATCATTTTAGAATCACATCGCCAGAAAGATTCACTACATACATATGTAGTTATTCTTCATTGATTTAATATTAGAAGATTTGTATTTCGTAGCCTCAATTTTTCCTTCATTAAAGCAGGACCATTTATTCATATTTCCAACACAAAATGTTTCTCCACTATCTCTCTTTTCATATGGAGTATAATAATTTCAATCAATCCAAAGAATTAACAAAACCATCGGTCGCAGTAGTACCAATTCTGAAAAAGCGAGAAGTACACGAACACAAGGATTTAAGACCTATAAATCCAATAATACCAAATCACCCAGATTATAGGAAAGTAAAAGTTTTTTCCGATATCCAATCTGGATTCTCTACAGTGCATTACTTCACAGTAGCACTTCTCTGTGTAAGAGGCAACGTAATTGGCACTACAGAGGATGGCTTGGTCACTATGTTCTGGAATATTCAAAAGCGTTGGGCACTGCCACTCTTACTGAAAATATTGTCGATGAAAGGATTGTTAGAATAGGATCTCGGTAGTAGAATTCTGTGCAATTAATGCAGGGTGTACCGCAAGGCGCTGTATTAAGTCCAACCCTGTTTTCACTGTATACATCGTGCCTTCTTAATAAATTAAAATACACATATACGCCAACGACATACATTTGCACTATTCCTACAAAATGAGAAAGTAGGAAGAAAGCTTTGTTATAATTATCAATTATTTCGAAGTTCAAATGATGGATGTGGGTGTGCCTTTTTTGACGTAACTAACAACTTCAGCCAAACATTTAAACTAAATAATGTTGTATCTATTTTCACGGCGGAGGCGATGGCTATTTTGGAAGCGCCTAAAGTATATAGAACGGCAAAAACTGAAGAGTACTGTAATTAGGAGTGACTCTAGGAATGTTTTGGAAGCTTTGAAAGGCAGTCAGCTACATAGATGTCATCCTGCGATATGGAATATCATCGCGCTGTTTAACAAGTTGGCTTCAAACGTTATCGCAGTCAAGTTTTTTTGGATAAAAGGTCACTCCGGATACAGCCCAATGAACGGGTAGACCTTCTGGCAAAATCAGCTATCGATTTGCCAGTTGCTGCATCGAATAAAGTGTACGCGCAGGATGTTCTTTGTGTGGCGCGCAAGCATTTTCTTGTGGACAAATGGGAAGAGCAAACGTTCTATCGTACAAGAATGACACAGTATGCCGTTATTCATCCATTTCCTTTCATCGATGGCATCACCAGAGAATGGTATCACGTTTTTGCTATACTGCAATTGCCCGGTTAAAGTTCGGCCATGGTATTTTTCCTGCTCACCTTAAGAAATTGGGTATTATTGACGAGGCTACTTATAAGTGTGGATATGATACGACTGACTTAGATCACATCATCCTTGCCTGCGTGGAACATCAGGGGCCCAGAAAGAAATTCATGGAAGAGTTAAAAAATATGTCAATTCCACTTCTAACTAATGTAGTGACCTTACTTGGTTCCAACAACTTTAAAGTGTACGAAGGTATCATTAGATTTATGAAGGAGGCCGGTATTACTATTTAGTAGCTTCTCGTCGTTTCCTATGTTTATTTTCCTGTGTGGGGTTACCTTTTATCCGTTGGCCGATTCTTGTTTGTCTTTATGAAGTCGTTTCGATAGGCCCCGAAACGTGAAAAGTGTGTCCCTTGTCTATCCTCTTGTGTTTTCTTTAGTTGTTAGGTTATTGTGGGCAATGGGCTTAGATCCCGAAAGGCATTTAAAAAAAAATTATCAATTATTTGTCACTTATTTATGAGACGCCGCTGGTCCACTGCTTACTTATAAATTCAAGAAAGTCAGAGGTTTTAATATTTGGGAATAAGAAAGCATGTAGATTTTAACCAGAGTAACTGACTTTAGGATTATTAATAATCTGCGGATCTCAATCGTGAGTTTGACAAAAGCTTTAAGTCGCAAATATTTTACTTCGTTTTTGGGAACAGATTGATAAGTACACACAAGTGGCATATTTAAATTTAAGAAAACTGTAGCCGTTGCAAAGAAAGAATGTTGTGTGATACGCATGCACCTTCTCATTTTATGTAGTATTCGGAGATATATCATCCTTGCCTAATAGACACTGTTACAGTTGCACGTATTCTAAAGGCACAGAACTCCTGCCCTAGATATGATTTACGGCATCAGAATGAATGTATCGGCACATTTTGCACAAATTGGTCGATTCCGGATGGCTAAGTATGCACATTATGCCACAAAATATTGCCTTATTATACAAAAAATAGCGCTCAGAACTGATGTACATAATACTATAATCTGTTTCGGCGGATTAAAATCCCTATCTTCTCACAAGATAGCATTCTGTGAAAGATATTATAGACGTCACATTATTTAAACGTCCACTATGATTTTTATTTTCCAAATGAACCAATCAGCATCTATGTCTTTTCTTTTCGAGGAAAGGAAGCACCCATTCTTATGCATGCGGCATAGCAAATTTTGGGTAGTACAAAGTTTAGCTAAGAATTGCCCATATGGCATTACAATGTGGTATTTCTATTGCACTAACTATTGTTGAGCTATACCTAAAGCATGAGGGATTCCAGATATTCAACTGGATATTTAACTTACAACCGGAGTGTGATATTTATGCACCTACTGTTGGTAATTAATGTCCGTTCCAGTACTTAATAAATCAGTCAACAGGAGAAGATTATACTTTAGAAGTTTATAAGAGGGGACCAACGTCAGGAAGGAAGGTACTAAGTGCCGGTATAAAGTCTCGACTTTATAAACTTAGCGTCACTTTGCGTCTCCTATAAATTATTAATTACACTTATAGTATGCATAGCGTAATAAATATTCCTGTTTCGGTTTTTTGCCTGTTTTGGCGCCGATGTGTACGGCGAAAAAAAAGCAATATATCTCCAAAGGCAGCGCTTAAAGCAAGG
Source organism: Protaetia brevitarsis (assembly GCA_004143645.1). NCBI lineage: Eukaryota > Metazoa > Arthropoda > Insecta > Coleoptera > Scarabaeidae > Protaetia > Protaetia brevitarsis. Next base: position 239,902 of record RXPK01000015.1, on the reverse strand, counting down.
GACGCCGACCAACCTCGCAAAGAGATGGAGGCGGTAGCGGCCGGCCCGTTCTCGCCTAGCCGCGGCGTGGCGCTATGTAGAAGAGAATCTCTTCAACGTGTCAACGGCACAGAGCCCCGACTAATTTGTGATGCTTTTATCCACAGACTACGGGAAGTGCTAATGTTTAACCCCCGGACTAAGGCGTCCGCCGTTCCGGTTACCCTCTCGCTCTGTCCGACGTGACGTCGGCACCCACCCCCCAGTGGAGAGGCTCTTTCTGTGGCGTTTCACTGGCGTAGACCTCTTCTTTCTCTTACTCTGCCGCGTGCCCAGCGTTTACTACCCTCGTCATTGCATTCGCGGCACTTAAACTGTCGCAAAAACATGAACTATTGAGTCATACATCATTTCGCTACAAATTTTCACCGCGGCTGTCCCGCGGGCGGTTCGCGTTTTATTTAGTAAGGGTCGTCGGCGTAATGTTGATATATGTGAGCTACCTTGTTTGTATACGAGCACAAGGATGAATATATTTTCACTAGGCAGCGCAAACTGCGTAAGAAAAATGTTAGAAATTTCTTTACACGCGTATTATTTGCGTAAATACACGGAAAAGAATCTCTTGGACAAATATACAACAATATTGTAGAGAAAATATTGTACCAGACACACAGATTTTTGTTAATTATTACATGTTGTTTTCGCAAATAATACTTTAAAATTGTGGTTAAACTTTTGTTGTATAATTTCACACAACTGTGACATTTTTTTCAAGAATGTTTGTATCAGACGTACACGACAAGATTGTGGCAATTTTTGACACAAAACTTCCTATTTTTTCGATATTTTGTTTCTAAATAAGTGGTCTAATACAAATACACCAATGGCGAATTAGAATGGCAAAAGCTAACAATGAGATACTGCAGTCGTCAGAAGGCGTTATTCGAGTACAGCACCATCAATTTTTTAACGGATAGTCAGTTTATATCATAGTTTACACGGCCATTTGAGCATTTTGAGCTGTCGACGTGGTTTATGCACTTATTAGATATACCTAATTTCGGAGCGATGGAGGAATTTGTTATAATCAAAGTGCAACAATGGAACCCGGAAAAACTACTGGATTTGTTTAAAGGTACGACAAATTAAAAGTTTAATATTATAGCATGGCATAAGTAGGCACATATATCGACAATATATGTAAACATATTTGTCTTAACTGAAATCAATATAAATTTAATTCAATCCAACAATAAGTAAATATTTCTACCAGTGGCTGTATCTTGCTTGGTTTTGTATAACTTATTGTGGGTAATGGTTCAAATTTTACTAACAGTACTTCTTAAGAATAACTAAGAGTATAATTTCTACGCTATTTCCAATTGCTTATGATAGAGAACACATTCGTGTTATCTAATTTAACTCATTTTTGTTTTAGATAACGAAGTAAATGAAGAATGCTTCAAGAATTTAACTTCAGATGACATTAAGAAGCTTCTCTTGTATTGGGTGTTCGAAAACTAATCGAGGCCAAGTTCAAGGAATGCTTTTCAATTGTACAGGTATCTTCTGAACTCTATAAGTAAACACAGTTTAGGTCACCAAATAAGAGTCATGTCATATGCGCCTGCACATCATACCATGAGTTATTGCTGATTTGCTGATTGCTAAATGGTGTGTTGTTGAGTTTGTTTTTTTTTCGCATAATGTATAAAAAATATATTTACATGTCATATGTTTATCACACTGTTATATTTTAATATTATATTATTATTCATATATGAATAAGATTTTTGATTTAACTGCGTTATTATTGATTTAACACCTAGTACTCTTTACTACAAATTTGTAGTGTTTTCACACAGAAGTATAGTAAATAGTAAGAAAATTTATATTAAATTTTACGTCCTAATAAGGTGATTTTTCGTACAATATCTGTAACTAAAATGTACACACTATTGTGTCAACGCTTGGAATAGATTTTTCAGTAATTTTTACAACAATATTGTATTTAATAGAAATACAATCCGTTAACTACAATCGTATGATAGAAATTTAGATAAGTTGTAGCCAGTCGTATACTCACGACAAATTGTGGTTAACTGTTCTACAATTGTTGGTTTTTTGACAACATTTTTTTTTTCGTGTACCTCGTGTACCCATAGATATAAGAGAAAATATTCGCACTGAAAGAAATAAAAATGCTGTTGCAATGATTTTTGCAGTTTGAAATATCTATGGATTGCTATAACCATTGAAGAGTGAATTTGATACAACAGGCATGGCTAAAATAACCAGTTACTTTTCGTAATATGCTGCAATCTATGTATTCACGTCGTGAAATCGTTACATCCTAAAATCGTTAAGTAATTTCGTTACACATCGGAAATAAATAAATAAATAATAAAATTCTAAACACCTCTTATCCCATAAGGTAACCCCCTGAGGTCTGATGCGTTTTCAGAGGGAACTTACGATATTTACAGCAATGTTGTCGAATAGCTGTCATTGCTATTTGGCGCCACTGTCAGTGTTAATACCGCAACTGCTGGAACTCAAATAAAAGATGGGCAAAAAAGCACACGAATTTAATCAAATTGCATAATCCTTTGGTGAAAGTTATCTAAGATTTTAAGAAAACAAGCTACAATTTGACATTGCGGAATACAAATTTGAAAATCCGCGCTTTGTTCACAAATAACAGTTATTTTTATTCTGTTTTAACAATTTCTTTCTCAATTTTTGTTGATATTGGGTAAATGTGGGAGAGACGCCGCGGAAAGCTAGATGCCGCACTTAAAATATTTGACAATTCGTTAAAAAATGAGCATATATGGACAGGTAGGAAGGAGGGGGTATTGACAATAACCACAAAATTTAGTGCTAGCAAAGTTTTAGGCGTACGTGGCTGTGCTTGCTAGACTTTCTATAAATAAACCATAAAAAACATACGAAAAGTTTATTATACTTGGCGAATATTTTTTATAGAGAAAAAACTTTGTTGTTTTAAGGTAAACATTGTTAATTACCTTGCAGTTTAAAGGTTTTTATATATTGCGTAATATAAAACAATTGGTTTCCAAACATGTAATTTTTTACTAGGATGTGGCTGTCCATTTAGTAGAAGAAAATGGGGTAATCATTTTATGTTTACCGAGTCATACAACACAAGCTTTACAACCACTTGACAGAAGTTTCTTCAAACCATTTAAGACGTCTTATTCTAAAGAAGCCAATTCTTCGGTGTTGCACAATAAAGATAGATCTCTTACCAGATATCAGGTTGGACGACTTGTTGGTAAAGCTTGGGGAAACAGTGCTACTGTTGGGCATGCCATATCTGGATTTAAAGCCTGTGGTATATTTCCATTCAATCCAAATAATATTCAAGATTATTTTTTCGTTCCAGCGGACTTGCAAGTTACAGAATCTGCTAATACATCAGATCCTCAGTCGATCGCGGTTGAACCTCAACTGGGCACCAGTAACACAGACAATGCACCCTTAAGTTCAATCAAAGAAACCCCAATCAAAATTTTACAAGAAATACAACCGATATCTACAATTCCGAAAATTAATCAAACTAGGAAAACGTTAGCGTCTCTTTTAACACCGCCCGGAAACAAGTCTGTACAGAAAAGTAATAATGCTTCTGTGATAACAGGAAAATCCAAAAGATGTACAAAAAAAAACATGACCAAGGAAAATACTAATCGTGTTGAGGAGGATGCAAATAATTGCTGTGAATGCTGGGAAAATTATTATTTGACGAAGAGTAAAAGCGATTGGTTAAAATGCGTTTCATGTAGTAAATGGCTTCACGAATCTTGTACACTTTATGCTCCGAAGTGCAGATTGTGGACGCAATGAACTATGAAAAGTTATTAAATAAAAACAACAAATTAAGGAGCTGACACATGCACATCTCAACATATATAGAAATCTCTCCTCACAAGCATGGGAGAGATGCTACATTAAAAAGGTTTAAAATTCGGGTTAAATTTTATAAAACCAGGATTAAATAGCACTACTTTTGGTTTCTTTGAAGTAAGATTACCTTTGTTTTCTCTTTAATCCGTCATAAGAAAATAAATTTTGATTTTGTGTATGTTGCAAATATTTTTTTATTTTATACGGCGTCTCTCCCACTTTTACTCTTTGTTTGATGATAGGGTTAGAATTTGTTTTCAAATATTGTTTGCTACATTTAAGAATAATTTAAATAAAAAAAAAACATTTACGACAGTAATCATTTTCGTTAATTAATAAAATTTCTTTGCAAATATCTATTTCTGAGAACACGATCTTCTTGCAGGATATCAGTATAATGCTGATGCTAAACTACAAAAAAAGATTGCTTATAATACAAAGTAGCTTTTTATTTAAAATTTTACCTGCAATAGTATTATGTCACTTCATTCAATTATTAATTTTTCACGTTTATATTTCTTTTAATTTCTCTTTAAATAGTTTCTATTATTATCACTGAAGGCACTGTTTGCAAGTTACAGGCTCAAAAACGTCACTATATATATTTATGATATATCGGAAAAGTTACGATGTCACGTTGCTTATGGAACTTTGTCAGAATTGCATTATTCTCCGAAACGCTTACGGATTGCGTTAGAATCGCTTGTACAAAGAAAATTACTGCGTATACTCTCTTGCGTCTTAATTATTAGATGTAACATACCTAAAAACAATTCGTCGGTCAAAATTGATAACATCAAAATTTAATTTTGGGATATGATGTCACATTATCACTCTTATCCATAAAATATTGAAAGTTAAAATCAATTTGGAGTTTCTGGATATATTGGAGTTATCTTTCAGAAAAAAGATTTACATATTTTAGTAATTTCCCAAACGCTACAATATTTATTGCAATCACTGTTGTATAACAGCTACTTACTACTTATGTCTTTACTTACCAGTAACGCTGCTCAGGGAATAGCTAATTGCTCATGGAAAGGTTGCAAACACTATAAGACCCATAATCACTACTGACATTTGGACAGAAACAAGACTAGGCAATTTTACTTAAATGGGTTTGCATTTAATTTAATCCACTATTTGTTTTAAATTATAAACCGGGAACTCAATGGTAATCGCCCCCGTTATACTTTATAAATAGCCCCACTGAGACTAGAGAGCCTATTTTATTAATGGCGTTTTAATTACCCTGGGTGGCTTAAAGCCCAATGTGGAATTACTACTATTCTAAAATGAGAAAACTAAAAGCAACTTCTCATTGTAAACTAATTAATTTGTAATCATTGCATGTATTTCCAACTAACTTCGCTTCTGTCCGTTTCAGTATACATTTATTAATTAAATTAATTGAATTTATTCAAAGCAAAAAGTAGATAATAAAAAATATATATTAGTCTGTGTACTGTGTTGAGTTACCAAGAGTGAACCGTTTTTATAAATTTCAGGGTAATAAAATATCCTAAAGAAACGAATAGCTATATAAAGCCTATGCTTTTTTTCAACAGAAATGGAATACTCACAACTTTTGATAAAACTGGATTCCTAACCGTCGCTGCAACATTTTAACTTTAATTCCTACCATTCACTCACTATTCCTTACAAATTTTAGAACTAGTGCATGTAATTTTAGTGGTACAATTTGTATGTATCGTCATTTTATACTCGTATTTGAGGACACAAATGAATTTATTACTGCCGCCCTAAAGCCTACAAGAACTAGGAAACTACAAACCAAGATACAACAGTTTACATCAAAGAGTATAACAACTAACAGCAAAACATCACGAATTAAATTAGTGCGTTCGCGGGTACGTAAGTACATATATATTCAATTTATTTGCAATTTCAAGCCGGTGTATTTCCAAGCACGTAATATAGGTTTTGCTAAACAATACATATTTTTAACTGTCAGTTGGCTACACTTCAGCAATGAAAGCGAAAAGGTACTAAAGTGTGTTAGTGAATTGTATTACGAATTGAATTGTAAAACGTAACCAAATCCACGCATCATTGATGAATACGATTGCAGTCTAAATATTTGCACAAAGCTTAAATTTATTTGAATATCACCTACATCTACAGAAAATAAAAATCGGAACAATTCAATTTAACTGAAATAGTGGATTGTACGAAAATTTATTGCATTATAGGATAATATTTTGAATTCTGTTACAATTGAATTTTACGTTTAAGTGGACCCGAGCAGGGAAAACTCACAATCCCTGGATTTCGAAGTGCAGCTCCCTCCAGGTTTACAGGTTGTTTAAATTTCTGTAATTACCTCGAGTATTATAATAGTTATTGTAACACGTATTTTTTGATACTATTTTTTTTTATTTAACATTAGCTTGCGTTTATTTATTAATTAAAAATAGGTTTCTTATCCATGCAGGGAATTTTAAGGTATAGTGAACCCAAAAGGAGAAGTACATATGTCGTCATATCCGTTTTGAGCGCTGAAATCGTCAGAAGGGTCTATTATACTAGCTTTAGGGGTGTTCCTGTCACTTTGACAGAAGTATTTAATATAAATGACTTTAGTTCATCTATTCTACGACATTACGATGACTACATATGCACTTCTCATTTTGGGTTCACTCTACATGGCAATATGTGACGCAATTCTATGCAAAGGTCTATATAAAAATGACAAATGTAAAATGTCAAACCACGAGTTGCATTCCCGATTGGTGGTTTTAATATAAAATGTTAAAACAAACAGTGTCACAAACGGGGAAAACGGTGTTACAAGGGAAAGTTTGTGGCACAGTGTTTCGGCAGAACAGTTACACAAACTGCTCATATAGCAAATAGAAAAATGATTTTAATTTGCAGTTAGTAACACTGGAGGTTAACAGTGAATTCGAAGCTTTGTTTCCAAGGCATGACAAGTTGTTAAACTTGTCATTTTGCACTCCCTCTGGCTAATGCTAGTGCGTTTTGCTAATAGAACGAGGGTTTTGTTATAAAGGGAAGCAACAACTGCTGACTTACATCTAATATAGCTCGGGAACACATAATATAATAACCTGGATGCTTTTTTGCCATAACTCCAAAGGTGTTTGTCATGTCTTTACTGCTAATTTATTGCGTCAAGAAACTGAAATAAAATACCTATTTAAACAAATAAAGTATGTGCATTATAAAGAGCAGCAACATTTTTCTGAAGAAGATAACAAAATTGTTGAAACGTTAAAAAATCGTATTAAATAAATCCTACACAGTGAGAAATTCTGGCGTGCAATTTTGGCTAGTGCATTTGGTAAAATTTTAGTGTAGAGAAATATACACTTTGTAGTGCTAAATCTGCACTACCCTAAACACCAGAAATTGGTAAATACTTTACAGGACACGTGTTGAAAAACGAAAAACTAAAACGAGTAAACTGTTATTATATGTATTGCTGTAAGTATAATCTATATCTGAGCATAGCCCATTATCATAGCGGGATTGGGGGGAAAGGAAAGTTGAAATGGTACGGACATGTATGTTTAAATTAGTAAAGTTTTATTTTGAGTTACTTTTACTAGTACGTACAATTTATGTTATAAAGTGATTAGTTTGCTGGCCTGTAGTGGCAAACACGTTAAACATATTCTACAAGTACAGAAATTGCCATGAAGATGGCGGTTTTCCTATTTCATAACACTAGCTTTCCATACTCGATATACGTTTTCTACGCAGCGAACAATCAAATATTTATTATATTTATTACTTGCCAGATAAATATTAATTTATTATTATTTCTAGAAACCGTTATCAAAACAGTTCCCATTGCATACGTACTCTTGATTTTTGTGAATCAACTGGCTATGTGTTATTGATATCGGTTTTATTCATGTTTTTTCATAAGAAAGAAAATTCTTACTTAAATCACTATTTGTTTCAATTATTTTTTTTTCAGGAACCTAACAAATATTTTCTTATTACTATTTAACAGAATAATTTAAGATTAATGCATATTTATTAACCACAAAGAAATCATCTTCAGTGTAGGAAAAGTCACACGTAATTAATAATGATGCACTGGAAGTGTATACACTTTACCATTTGTGAAGCGTACTCTAACCTGTACTGTTGGTAGCGATTAAGGTGCAGGCATTGTAGTTGTATTATGTATAAAAGGATATAAAAACAACCAAGCACTAAAACAACCGTTTCCGTTTCTCTACTGCATGTGGAGTTCCCAAAGCAATTGCTTAAACTAGTCCCTAAGTGTATAACGCACCTCCATGTGGGATATATTTTAGAAATTCCCAGCGGAATTCCCAAATTTCTCCTTAATGAGATACCTGCACGTTTACGTACTGCCGTAGTTATTTCGAAAACTTCACTAATCATATAAGCGACTAGTTGAACTAACTATAAATTGTAGGGCCGCCTAAATACGAATTGCATAATTCATGGATGAAATGATTAAATTCACAAACCCGAAGAAACCGCAGCCGTAAAATATTAAAGCGGTGTTAAATACCGCATAAAATATTAAGGCGGTCCTACAAATTGCAAATTCGTCTTCCTAGATTTTAATCAATTATACGGCCATTCGGGCGGAAGAAGTTGCCGCCTAAGTAAAAAGTTTTGTTTCAGTCAGTCTGCCGGAGAAGCGGAAACCGCCTTATGTAATTTAATGGAGGAAGCTCGTCTGGATCGCTGCTCCTAAACGCTGGAGAGAAAAAAAAATACGCGCTATTGACTACGAATCTGGGAATTTTTAAATTCCTCTTGCTGTTTACGAAAATTACGCCGGCCGCCAAACCTTTTAAAGTTTAAATTGCGAAAACAGATTTTAATGATGGCCACTCATTTCTACGAGTTTTCTGGAATGTGAACAAATATACTTTTAGGTCTTAGCGATTGTTTAAGTATAATATAATAAAAGAGAAAGATATGAGCTTTCCACTATTTATACTAATGCAAGCATTATTCATAGTGTATTTGTTTTCGTAAAGAAATCAAATATTAATTTAACATTAATATATCGGTCTGGCGGTGGAACTCATTATGACATTGCGGTTCTTCAATGCACAACCATCATCATTCCATTAAAGTATGTACTGCTGTGTTTCATAATAGGGAAACCATCAACCATATTGAAATGTAATTATTATTTTATGTAGGCACCTGTTTGTAAGTCCAGTATAATTTGGGTTAGATCGTATTAGTAATCATGGAAATTGAATATAATTTATCGTTTGGCAACTGTACGATATCCTGGTATCCTAGGTGTTCACTTTACCTGAATGGGGTAGTGACCCAATGTAATTCGTTGTGAGAAAATGATGAAAAATCCTTGGTGACGGGGTTTTGTTGATAAAAAAGTTTCTGAGAAGGTTTATTTTATTTTTATCAAGTGTAATGAATTAAGTGGTATACAAGTTAGTGATTTAGGAGGACCCAGTCGTACAGCCCTCAGGGCAGCGAGTTCTTAACTGTAAAAAATAATAAAGATGTATAAATTTAGATTTATAATTTACATTTTTTAAATTTTATATTTATATACTTGAAAAAGCTTTGAAATAAAGGGAAACGTTGTAGTACTCATTCATGTTTTCAATATTGATGACCTCAAAACTAAGAGAAAAAGAAATTAAAAAATATATAGGGTGATTCACGAAACCTGACCATTAAAAGTTTTTGTCCTTAAAATTATATATCGATTTTGGAACTTTGGGGTTAACCATAGTTGCCTACGATCTCTTTAGAAAAAACAATTGCATCTATGTCGCACTTCCGGTTGCATGGAAAGTCATGACCAACTTTGATATTTTAAATAGAAACCTGTATTTTTTAGTGCATTTTTAGATTCTACTAAGCATTTTAAAGCCAATTTTATAAAACGTCTACTTACCTATCGGTTACCGTTTCTGAGTTATTTTGGTTTTTGTGAAAAAAAGCTCAAAAAAATATGAGGCTGTAAATGCGTATAACGGCTATATAGAAAAAGATAGAGAGATTTTATGTTAACTGCGTAGGGTATAAGTCCTCTACTATTTAACCAGGGAATAAAAAGTAAACAAAATTATACAGGGTGTTCCATAATCTAGGGTTGATTTGGCGTAACTTCTTAGTACTAATTTTTTTTTTTTTTTCAAATAGATGGCCCTGTATATTTTTGCACCATGTGATGTAGAATTGAATCGTCTGTCGAAAAGCTATAGGTGTTCTTATACCTATCTCTATTGCTTCTTTTAGAATTAGTGATTTTCAGAAAATGTAGTTCTTAATTAGTATTTCATTAATAGTAGGCGGTGAAAAATTTATTTAATTTTATTTTAAAAGCATATAAAAAAAATTAAATACTGTATGAAAAAATATCCTCACCTCATAGTTCCATACGTGCTGTTGCTGAGGAAATAAGCATATCATATTCATCAATACAGCGCATTCTGTCAAAACATAAAATGTACTGGCAGAAATGGCTACTCAATAATTAGACTAGTACTATTAATTATAACTGCATTACCGATAAAACATTGGTGATATAGTATGATAGTAATAGATCGCTTACCACAATAGTCATAATTACTAAACACATTTGTATATCTATTTCACTCAAAGTGCCATGTCTTCTAATATTTCTTCATTAAATCTAATTTAAAACACCTCGTCCTATTCTATACCATCGCATATGTGCCTTAGGTGTGTAATTAGTAAAGTGGATGGCCTAGGATCTACTTGAAAATTCATTCTAACTAATCGAGTGTTGAATTTAAAGTAGTTAGCTATGCAGCGAGTATTTTCAAGTACTGCCATGCTATTTTAAGGTTTCCTCTTAATAGAATGAAATGTTATTTCATTAAACACCTCCGCTATAATGGAACGTTGGAATTCAGATGAATGGGAAAGAGCGTTGCATATATTTTACAGACTTAGTTATTTTATTGTAGTATATTGTGAGCAATACCTACGCAATTTTCAATAAAAGAAGGGAATGATAGAATAAGTTTTGTTGATATTTTCTGCTACTTGCTGCAACAAAACTATGCAGTGATTATACATGTAGGGAATATATTCTACGTACTGCAGTATAAATAAATTGTTAGTATTTTAATGAAATAAAATATAAACTACTTGCTGGTAGTTGTCAATTTAAAAGCATAGAGCACACCTGTTGAAGTTCTTCCCTTTTTAATTGCGCACCATTTCATAAAACTTTTGCTTGATGAATATTTCTTATTCACAACTACAGCGTTTGCCCAAAAGGATTTCTTTGTACTTCTTCATGAACTTTGCAAAAGAAACTCACCGTTTATTTCAGTGACGTTTTTTTTTTCACATTTTTTTCTGAATAAAGGTAGTAATAACAGTGCGGCTGCAGCCATCATCATCAATTTTTCCAGCAAGCTTTAAGCTCCCACAAGTATCAAACGCAACCAGTTTTAAGGATATTCTATTTTATTTTAAAATTTGTGACAAGCACTTGCATTAAATACTAAAGTGTGTTAAATTCCGAGAAGGTTATAACTGATTATCGATTACTGAACTTAGGGCATTAACGAAGGCAAATTGAATCCCGTTTGCGTGTGTGTAATATGGGTACTTACACGTATTTAAGGAACATCCAAGAATATAAAAAAATTACCTATTGTGGGAAAGTTCAATGTGATACAACATACCCAGAAAAATATTCATCTTTTTACACATCATTTTTAATCGAATTGTCGGATATCAGAAATTAAAAAAAAAAGAGTGCTAGAAAAAAAGGAATAAAGAACAGGTTAAGAATGGTCAATAGAGCTTGCTTTTACACTTCTTGAAAGAAACTAAGACTTCGTCAAGTTCTACAAACTATACGGCAAGGCTATTCTCCGGATCAGACCAAATTCTTGCAGAAATTACTTGTGTTTTACATAATTATAATTAAATTATCGGTTTATGCAATTCTTCTTCTGCTAGTAAGATCAACATAGATTCAGGAAAATCAGGTTTACGATTTCTGCCAAGAAATATAAGAAAAGCAAAGCAAACATTTTAGACTGTATGCTAAACAGTATTCTCATATGACAACCCTAATTTTGATACCAGACGACTCACTCTTTCAAGGAAGTGAAGAAATGGAAACTCTTGCAAAAAGGGGATTCTGTGGAGCTATATCAAGGAACTAAAACCTGATATTGCCGCTGTACCAATAATAGCAAAACATCAAATCAATTTTGGGTCAAGCCTAGTAACAATAATATTGTTCAGGTGTGCTACATGGAAGATAATGTTTTTACATGTCATTTGAGATTCAAATAGTACCTACATAGATTCAGATTGTTTGACGAGACTGAAAGTTGGCCGTGTTTTGAAGACTAGGATATAGTAGAGCTCACCTTATGGAAGATCGCGTTGGCCTTGACCTGGAAGACGTACAAAAATCTCATTGAGCAAAATTTAGAACTTGAAGGCCTGAACTTGTTTAAACCATAGTGTGACAACCACTCTTCCGTAAACGCTAGAGAATGCACTGGATAGGAAAATTAAATGGCCCGTGCTGATGCTATCAGTTCTCAACACAAATTATTTAAAATACTTCAATAAACTTACTGATTGTAGGCAACGAGTATATCCACCTGTACTTATTCACACCATTGTGTTTCCTTACTTTAGGCGTGGTATTAATTTACTGACTTTTACCTAAGAAAAGCCACCACATAGGGAATTGTTTATCGCCAGATCTAAAAGATTTAAAATTCTTTAAAGGTTTCGTACGACAGCAATTTTCCTGTTTTATATTCAACATCATTGCCAAACTTCAATGCACAAGTTTCTGATCGAAGTTCTTTCAAGAAATTGGTTGAACTTGTGCGAATCGATTCTTTTCAAAGATAATCGATATTCACAGTAAGGAATCTAGTATCTCTGGAATCTCTGATTGAAATCCAAAACTTTAACAAGTAGGAAAAGCTATGGACAAATAGTATACGAGGTAATATGTAGAGATTGTCAGAGATGATTTGGACACGAAAATACGATAGATTTAAATTTACCATTTCGTTAGGATTTGTAATGAAAATTTTATTCTTTATGGTAATAATGCTGTACGGAAGCAACCGATTAAAAAAAAATGGCTTCTATTCTAAGACTGTGACAATTACGTGAAATTATCGTGCTTCTACACTCGCAATGTAATCCTTCAAGCTAAGAACGTAAAGCAGTTTTATACTGTACTTTGTTTTGTTGTATTTGTTGTTTCGTCTATTAGGGATGGCTAGCAGAAAAAAAGTACTGACAAGTGTTTTAAACAAATATTTATTTTGTTCCTATTTTATTAACCCTAATTATGGATGCGACACCTGGGATGTGTTATAAAGTTTGGGATTGGGCAGGTAACATCTGAAGACATGTCAGGATTTCAGAAGTGTGATATAGAATTATATATAAACCAATGCCAACAAACAAATTTCTTCCACGTTTCCCCTAAGAATCAGCTACTTCTGTAAAACGAATAAATTCGTACCCAAGAGCAAAACTAGAAACGCTGATTACTGGTAGGTTAAACTATAGAGAGGCTGTGATCACCACAGATAGAGTTGAAAAAGATACGTTGGAAGAAAGCGAAGAAATGACGAAAAGATAGAAATTACAGTTATGGAAAATAAAAAAGAGGAAAGGAAACTATGCACTGAAAGAAAGCTCTTCGGATGAATGGAAATGTAATGAAGCGGATCTTAGGCATCATTAATAACTGCAAATATCGTAGCAAGTAAGTTTATAGTCGTAAAACAACGTTTAAAACGCATGAATTTTGAATGAAATATGTGACACAAGCAAAGAAAGTAGTTTGATGGAAGGTTTTGTAAACAGAAGCTTCCGTCTTATCGCTTCCAACCTACAATTGGAGACCTTTACCTTGTAAAAGGTAAAGGCAACCTGGGTTGCACCTGGGAGCATGTGAAATCGAAGAGAGAGACTTACCTAGACTGGGGCCCTCTGACATCCTACACTTTCTAAAAGGAATAGGATTGGAAGGCCAGCTGTAAAGCAGCAAGAATAGGGGACACAACAGATCTTTTAGGTCGCAGTGTAACATCATCCTTCTATTTACATACATACCACAAGGCTGTTGCTTCTAGAAAGTGTGTATTAAGGGTAATTTATGCATTTTAAAAATGCACTGTAACACTGGCTGAGAAATTAAAAGTGTGGGCGCCCAAAAAAAAAAATATTAAAGAGCAAAAAGTGTCCAGGCCATTCTGACAACTCTTATAAAATATTTGCCAAAGATATTAAAAATCTTCAATTATGAATTTGCATTTAATTAAGCTTGTCTTTGGTGTAATTATTGAAATTGTAAAGAAAATTTAATTGCACATGAAGACATGCTATTATTCTGAAATATTTTCACGTGTCTTAAGATGGTAACTGTCACCTATGAACACTTGATGCCATTATTGGTCAAATTTTATATGTTTATTCGGTATATTATATAAATAGGTAAACTATGAGATGGAATGGCTGCTATTATTTTGTCCGATGATCACGAAGAGCTTTAATTTTTTTAGCACTTTTTGCATCAAAGCCATTAAACGTATAATTGCTCTAATAAAATCCAATAATAATCCCACCTAGTTAAGCGTAAGTTGCTCGAATCGTAAAACATTTTACAATCTACTGCGGAGCGAAGCATAAACTGCAAAGGCGCTTCTCTCGGTAAAAAGCACTTTCATCTCGCTGGACGACTGGATAAGTTAAAGTAGGCCATTACTTAGGAACGGACAAAGGATATTTCAAAGTTAATAAGAGTTCTGGATACCTGGGACGGTGCTTGATACGCGACCGCGTCTAAGATATATCATGACGTTCTGTGTGTAACCGTGACAGAAACATTGTGATGGTAACGACGAGTGGCCACCAGAGGCAAAGTTATAACGAGTAGTAACTGCGAAAGCTCTCCGCCAGAGCGCGACACGTTCCGGGCTGAACCGACGTTCGCTGCAGATCCATTAACTTTGGTCATTAGTGCAGTCGTCCAAATAAATAACGCTATTTTTACGCCTCTACGACCACTAATTTCGTGTTTGGCTTTTTCTTTTGTTACCCCACCATCTGTCGCGCCTGCGAAAGTAATACCATATTTGGATCACGGTAATTTTAATGGCTCTTATATATGGCACCTAGACGGTGGCAAAACAACAAGTCATTAACTGTTGATGAGAAAAGCACGAGAAACAAGGCGATATCTAAAAATAAACGGGCGCGTGTTATTTAGAAAACTATAAGGACATCTCTAGTTAAGGCCGTCTTATGAGGAAATAATTTTCTGGCAATGAGTTGACTCAGTAACTCATGTCTGAGAAATTATGTTCAGAGAAAGACTAGGCCTGCTTCCAATAGACTTTATTTACGAAAAACTAAATGATTCATACTAAACCCTGTGGTCCACCTAAAGGCACTAAAGAGGTTACATATTCTAAGTACTATATGGCTGCCATAACAATTGAAATGTCCCTACTTTAACTAATAACTTCCCCGTGATTACTAATAATAATAAAAAAATATAGTAAATCAGTCAGCTATCAGTTGTTACTGTGATTGCTCATAAAACTACTTTAGCTATCTCCGAGGATTCGTCAGGAATAATTAAATTCAATTAAAGATTTATATTTCAAATATATGTGTTATATACCTGTGCCATCTAATTTAAAACGAATTCAGACTACTAAAAAGCATGAAATATTTGTTTATAAACACGTACTATCCAACTATCTAATTCTTTAGTAGCACTACTAATGCCCTAACTTCCGTACACCGCCCCATTCATCAGTGAGTGGACATTCAAGTAAAACATGTTCCGCTGTACCTATCACACCACATTCACAATGCAAATCGTTAACCCTCCCAAATCTACAAAAATATGATTGCTAATTACCGTTATCTCTTATTAGTTCTACCGCCTGATACGACAACTTAACCCTGATTTCCGTAAAACGTGAAACGTTACCGATTTTCCTAGTCCACCTCCCAATTAAAGTAGCACCTCACATACCCTGCCAATAATTATTTAGTTTATCCATAAACGCTTTTTCAACTACACTAGCCGAAATTTAACGCATACCTAATTATCGGACTGTCCCCTTAGGACCCCGGCTCTTTCTCTAATTGATCCCCCCTTTCATTACCGATGCTACTTGCGTGAGCCCTAATACAAAAACAGTAGATACTGTAATGCTACAACGTAGCACACAGCCCGTACAAAAAAAAAAATTAAATATGATGCGTTAATTAAAGTAGTAAAATCAAAATTTTAAACATCCTAATGTCATCAATATTCACTCGTTTTTAACCAATAGCATGCTTCCTCAAATGCCAGATGGCATGCGGGTGTAGAATTCCTGATTGCAACAATGTAGAGGCCGCTCTGACATAAAAAAAAAACTACGAATATGCGGATTCATCCGTTTTCTTCAGTACGACCCCGGACGCTATGGTGGAATGTGGCTTAATGTCCTCTACTCCGATATTCAAAGTTAAGTGCTTAGTTTAAGTGTAATAGTATGCATGAAACTCTAACATAACCAGTATCAAGATTGTTGATTAACTTTGTGAGATAAATAAAACATTTAAGTTTTGAAACACAAGAGATTTTTATTTATAACAGGTTCGAAATGTAAAATCGTGTAAAACAACGCAGGTAAGAAAGTACGTATTTCAGGTAAGTCAAATGAGTTCGCTTATTAAATAACAATTACGTTTTTAGTTAGTAATTCCAAGTTTTGCGATATAAATTCATCATAGAAAATAAATACCTTTAATTTTAAACTTTAAATTCCCGCGTTTTTGAGATATTTATCTGTGTAATTCTATACTTAAATGCCGGGTAAATCAGTATATGCAACATTTGAAGGTAAAAATTACTGGGTGTTCGGTTTCGTGCCGCGAATACATATTAATTAGTAACATTAAAACTGCCACCGTGGTCGGCGGTATATAATTAAATTTGTTTTAAAATAAATAATTATAAAATGAAATAATCTAAAATAAAATTTTGGATTGCCATTCGGAATATATAGGATTTTATCAAAATAGCCGTTAAAATTTATAAAAATACTCAAGATACGGCCATCTCTCACAGAGGGTTGGCTAGTGAATACTTTTGAATTGACATTTTTTAACAGACATCGATAGCGGTTGCCTTCACAGGAGTAAACTGCCTCAGAAAAGTGCGTTAATTTCGCCGATGTAAGGGCAATATAAAATATTTAATATATTAGGATGCCCATATGACCAAATGAAACTGAATTGAAATAAATAACTATTACAAAATTATGGAATCACCTTATATTCATTGCAAAATGAAGGTAGGTGTAAATTACATTACAAATTACTACCTTTAACTAACAATATCAAAATATTAACTGCACAATGAATATGCAACCTTGCATACACATCAATTTTTGACAAAACCGAATTTTCAGCAATTCCCTGTCTTTTTGTTGACGTAGCAAACTAAATTTAAGTAAAATAAATACAAAAAAAAAATATATTCCTTCGAACCGAAACTTGATCCAACTTTAATGTGTTAAAATCTGTGGTAAATATCATTGATAACATAATTGATTTTGATGCGTAGGTATCTTTCTACTGATCATATTTACCTCATGAAAGAAAAATATGAAGGAAAATATCCTTGAAGGACTTGCCAAATGGCGAGGTCTTCTACATCATCTGGATCGTCTGACTGTTTACTGCGACATTCTATAGCCCTTTTTGTTATATCCTTCTGTTTGTTATTTTAAAATAGATAAAAGTAAAGGTAGTAAGTAATAACGCTACAAATAAATAATATCAATTCTTCAAAACCACTACAATACATACTGAAAATTATTAAGACAAAACAATGACCTGTATTTTAAATGCAGGAAGTAAAGATTTTACAATTTATAAATACCGGAATTATGTAATAATGTTGATTGAAAGACAGCAATCCTGACGGTAGATTAATTTTATGGCATTTTGTATAATAACATTTTATATTTAATTGAAATTTTATTGAATAAAATTAACAAGAGCAAAGCACACACGGTTGAACTATTAAATACTTGAAGCACAAATACGAAAGGTATTTATGGAGAATATCAAAGCTACCTTTTAATGCATTAGCCGCATTCAGTGTCGTGTGTGGTAATTAAATTTAATAACTGTTAACTACATAATAACTGAATACATCACTTTTACTGCGTAGCGTACGAAACCTCTGGCATAGGAACCTTTGACGATTATAAACTTAGAGTTAAAACCGAGCGCGAGGATTACAGAAAAGTAACAACAACCTGGCACCTAATGCTCGCATTACACCCACGTAAATGTTTCATTTATTAAATATATTATTCCTGTCACAAACGACGTCAAACCACTTAATAATATGACTTGGTAGTAATCTAATCGGCTTACTGCTGCTGCAGATTACTTATGCGCTTTCTACGGATTTGAATATTTTTGTTTGTTTGTAGCTGTATTTATTCAGAGCCTTATGATTTTCATTTGAAAATAGAATTTAGTAAGCTTAATGTTCCTTTAAAATATAAATAATGACTTCGTGTTAAGAACAGCTACCTGTTTTCTTTGGAATGTTGTCTACCAAACATTTCGTCACCACGATAATTTCGTAATTAATGCAAAATGCAATTGAAGGCCCTCTAACACGCTTGACTCTTTGAATTTGTTGATCGGATAGGTTGGAGCGTGTTCTGTATTGCTAAGTTTTCCTTCCGATTTGTCCCAATCCCTGTGCCTAAATTTAATTTCTCTACTTTTAATCCTTTCAGCGAGGATTTCCATCAGGATCCATCCTAAGTCCCGCTTTATTGTCACTTTGCACGTCGTTATTACTTAACGACTTAGATTATACTAAACTCTATATCTATGCAGATGGTGATACTAAAATCAACCAGAATATAAATCTTTTAAAGGAAAGTATGCATCTCTTTCTCGCTCTCCGCACTAATTTGTTCAAATCAAAAATAGTGGTATTTGATAGCGTTTACACGTGCAACCACTTAGGGCACAAAGTCTGTTTTGAAATTAATAATGCTAATATTCTGGTAATCAAGAAAGCTAAACGTTTGTAATCAATAATAAATAGTCTTTCCGTTTTAGAAATTAGACTAAAGGTGTTTGTGACATTCGCTGAAATAGGGTACGAGGTGTGTTAAAAAAACAGACATAGGACCGGTTTTGGTTACAACATACATACAACAGATCAATGTAGTAAATAATGATACTAAACGATAACCAAACCGTATGTAATCAATTCAAAACAACAAAAGCAGTGGGAACATATTTAAAAGACTGACAGTAGTAGTAATGAGATCGAGTCGACTACGATCTATTTTAGATTAATCTTTCTTTAAATTGGCAAAATTGAAACAAATAGGAGTGAACAAATCTGGCTAGTGTATAAAGCTACCTATGCACACTTGATGTCAGAAAGTAATGCTAATAAAGATTGTTATAAAATATAATTTAAACTAAAGGCATCAAGTTATTTAATTGATCTTTTGCCTTCAGCTGTTCTAATAGATTTTTAATTTCCTTTGGAGTCGGTGTTATTACCATATTTGCAAACCTCTCTTAAACCCATCACAAACTGCACTGAACTGGACGTACGTTTCAGTAGCAAAGCTATCATCATCAACAGAAGCACTCTAGTTCAGTGTTTCTCACTGGCTATCACAAAGCTGTCATCATTTGCTGCTGATGATAGCTTTGCTATTGAAACGTACGTCCAGTTTAATGCAGTTTGTGGTGAGGGGTCAAGGAGAAGTTTGTAGTATTACCAGTGTCACAGTTTGTAGTATATTTGTCGTTACCATATTTGTATAAATTCCTGGCTGCCTTTTCTTTTACAATTACTCTAATACGCCATATAAGCTTCTTAAGGATGGATATAATTTTTGTATCGATATCCATCGTTTTCAACAAGTGTACTGCTAGGTCATGTAACATTTAGCCAAATGGTTCTCTGGAATCAATCTGCATTAATGTCTAATTTAACATCACTGCCATCTCAATAAGGAAAAAAAAAACAGAAATGGCAATCAGAGTTTGACGGAAAATAAAACAGGAAAATATACAAACAAAAGATAATAGAATTGGCGTGATTATTGCCTCGAGCATCCTCTGGCAGTTTTTGGCCTCGCCTTAATTGAATTCGCTGAAAATGCTGACGTAGCTTTTTCCGGAGATCCAAATGTCGCGAGGAAATTAATTAGATATCGACTAAATTACGTCTTCATTTCCCTATTTAATTACAAACTTTAACAGTTCCAAATGGAGAAATTTATAAACAAAGAAATAGAATCCAATTACCTGGCTTGGTAGCTTTCATAATTTTACAGTAGGCGTTTGAAATATTAATTATAACGAAAATCTGTATTAATTACGATACCCAGTAGAAGCGCAGAATTTGAAAATAATTTTATTCTAGCGAATTTTGTCATTTTGAAGGAAACAAAAATCAAATATTTATTAAACATGTGAATGTGTAATTTGATGATATTATATCAACATGTGGGCTATAATTTCTGGCACCAAATAATTAAATAATTCCCTAGGTGCGTTTCAATGTCATTGCTCATACTGATAATATTTATTTTGCTTCCTGTTTGTATTAATTTATCAAGATGGTGTAAGCGATGCATATACTGCAAAGAAGTTTAAAAAAGGTCTTATCTCGCAATACCCCTTATTAAATAGCAGTGGCTACCAGTTTTGAGCCCAATGACTGATCTTCAGCACCAGGTTTGAAGCTTGTACAGTCATGTAAACTAAATTATAAAATTCATGGCTACTTATTATTAAAACCTTCCTTGAATTCATATTTTACTTTCATTTCTAACAACTGCTTTGCTTCGTTTTTCAATTCAAAAGCTCGCTCTGCCACATTTCCTTTTAATAAGCAACGAATAACACTATTGAAAATAAAACCTTTGCGATCACAATTCATATGTTTGTATGGTTCCTTAAACAAACGAGTATTGAGAGCACACGATTTTAGGCACTGACGGTTGTTGTCAAGTAGTCCTGCAAATGATTTGGAAGAGTCTTGGTGGCAACTGCAAGACGGTAAATGATGATGCGTAATCCCATTAATTGGGATGGAAACCATTTAGTTTTAAACCTGGAAACCCGACTTCGACTCTACACAAGTTCTTTCATTGTAAGTCTTCTTTAACTTTAGTAGATGCTTTTAGTGTTTTACTAAATAGACACCCTTTTTTGATGTTCTCCACGCTCTTACGAAAACGAACAATAGGGAATATGAACTAACATCGACGGACTCACCAAATTGAAAGGAAAAGACTGGAGATGCTTTATTTTTCATCACGTTTTTCGACATATCTGCAATGGGTCTCTGAATTGTGTTGTTGGACAAGGATATTCTCCAAAAAGTTAAGGTGATCCCTTTGTTGGTCGCGAGCCAGCGGTTGAGAACCAATCCACTATTTAAAGAATATACTTTTTTGCAACCTATTTTTGCTGGATATTATTACATCGCGTTCTTTTCCTTTCGTTACACATACATTTTTCTTAAATGTAACTTAGAGATGCCTGTGCAAGAATAGAAGGATAGAAATCATCTCCGACAGCCAGGCTGCTCTCCAGGTTTTGCGGGCACTCAGATTTGACTCTGAGGTGGTATTGGGGTGCCACAGAAAACTTAAACAGCTGGCGGAACATCGAAATGTTACATTGAGATGTGTGCCAGGTCACTCTGGGATCAGAGGCGCCAGCAAACTGCCGTTGTCAGGTCCAGAACCGACGTGTGGTAGCTCATATGGCAGCATCAAAACGTTTGTCAGGTCCCAAATTGCTGCTAGGTACTGCTCATTTTGGAATGGACCCGCCGGCGCAAGACACTGCAAATCTCTAGGGCTTCATCCGAATGAGGAAAGACTGCGTAAGACAGTCTTTATGAGCAGGGGCAGATTAGTATTACTCACGAGAATCTTAATTGGCTAAAATTGACATTGGGACACGATGGGTCTTTCTAGCCAAGTTGCCTTCTTCGGGTTACACCCGCCCAGGGGGGAAACAAAATTGTAGATAAAACTTGTTAATGTATTAGCGAGCAGTCAATACGAGTTTTTATTTTATTCTATGGATTAATTTGACTTTTCATACATGCATGTTTGATATTTATATTTAACTGTACATAAATAGGCAGAATTAATCGTTAGAAATCATAACACATTAATAATTATTTATTGTTAAAAATACGTGTGCTCATACAAAAAAAAAAAAAAAAAACTTGCCTAACTTCACAAATTCGTGGCCATCAACTTGGCCACTCATCCGTTAAATGTGTTTTCACCCACTTGGTTCTTAAATAATTATTTTATTACCTAATTATTAACGGCATTAATAAAAAGTTAGCAGAATCTCCACCATTAGGAATCAAGCTTTATCAACATTTAGCATCTCAATTGATGGTTTCGTAATATCAAGGAATTAGGAATTTTGCTATACTGAGATTTCTGTTAATAGAAACTGGGCCACAAGTCTACTGCTACTCTAATTGACCCTTTGGATCAGTCGTACTTGGGTAAAGTTTTGTACGGTATCAACAACTAATGAATAGGTAATTTTTAAGGTAATTTAATATTTTTCAGTGGATGAATGTGTGTACAAGCCCTTGACGTTTCGATATTTTGTATGGCTCATAATTACATTATTTAGGGTTTTGAGTTACCAAGCTATATAGGATACTTCAAAATGTTTTACTGTAACTAAAAGCGGTCATGTTAACCTCCCTTTCACGTAGTATAGGATATTCAATTCCATGCATTATGCTAATACATATGTGTTTTCTAGCTGCAAAAAAATAGTTGTTTTTTTGTTGCAACTTAGAACACAATCCTCTATTTCGAATGTGTTGAAAACATTGAAAGTGGTTTTAGTATAAAGTGACTGCCTTTCAAATGATTGACAGAATGATTGAAAAAAAGATGTCTCTTTTGTACAGTATAAGTTATGCGTTTTTACTGGAAACTAAGATTGTGTAAAATATACGTTTACATTATACTCTAATGTGTTTATTTCATAATAAAAATAAAGAAAAAAAAATAATCGTTTTTGTTCACAAAATGTAGGTGCTTCTCTATTTTCATCGTTGTTTGACTTCTAACAGCGGTTATATCCTCCTAGCTATCATACCAAACCCAAAGTTTCTTTAATGGGTATTTATAGGTAATTAAGTATGTTGACTATTACATTTCGTGTAATCTGTAAAAGGTCATACAAATAAATAAATAATCATATAAATAACATAACTTTAATGAGTGCCTGACATGAGGATTTTACAGACCATAAAAAAATTATTTTTTTGATATTTTTTAATTTTGCAGGTGCCTGTTTGTTTACTTTCTTTATTATTATTAAGTTTAAGAATATACGAAAACTGGTATGTGCTTATTTCACCTTCAATACGCCCCTATAATTTTTTTTTCTGTCCAGGGTACTACCTTTATTTTTTTTATTCCTAATAAATTTTCATACGTTTGTATTATTTAAAAATACCAGTGTTTTCTTTTAGTAAAGTTAATTCATTTTATGCGCTTATTATTGATTTTGCTTGCAATAAAACCAATAACACTGACAACAGCGAGCTATTTAACGTATTTAATTCATAATTAGATTTAATTCTTGATTAGTTGATTAAAACATTAGCCGCAGGCGATGCAAACGATTGTAAGTAATAAAGAGTAATTAATAGTGAAATAGAGTATGTCAAACGTCAAATTAACCGTTAGAATAAAATACCAACTTCTATAACTAATCGAGGTTTTGCTAAAACATTGACAATTCTCATTTGAACAACCCGGTAAAGTTCACTTTGAAACGATAAACTTTTGTAACGGTTGAGATATAGAGAAAGCAAAGTTTCAACACAAAAGAAACTTATTTTCCAGATGAATAATGAAGCACTAGTTGCAGAAAACAATCAACCTTTCGTTATCTACTGACTAATGTATACTCAGCGACCTCTTTTAACCCACAGTTCGACGAACAAAGAGCAAAATTGACAACATGCTCTCTACAGGAATCACACTGTAGATTCCTATATTATACTGTCTGATATGATTACGTGATTGAGTTGTCGCTAGCAATTTTCCGCTTGTGAGAAACTCTATCACCGCATTACATTACCCAACCAAGCTCGCCTTCGTCAATCTCGATATTCTAATCGGATATTTGAAACCCTAAGTGCAGTTATTACCGATATAGGAAACGGCGCATCATGGCTATCGATTGGTGTTTGAATGCGGTTTACGCTAATCGCCGTTACTGTTAGTGACATGGGCATATCAGAAAATCAATAACATCGATTGAAAACGTGTCACGATTCGTCATGATGACTACAACGTGACAAGAGTACATATAACTATTACCATAAAGGCACTATTAAATTCAATACATGCAAAGAATTATAACTTTACATTAATGCAATTTTATTCAACATAAAATGATTCTCTAATAAATTTGAAAATATTTTTGATAGTGACAAATCTTTAGCTGTCAACGTCATTCCTAAAGTTAACTCTCACACCAAATTATTAAATATATTGTATTTAAATCTACGGGGTATAACTTTCCCAAAAGTTTTGCAAATTGAGACTGATTTTTTTATAGAAACTGACTTGTAATACATGCTTAACTGAGGTGTGGGCTAACAATAGTTATTTGTGTCACTAGGCCAGAAACTACAGTTTGAATGGTTATATTTCGATATTTCGTTATTATTTTATAACATCTTCAGGAGGCACTAAAAATATACAAGGTACAATGAAACGAAGATACAAAATTGCAATAAGTAATTGCTTACAAAGTTACAGGGTGTAATTAAAACAGCTGACAAAATATAAATAGTTAAAACATTTAAATGCAAGGCAGAGCCAGACGTATTAACAAAAAAAAAAATTTTACAGTTATACATTTGCCTAAAAATCGTTCATTACTAATATGTCTGACTGTTATTTTTATATTTTTAGTGTCTCCTAAAGATGTTATAAAATAATAGCTAAATATCGAGATATTTATTTAGTTTAATTTGACAGACCGAATGCCCGAAATTAACCCCTAATTGTTTACGAAAGTCCGGTCGCTATTTCCTTTTATTCTTATTCTTTTATTCTTTATTCTATTCAATAATATATTTAAACAAATCTCTATTCTTTGTTTAACATGTGTATATTACATAAACACAACTATATCATTGCTACCTTTTTCAGCTATTCATTTTTTGGATGCATTTGGTGGTGGTTGAGTTGATATTACTGTTAATTTTGTTTTATCGCTTTACTTCTTTATTTATTTTTTCTTATGACTGATTTTATAATCATTTTTGATTCAACAAATCAATAAAATTACTTATTTACTACACGTTACTACGGTGCAATATCACTTAACACATGTGAACTATCGCTATTACGGCATCTTCTTCTTTTTTTTTTTAGAAGCACAAAAAATTCAAGATAATTAATGTAATGTATAGTCATATAGTTTTCCTGGTAGTCGTCCAACTCATTGTGGTCTGGTCGATGAGGGTGTGGCTAAATGAGTCGAATTCTCAGGTGTGTTCGTGGCGGTTTTTGCAGAAATTGACTCAATTCCAACTTAGAAATGTCAGTCACAGGTATATCTTCTCTCAGGTCTGCATTCATGCTTGAATTTGCTTCAGTGGGCCTGATACAGCATCTGTTTCTTCTATAAGATGTGTCATTTACTTCGAACAAAGAAGATGTTGTAATAATGATAGTTGGCATACATTATATTAAGTGATATTGCACCCATAGTAACGTGTAGTAGCAACAACATAGGTTTGTTCTGTGGTGTTTAATGTTCTTGAAGCATAACCAATAACCTGGTTTTCTTGAAATAATGTAACACCCAGTCCATGACTGCAAGCTTCATACTCAATTACAATAGGTTTATTACTGTCGTAATATTTTAATGTCCCTATATTTGCTATCCCTTTTTTTTTTGATTTTGTTAAATTCGTTCGCTTCTCTATTTTATATCCATTCACTGGTTTCGTGATAAAAGTCTTAAATGTGCGAATCCAATGCGAAGATCTTTTTATATATCTGCTCAAATAATTAACTATTATCATAAATCGAATTAATTCCTCTTTGTTTTAAGGTGGGGAGACGTTTTTAATAGCTGAGACTTTAGATTCATCTGGTTTAAGACCATGTTCAGTCAACATATGACCATAAAACTTTACAAAAGCAGTACGTAGTTTCAGTTTGCTCCTATTTAATTTAGAGTTAAATCTTTTAAGTCTTGTGATTAAATTTTTCAAATTTACATTGTGATATTTAATAGCTTCTAGTTTTCATGTACATAACCGCTAAATATCAAAGGTTTCAGTAACTTGAACACAGATTCGGTTTTTGTTTTACGTTTTCGAATACCAATACTATCCAAAGAATTATAATCCAATAACAGGATAAGAAAAAAAGTTCTAACTGTACAGTGCTGAACTTAAAAGCTAAGACCTAAAATTACAAATAACAAATAAGAAGAAACTCACTATAATTATGCGTTAAGAAAAAACTAAACTAAAAACATAAGTGAGATAACCAAAAGCAAACAAAGAGAAAAGAATCCAAGTAAAAATTCAAAAAATTCAAGAAGTAAAAGCATCTGTAGGAATGTTATTAAAGTTAACCTCCCTGTGTGTTAGGGGAGCACGTTTAAGTAAATTATATCGAGCTCTTGGAACATGAATACTGTATGACCCATATTTATAAGTGGGAATACTAAAATGTATTGCAGTGAGGGCGAATCAACTCTATTTTGGATCAATTCCTCGACGTGTGACAGAGGCTATATTATGCCTATCAAATCGTTATCGGATAAATATGTTCTAACCTAAACGATAAATACTTCAGAAACGATTTCTGCACCCTCTCCAAAACGAGTTCCTGATAAAGGTAGTAGGAATACCAAATAACTGAGGCATATTCGAGTTTAGATCTTACAAAAGTAAAAAAGAGGGTTTTGATGCCATTGTTTGTAAGATCGTATTAGGAACCCCAAATTTAGGTATATCTGGAAATAAGAATATTATTACCTGAATAGGGAAAACTTATTGTGGTGTTACACTTCAAATATGAAAGAAAGCACGCTTATTCACATTGAGGTTAATTTTGTTTTGATCACACCAATGATTTATAATGTCAAGATTTTCTCTAGGATATTCTATTGTAAATCATCATCATACGCTGCAATACTACAATCTACCAATGATAGGGGATTGTTTAAGTAAACACTAAGGAATGAGGATCCTAAGTGTGAACCTTGTGGTACCCCAGAACAAGAATTTGATACAAAGCCATTATAAGCAGCATAACAGATACGGTTCTTTAAATATGTTTGAAGAAAGTTTATAACTTTCGGAGTAAAACCTAAGTTGGAGAGCTTAAGAAGTAGAATTTCATGGTTAAGGGTGTCAAATGTATTGGAAAAGTGTGTATATATAACATCAATTTTGTTGACAATTATCTAGAACCTCACTGGCGAACTGAGTAAACTCCGCCAAGTTAGTTATGATGGACGTCCTCTATAACGTGCTCAAACACTTTGTTAAAGTTAGATAAGATGTTAATCGGTGCTAATTATGTAGCTTTGATTGGTGATTTCAATGTACATTTCGAGAGATCCGATGAAGGATATAAAAGCTTGGTATCTCTATTGGCAGCTTTTAATATGGTTAGTATAGTAGATGTTCCTACGCGGTATGATGCATTTACCTTCCCAGATGTTGTCCCAGATGTATATCCTAATGTTATCTTTGACCACTGTTTTATCTCTGTGATATTTAATTTGTTTTCTTGTGCTCACGAAGGCACCTCCATCATTGGGCAATATAAACGCTCGTTTAATGATGGTGCTGCGCAGGAATTTATTTGGGAGTCACTGTGGCCGGAGTTCAAACGATTTATATGCTGCTGTATGATGCAAATAGAAAAATAGAATATGAATGATCTGAAGACCAAAGTGATTAAATGTTAATTACTACTACGTACGTGGAAACTTGTTGGAAAATAGCAAACAAAATACTCAAGAAGAATTCGAAGATCGATTGAAAAAGGGACGCAAAAAATTTTAATAGCAAAAGAATCAGGATAAATGTTTGTCCACCAGTTTGTAATGTATTTGTTTATTTCTTCAAGTTTGTGATATTTTCTGAATTGAAATTAAATAAAATGAATAAATATTTTCTTCTAATATTCTTGTTATTACCTCTTTCTACGTCTCTTTTCAATCATTCACTACACTTGTATTCTCCTATGAATATTTTATTTGTTATTTCACGTTTAAATAAAATTTCCGCAAAATATACCATACACGAAAATATGTCTATTTTGAATTCCCGCCACAGAACTGTTAACCCCCTAAAACGCCTTGTTGTCTAAACAAGGCTTTTTACTACTATGTCATTTAAACCTGTCCGCAACTATACTAAAAGTAAAACCATTTAGTTTAATGTGACGGGCAGTTTCGAAGTAAATATGTGCTTGTGAAGTATTACTTCTGGAAAAATCCTATAAATTCCCAGATTACTTAAACCAAATAATTCGATTGCTTTATTTTGACTACGACGTGAAACGCAAGAGTAGTTCTTAAAAGCGGATCTAATATTTCATTCCATTAACCGCGAAATGCGAATATCCAGAGTAAATATTTAAATTCCACTTAAGACACAAATCCAGTTCGGATTACATACGTCGCTTAAATTATGTACAACCAGTTCCGTTAAATAATTCCGCGGCATTTTAGGTGCACGTAGTATTGTTTCCACGCGAATCTATCAAGTCGTTTAGACTTACGTTCACAGCCTTCCGATAGATCAAGTAGCCAACCGTGCGGCGCGAAAAGTGGAACTACACGGCACGTGCATTCTTTTATCCTGTTCGAATCGTTCACTTATGTAATCCTTGTTGGGAACCCGAGACCGATGCGCACTCGTAGTACACGTACTACGTATACACATGCATGCATCCGTACATCAAACCTTATCCTTGTTCGCCGGGCGACCCTGTCAGAGGGTGAGTTGTGGGGTAGCGGCGCGGCTGTAAAGTGCACTCAACCCTGTGACATCGCAACTCGGGAAATAAAGATCCTTCCAGGCATCTCAGCATTTTATACAATTCAGAGTTAAGTGCTGAAGCGGGCTACTAGGTCTAGGTGTATGAATATTGACCATATTGCCTCGTAGCGTAAGTCACGTTTTCCGGATTTAACTGCGCGTCTAACAAACAGAGCGTATGTTTACTTAGTTATTTCTTTTGCACGATTGCCTGATAAACAAATCTTCATTTATGCTATAGAACTAGTAGGCAAGTAGAGAAACACACGAATATATCAGTGCATGTTTCATATTAGGTACTTAATACATTCATATCTTTTGTTTAGAAACACATCCATATTTGTTTCAACATAGATACATATTTACAATACAAACCTAAAAATACGTAAGCGCAAATATAAATCACAAAACACAAACAATTTAAACACATGACAATAACAACAGAAAACAGATAAATAATAAATAAAGGGAACAAAAATTACCTAGCATACCTACTAATTGTTCCGAAGTGTATGTATTTTTTGTTAGAACTTTAACGCCTAAGGATATGCAATCCTTTAGTCATGCTATTAGTGCGCAATGCGCAATTGTGCTATAATTTTAAGCAATTCGAAGCAACCGTCATTAACATTCATATTCTCAATTCGATCACGTATGAAAAGTTAGTGAGAGTATATACACTAACAGAAATTAAATAATTATTGATTAGATGTCTATTTAAAATTTTCTTAGGGCTGGTACTGACCTAAAGAATTCTAATTCTACATGTATACAATTGTACAAAACAAAAATTAACACATTAAAAGTTCTACGTCCATATTTATTGCTATACAAAGCAAGTTTTACGTCTACAGCTATAGTTGATGTTTTTATTATATTATGTTCAACCTTAGGAAATTCTTTTCAATTATGTTACTAAATATATAGTTTTTTTATTGAGATTTTTTCTTTAAACCAATTTAATTCAGCTGGTCGAGTAGTTGACATATTTTTTAGTATCAATTTTTGATTACATGTAATTTTGGTGAATACATATTTCGACGGATAACCATAGCTAGTGACACCATGATTTACGTCACCAAAAAAAAATGTATACATCGCATTTAATGGTATGAAATCTGTTACATAGAAAATTTGAATCAATTGTTAACCCCAAACATTTAAACTAATCAACTAATTCCAAAACAGTACCACAGCTACAAGTGTACCTAATTCCATAAAGACATATCATGTTTGTGGATGATCAAAGTTCAAATGTGGAGAGCTAATGTGCATAATTTTGTATCATTGAATTTATTATGAATGTTTAATCGGCTTCCACTCATTTGCTAAAGTAGTCTATCACAACTATGATGTATTTATTTCCGTCTCTTGTTGTAGGAAATAGACTGTCAATATCAATCGCTATTCTCTCTAGGAGACTGCCAACAATGTATATGCTCATCCTACCTTCGTTGGTGAGATCCGCTAGCCACAGCGCAAATTTCTTACACCAATCTTTCACATCATTCTTACAGCTTACTCTGATTACCATTCTCTGATCTTTTCCATTGTTTTGCAGACTGCCTAAGGTTCTCCCAATGTTCCATCATGAATAAGTTCTAACATTTGGGGAACTCTTGCTTTCGAAACAAGAATCTGAAGCTTCCTGTACGTCCCAGCTCTTCGTCTTCTAATACTCGTTTCAAAACAGTTTTCTATCATTAGCAAATTCCATTGTGCCGAATATGACTTCTACCCTCTGGTATTCGAAGCTATTCTGTTTCCGTTGGGCTGTGTACCTTCTCTCTCTCATTCTGATCCATTTCGATCGCTTTTATTAACTAACTCACTAGGTTTAATGGTAACAAAAATACTCCAAACTGTGGTACTGGTAATGCTGTAAACTTCTCCTAAACCCTTCACCACAAACTGCAGTAAACTGGACGTACGTTTCGATAGCAAAGCTATCATCATCAGCAGAAACACTGAACTCAACAGTTTATAGGTTTAATGGGTTCGATGATATCAAATTTTTCAAACTGTCATATAATGGCCATAAGGTTTTCTGTTCTTTATCACTGTCTAGGAAACGTGAATTGCCATTAGTTCCTTTGCCTAACAAATGCGATTAACTAATCACAAGTTTGGAAACTGTTTGAAATTACCAATCAAATTGAAATAAAGCGACTGTTGGCCAGTTATTCACCACCGTGGTAAATAGTCAACTATTTAGCACGGTAGTTTATTCACAATAACTGACGCTTAAATCTCAAATTAAATGTGACATATTTCCTTTCGTTTATCACAAGTCTACTGATTATTGTATGCTCAGAAGATAATCCTACTAAATATAATACAATCTTGATAAATTAGCTACTATTTCTATTGCTACTAACTTCCTAGTGTGCTTCAAAACATGCTCGAAATTTAAATACAGTAAAAATAATCCATTATTTGTCAAAGATAATAGTGATATAACTACTTAATATGATTCTGAAATAAATGCATGTCAAAGTAAGTAATGATAAAGTCGAAATTGGTCGACAATTAGCAACTACATTCTTCGTGCATCATTAGTAAGCCTAAATTTGCTTCATATATTTATGGAAGGCATGGAAACCATAACATCGCAATGCAAGAACAAAACGTTTCAAAAGAGACGTCGAGATTTATTTATCTCAATTGAGTAAAGCAGAATTAGCCAGCACCTCCACCAACATTGTAATACGAGCATTTCCTTCTAACACTGTGTAGTAGACGTCTCCATTATAAAACGCATGCACAATAATGTAAACCTTTTTCACCCTGTATGTACAGAAAGTTCTCCATCATGAAAACAACACCGATATTTGAAAATTCAGGGAAATATCTCCTTCACAGTTTGGATGCTGTGTATAATTATATTCGAAACAGCAGAGACGTGTATAATTCCATATAGAAAATGTACCAAAGTATATTAAACACAGCAAATTTCTTATAATGTTGAACAATCATGACGTTTCTTCTGTATTTTTTTAGGTCGAAGGTATTTACATGGATTTAGAAAGAAAGCCCCTTAGATACCGAATATACCACAGGAATATGATTTAATTCATTTAACTTGATGAAAAACAAAACAGTTTTCAAACAAGATTCTTTTTATCAACAAACACCCGTATTCAAGGATTTTACTCATTTATTTCCTACGAA
This sequence comes from Protaetia brevitarsis, assembly GCA_004143645.1. Taxonomy (NCBI): domain Eukaryota; kingdom Metazoa; phylum Arthropoda; class Insecta; order Coleoptera; family Scarabaeidae; genus Protaetia; species Protaetia brevitarsis. The sequence continues at coordinate 207,672 of RXPK01000015.1, read as the reverse complement.
TTACATTGTGTTACTATCACATTCAAGTAAAGTAAAGTTGAATCCCAGGATACCAGACTATCGTACAGTTACTAGACGATAAATTATATATTTAATTTATTAAATGCGAATTAACCCAAATTATACTGGACTTACAGACAGGTGTTTACATAAAATAATAATTACATCTAATATGGTTGATAGCTTTCCTCTTATGTACTACCACAATGTATATATACTTTGTGGCAAGGAATTTAGTCGCAGATCCAGTGGTGGTTTCTTAGCTTCTACACGAAGTACCTCAATAGGAGTGGATCGCATGGCTCCCACACAAATCTGTGGTGTTGCATTTTGCGCAACATCTATTCGCTGTAGGTTCTTTTTATAAGTTATCGAATGGAACATAGAACCATAATCAATCCGTGATCTAATGCAGGCCTTATATAGATTTTTGGCCACCATAAAATCCGGTTCCCAGTTTACTTTGGTAATTACCCGTAAAATATTTAGAAATTTATCACTAAATTAATATATTGTAATTTTATAGCTTGATAAAAACTGTTGTACGGTTGAAATATCGCGCCACTGAGAAAAATTTAAGATTCACAAAAACAACGTATTAACTAGTTGAGCCGTTAATTTCCTTTTGAGTACCTTTATGTCTTTGATGACACAAAATCCAACTTCAACATCAAGCTTAATGTTGGCCACAGTTCGCCTCCTTCCAAGGTAACTGAAGACCTCCTTTCGATTTTATAAGCAGCAGTGTGGTAGCCCATTGTTTGCTATGTGCGCAATCAAACTCCTTTGGGGTGCAAAGAAATATATTCGAAATATCTCAGCTTCTACCACTTTTTATTGCCATTATTGAATTAAGTTACAACAAACTGCTACTTTTCTACACTCAAAATGACAAAGTGGATATAGAAAAGCTAAAAACTTCTTCTTCGAAGACAAAAAAGTAGTCGACATCGTAAATAATAAACGGAACATCTCAAACTAAAACTAAGAAGTTTACTATATTACCTTGTATTGAGTAGTTATATGATTAAAATTGCAATATATAGGGTGTTCAATAAAATTTTACTGCAGTTTGATGACAGTAAATCAGCAAACCAATTCCACTTATGCTTAAAAGTATCCAGAATACTTACCGAAAACCGTCTTTCTTTGAAGTACAATAAAAATTTGAACGCCACATCTTTCTATGGAACGTAACGTAGATGTTCGACAAAAAAAAAAAAAAAGACCGACTACGAGTGGTAGCCCATAATATTCAAAGCTGGATGCCATCACGAAGATCGCGTACGCAGTTTTTTTTTACGATTTTATAACAAAGAGCACGCAATACCCGTGTTTTCTTGAAACGCCTGATCTCGTATTTTCAATTGGCTGGCGCGGAGCAAAACTCACAAGGGAAAAATATAACACAGCGACCGTAAGAGCAATTGGAGGATTTATCATTTGATTTATTGTTTCCGGGAGCTCCGACATCCGCGATTTAATCTGTCAACCCTTTCTCTTTTTTTGTTCTTTCCTCCCTTTCGTATCTTCCCATATCTTACCCGTTTCCGCGTGGAAGTGCTTCTACGTCGCCCTTGTCGGCAATGACACATTTGCACGTCGCCTCGCGGTTAACTATTCCGCCCTAGCGTATTCCTTCGTCGTTAAGCGTCGCTTATTAAAACGTCGGTTGTCGGGCGAAAAGGAAAATTGGAACCGGGGACGGTAAAAAATGACAAAACATTTTTTAATTAAGATTTTCCTGGTTACCGTGCACGAAAAAAGTTCGACCCTCTTCCCTAGCGTCATTATAGGACATAATGCTACGCTGGTGATATTACTTTCGCTGTACTTGTCAGACTATTTATCATTTTCTTCTTTCAATATGGGTTCTTTGCGTTGTATTAAGTTAAAAAATTGAATTTTTGTGTATTTTGTAGAGTTATGTCGCTATAACATATTGATCAACGATAAAGCAACGAAAACATCTCATCCAAAATTCCTACTTTAGGTTTGTTCCAAGGAAAAGTTGGTGATTAGTTGCCAACAAGGGTATGTACTCCTTTAATGCGCATGCGTCGTTTGAAACAAACCTCAAACTTGTAGTATGTTTAGTGGTGGGCACTATCGATAGTGACCATCGATAACTATCGATAGTTTTGACTATCGATAGTTTCGACTATCGATAGTCGACTATCGATAATGCCCACCGGTATTATATTTATATATACAGTTTATAGCGCAGAGAGATGCTCAAATTCAATGTAAACACGACAAGTTTAGTGCTATTTATTTTCCCTTTCTGAGTAGCTTAAAGGTTTATTTATGTATTGTCTTGTTAGTTAAAAACGTTTGTATTATCAATCATCAATTATTCATTGAGTGGAACTAATTCTTTCTTTTGTAATATCTATAGTAGCAGGTATTGATGAAACCATGAAATACTAATGTTGGATATAATATAATAAAATATTTAGTATATTTGTATTAGTACACTAATGTTAGGGTTCTTATTAGTCTGGACTAAAAAAAAAAACACAAATAATAAATAACAAGAAACAAAGCAAAATGTATTTCTGGGGACATTGAGTAGAGTAGTGGGCATTATCGATGACGACTATCGACAGTTGTAAGTATTGATAGTCGACTATCGATAGTCATCGATAGTTATCGATAGTCAACTATCGATAGTTATTGATGGTCAACTATCGATAGTTATCGATAGTCAACTATCGATAGTTATCGATAGTCAACTATCGATAGTTATCGATGGTCAACTATCGATAGTCGACTATCGATAACTATCGATAGTTGATCCGACTATCGATAGTACTATCGATAGTTGAAAATGCCAATAGTGCCCACCACTAACTGTGTTAGAACAAGTTGGAACGCACATTAATATATACAATAACCGATTGGTGACGCTGATTGTGAGTGAAAGTTCGGCGTAGGTTATATGGCTATAAAGTTAACATGCACATGCGTTAGTAACAGTACATATCGCTTTGAGAAAAATCCGCAAGTCGTTCTGACTGTCAGCAAACCATTACAAACCATGTTGGAACGCATGATTATTAATCGAGGATTTTAGGTTTGGCTTTCTTGGAACGTATATTTTTCACTGCGCATGACCCGCACGATCAGTGATAGATTTCAGGCTTTCTTGGGATAAACCTTTTGTGTCACAGGTACAGGCAGTTTATATGTTGGCCCCTACCTACAGGTTGTATTACTTACGGTAGAAAAAAATTTTAAATATGAATGTGTTATCTTTTACAAATTTCAAACTTGATATTATCTTATAAATTGCAATATACACAAATGAATACAGCTTGCATTTTTTTAAATACAACACCCTATAGATAGATAACCCCTTTTAATTCTTTAGTGCGACCCCAGATGCTATAGGAGCATGTTGCTTAAATGTCCTCCACTCCAATAAGATGCTTAGTTTCAATGAAATAGCGTGCATGAGACTCGATTACATAATTATGATCGATTTTGTACGATCTTTATTTATAAAAGGTTCGAAATGTGAAACCGTGTTGAAACAACATAAATAAAGATATAAGTACCTCAGGTAAGTCAAGTGATTTCGCGCGAACATATCTCGGGAATATCGTCGTTGGAGAAAATTATCCAATAAATATGTAAGTAAAATTGTGGTTAAAATTGATATAATTAAATTTGTTTTAAAGTAATCGGACTTTAGGATAAACAGGATTTTATCAAAATAGCTGTTAAATTTTATAAATTTAATGGGTAAAAGCAATTTGATATGAAACAGAACAAGCCAAGAGGCTGTAGTGTTTCTGGAGGCTCCATGTTAGACGGCTCTCATAATAAAAAAAAAAGTGACCATCCAAATTATGATGAGAATGCTGAAATAAATAAGTACCGCCACACTTTGGCGCTTAGTTTAAAAAATACTATGTTAAAGTATGTGGATCGTTATAAATGAAAATATATGCTATCCTCATGCTAAATGAGATACGTAGTTTTATAATATTAAACTAATAAAATTTAACGCCAAATTCCTCCACAAAAACTTATACCACCATAGCTAGAGACCCTACGCCCAAGTTTGAGAAACTCAATAATAACTTCGTTAAACAACTACGAAATCACAAGTACATCGACGATAAAACTGCAAAAACATTCATGACTTATACTGGAACGTCACCGCATAACTATGGTCTTGTTAAAGCCCATAAAGAGGATTTCCCTCTGAGACCTATAGTTTCCAGTATCAATTCACCGACACAGTCTCTGGCAAGATTCATAAGTAATATCATTGATAAGGCTTTTATTACATATAATTGTTTCAGAGTTAGAGATAGTTTTGAACTTGCTAAAAAAACTCAAAAATTTCCATCTCCCAGATGGGTATGTCTTGGCATCCTTTCATGCTGTTTCACCATTTACTAATATCCCTTTGAACCTGGTACGGTCGATAATCATCTCAAACTACCCGTTGATCCAAGAAATAACTGACATCCCTCAATCTTTATATTTATTGATATTATTAACTTTCTTTTTGAATCTACGTATTTTACTTTCGATAACAGGTTCTTTCGTCAAATTACGGATTGCCCTATGGGAGGTGCCATCAGCCCTTCCATAGCGGAAATTGTGATGAACACTATACTTCTTCACTTCTTCTTTATGATGAGGTTGGGGAATGCTGGAAACATCGGGTTTTAGTACATAATTCTCTAAAATCTCTGCGCAGAAATTACTCTTGCATATACTATTTAAATATAATATATCTTTTCTTAATATTATTTATATATTATATAATCTATCTTGTCTTGTCAATGTGCACAACGTTAGATAAAATATGTATTGCATATTTATCTTAATTTTATATTCTATTTTTTGCATTTTTTATGTGTCCCTTAGTTGAGTTGTATGACCTGTTGGGCGTAAATAAAATATTATTATTATTATTATTATTATTATTATTATTATTTACGTTAAGAACAATGTCGATTTTCAATTTCCCTTTATTTACCAGTATGTTGATGATATTCTGTTGGCTTTACCCGTTGAGAAATTGGACTATAGTCTTTACATCTTTAATAATTTCAATAACAAACTTCAATTCACCATATACAAGGAAACAGATTCCCATGTCCAATTTCTTGACACGAAGGTTTGCAGATGTGTCGACAATTACATTAAACTCGATTGGTATAGAAAACCTACTAATTCAGAGAGATACTTACATTTTTACTCAAATCATCCTCTGAAATACAAAATTAATTTAATTAAAGCTATGAAACATCGTGTTGTAAATATATGCCACCCATCTTTTCAAAATAACAGTTTTAACACCTTACGTATGGTTTTGAGAAAGAACTGTTACCTCCATAGTATTATCAACCGTATTCTGAGTCATGATCCTAGAGATACATTGTCCAGCAACTCTGCTGCGTCTAACCTCTCCTCCCCCAGTAATTCCCCAATTTTATACTGAAAACTACAATATATCCCTAACTTATCTCCCAGATTAATTAATTTATTTAAACAGTACAATATGAAAATTTTTATTTACCCCACTAAGAAAATTAACTCTTTCTTCTCCAGATTGAACGACAAGACGAACTATCTTGATAAAAGAGATGCCATTTATTGTATTCGATGTAAGGGTTGTAATGGAAAATACATTGGCCAGACATTACAAAAATTTTAAAATCGTATAAATGCACATAAAAGTAATGTTAGACATCATCTTAACAGTACTGCACTCAGTGTCCATACTAATGACACTGGCCATTTGTTTGATTTTTGATAATGTCAACGTTTTAGGTGTTAAAAACAATACATTTAAACGTAATTTCTTAGAGGTGTGTTATATTAATAAAACTCCTAATTCTATTAATTTCAAAAAAGATATTGATAATTTAAGTAATATTTATATGGACTTAATTCTTCATTAATTATCATGCCTGTTTCATATTACCAAATTTTGCGTTTGTCATTCATCTGCTTTTGTCTTTTTACTGTTATATCAGCTTTGAATTTTCAATACAACCATATGAATTTTTTTATTATGTTACTTCTTTTTGTTTCGATAAGTATTTTACGCTATACGTTCAGTCTGTTATTATATCTCTACCAGTATTGATGCATACTTTTCAAATTGATGTACTTAATTTAATGTAATTTCATTTTTATATAAGTCTAATTTTTATATTTTTGTGTGCTTGTGCATCATATTGTTCTTTGTAATGCCCTGAAAAAGCTGAGAAAATTCAGCGAAAATTTGGTAATAAATTAAGAAATTGAATTATAGGTATTTAATCTTTAACCCCACCTTTTTTTTGGAGGAATTTGGCGTTAAATTTTATTAGTTTAAGGTTACGTTGTACTCGTTACTTCTTCTACTTATTATAATAGGGAGAGCATGTAATTCCTTCACTAACCGATTTTATATGAGTAAGAAGGAAATGAAGTTAACTTATGCAATGGGTTAATATCTTTTCAATTAAAATACTACTAGTTTGAATAAATATCGTTTCTCAATAGCTGAGAGGTGTCGTAATTTTATTTTTATCATTAACAACGCCATGAACCAACGTGTATTAAGTATTACTTAAGCTATTAAAAAAAACATATTTATTTAAAAAGGGATATCTTTAATTTCCTGATGTTATTTAAAAAATGTGTCATATTATAAGAATTTTTAATAATAGCTTTACGTTATCATTTCCATATTTTACGTAATCCCCTAAGAAGTATTGTAAGCTGCTTTCCCCAGTAAATTACTTTCCATTCTAAAGAAAATTTCGTTAGGTCGTTATGAGGAAATAGAATGGAAATTATTAGCAATTATGTCGGAATTATCTACCAAATCGTACCTCGGTTAATTTTGGAAACACCGGTAATACCTTCCTCTTTATTTTTCTTACAAATTGCCCCGAGTCTCTGATACCGGTCGACGAAATTAAGATAAATGTACCCTTAGCGATGTTTGTCGAAGGAACTAATAAGGAAATGTCAAAAAATCTGGAGCGAAACGCGCGTAGATTTATGACGTCTCGTGCCGCGTATCTGCGGAATTTTTCACGTGCGTACATTTTTTATTGTCGTCTGTAATACGGCAAAGCTCCTTTCGTTTTCGCGGCCTGTGCGTGCTTGTCGACGCGCTCCCTTATTAATACGGAGGGAGATTAAGAGTGTAAGGGTGTAGAGCGCGTATCACGTCGTCGTCCAAATTTACTACCACATATCAGTGACAATGAAAAATATGCATGAAATAAGACTAATTTAATTCTTTGCATTTGCTTAACGGGGGACGTATATTTCTTGTTTTTCTTTGGGCGCGGTTCAAACTGCCAAATTGCAACGGCGTCTAAGGCTAATATTTTTTCCCTTTTGTTTTATGCGCTGACATATTTTACGGATACATCATAACAGTAATTTACCGATAAGTCGTAAACTTGGCCATTAAACATTAATTACGTTCCGCTCTTTTTTTTTCGCTTATAATATAATGCTTTAATGTGCGGGGGAATGTTCAAAATATACACTCTGATAAGCAGCGAATGTGTAGTAGTGATAATAAAAGTTTTAATGGGCATCACCGTAGCAGATGCTTAAACAAATTGCCCTCTTTTCACATAAAATTCATGCACAGCTGTATGCGTCTTCAAGATCCACTGTTCCTTATCGATAAACAGTTTGAGTACCAAATACCAAATCAATCGCCACGTACTCATGCTACGTGGACAATAAACTGCAGAAGTCGATTACTTCCGATAGCATGCTGGAAATATCATTGGGCATGATGTGTACTAGGCTAATGATCCATGCATACTTCACTACATCTTTTCCAAACAGAGAGGAATTTGAAGTGCAATGAAAAGAAAAACACACAGCCACTTGTTGGTTTACTAGTGGTTCAAAAACCAAGCAGTGTGTAGGCGCAGAAATATTTTATCCCAGACCAAAGTCAGAAAATATTACAACTCTGGAGGCCTTGGGCAAAAATTACAGACACGACTCAATTAAAACTTTCGGTCACAGTCAGGTGGCATTGAAAGCACTAGAGGTGTAAAAATACAACTCAACACTAAATTGGAGCTGTTAAAGCACTCTAAATACGTTGGAGAGGACTAATAATCTATCGCTAATCTGAATATCTGGACTTTCACTCATTCTTGGAAATGAAGAAGCAGACATCCCTGCCAAAAAGGGTGCTGCTGAACAATTTTAGGGATCAGAACCTGCCATCGGCATAACCCCTACAGTAGCTAAACGACAAAACAAATTCTGGACAAGTGAGAAATTGCTCCAGTTGCCCTGGCTTGGTACATGCGAAGTAGTGCACCTCATTTAATTACATCGGAACCAAGCAACTAGGCCATAAATGTGTCAAAATAAACGCTGAAATAGTATTAGACTCTCGGCGGAGACTAAATGCTGACTGTATTTGCAAACAAAAAGGCAGTTCAGCAGATTTTTACACTGCCGTGCCGCTGCGAGAATCAGAGTATATAAATAATAGTAAAATGACTAGCAAAGTGGACTTAGAATTAGAATGATTCAATTCAAAGATACTTAAACAATAAAGGCAAGTGAAAAAAAGGCAATGAAAACAATGTATATAAAGGTTGGAATTAAAAAAAAAAAATTACTAGGAATTAGTCAGTGCGCATGCAATTACGAGCTCGTAAATAAATCTGAGATCTTAATAGCAGATATAAACTTGGTTCATACGAAGGTTATATTGACATCAATATGTGCCTTAGAGGTTATGGTTTCGGAGTGACTAATCACTTATATGTATATGCTCTTTGTGTATATATGTATATGATATTTCTTCATGTAAGGAACACTGGAACACCCCCTACTGTACCTTAATCACTTAGTGATACAGTTTATGTTAAATCGATCCGGTTCCAGACATCGTTCGGTGCGAGACGGTGGTAGACAATTGCGCGCAATACCCAGTTGCGAGAACACATGTCCTTGAACAGTCTTTTATAAAAATTTCCGTGTTATTAAAGTTAAAAATTATGGTGTATTAGTGCATGTTTTGCCAGAGCAGTATAGTTTTACGTTTGTGTATTTATGCTGTGTATGTTAGATTTGTCCAATGTTACAACCCTCCACAGTTGACAGTTTAATTTTAAATTGTATGTGTTTGTTTTATTAAAATCTATTGGTTCTTTAGTTTTTGTGTATCCACTTTATTATTTGCGTAATTTGGTTTATTGAGCAATATTGAATGTTGTATTGTTTCAGGAATTTTTGTAAATTCTCTGACAATTGTTCTGTGTATGGTATGGAAATATATTTTTTGTTCTCCTCCGCCTCATTTTGGCCCTTATTTTGTGGGTTGGTTTTAGTTTTATTTTCATTTTGTGTCAATCTTTTTTTTTACATATTTATCTATAAAATTGAAATTGATAATTCTTATTAACTAACATTTCCTTATTTTATTTATATTTTGTTTGAATATTAGTTTTTTCTGAGAAAGCTATGCACCTGTCAAACTAAGTTGTTAATCGTACTTATTTGTATTTTGTGGTGTTTGTGATAAAAGTTTAAATATCTTCCACAGTGTGTTGGTTTAAAGTACCAATTTGTGTAATTTTTTTTTATTTTTATGTGAGATCGTTGTGTCAAGAAAATTTATTGCTGAATTATTTTCATTTTCTAATATGTATTGATCTTTGTTTTGGGGTATTGCCAAAATGAAGTCGTCTACACACCGTTTAAAAAATATAATATGTGTATCAATTTTGTTTAGTATATCTTGTTCAACTTTCTCCATAACTAAATTTGCCAAATGACCAATAGGCACAAGCACCTTTATGGGTTGTCAAAAATACACAAACAATAAATATAAACGTAAATAATCTTGAAGAAATTTAAAAAATGTTAAATAAACCGGTACTTGATATGTTTCCAATGATCTTTCATATATCCAATAGCTATAGCTCGTACGAGAGTTAAAGTGTCCTTGGGACCAGTAAGGAACTCAAACCTTCTTAAACAAGGCGATTATAATTAAAGCACTGAAGGTGGGTTAGGTAGGTAAAAAAATCTCATTAATCTAATCTTTAAATAAAAGTAATAAAGGAAGAGCACATGGCAAGACTTTCTTCAAGTTCACTTTTTGTATCACTCCATAATTATGCTGATAATTAAACCATGATGTTGCTGTCTATTCTCATGGTACCTAAGTGTAATAATTTTTTTATAGATTATTCACTTTCTTTCTTTTTTGTCTAGAATATTCTTTGGCCGCACCTTCACAGCTCAAGAGGCAACGAAGAAACGAGAATGAAGGGATTTTAAAGTTTAAAATCTTAATAAAAATTGAACGGTGAAATTCCCCGAGATGAAACAGTTGGTATGCCTGACAGAAGAAACTACAGTCTGAAGTAAAACTGATGGTTCATGACATAGCGTCTTATATGTATAGAAATTCTTCATTAATTAAATATACTCTATCAAAAATTAATGTTTAGTCTAAGTAAAATATGAAATGGCTACAAACTAAATTAAAATTATTTATCTTTTTAATAGTAGTACTAAACATTTTCGCATCACGTCCTTTTTTACATAGATATATAGTAGCAATTATAATTATAACAATAATAATTTTAACAATTAATAACAATTTAATTTACTCACTTTATTCAGAAAAGCTTAATCTAATTGTTACTAACAGACGGTACGAAGAAGAGATACAGTATTATGAAATAATAATAATATATAATATATATAATAATTAATACTGAAGAACAGAAAACATTACATAAACAAATTATAAATTGTTAAAAGTGATTTTAGAAAATCACTAATTTGTAAGCAAAACTTAAATAAGCCAAACTTTTAACTAAGAAGCAAACCCTTTTCAGTGGATTTATTTATCTGATTTACTTCGTTATTAATGTTTTTATTTGGGTATGCCGATTTTTTGCTTTAAAATTATCAAGTATTTTTTTACGTTTGTGAATTTTATTTCTTCCATTTTCAAAATCCTTGATAACCTACAATACATAATATTTTAAGTTTTGCTTAATTCTCTTATGATTTTTTTTAAAATTATTTTAATCATATGTCTCTTGTATTAAAGTTATTTAACTATTCCTCATTTTGTCCGTGCAAACGGTGTTTTCACAGTAGTCTAAATTTATTATTTATATTCACATTTAAACATAAAAATGATTTGTAAACGACAATCGTACTTAAAACACTATAAACAAACTAAATGGTACTTACTTATAGTGTTTAAAGTAACAACTACCAGTTAGTTTGTTTATAGTGCTTAAAGTATGATTAACCTTTACAAGTTATTTATATACTAGATACTTGTAAGTATTTTTCAAGCACACCTATTGAAGTATCTGAAATCTCCTTTATGTCATCTGTTTCTTCTCCAATCTTTTGCTTTATTGTAGTTTAATGCATTTTGTGACTGGCGAATATGAGAACACAAATATTTTTTAGAGCCAAGAAGGCGAAGGTGAAACAAACACTAAATTCAAATTGTTACACTCATTATTATTGCACTAATGTTATTTACCTAAAACCATTAAACTCTTCGTATTATTAATAATACACTCGCTTGGATGCTTTTATCAGTCTACTAACGTACAGATGTTTTTGCATTGTGGAAGAGCGGATCAACACCTTTACAAATGTTGATCAGCCTGCTTATTTTTAAATTTACTAGCAGTATACTTTACTTTATAAGCATGCTCACATTATTTTAAACTAAAATTAAGTGATTTTCTATTGTATCGATATCTAGTTTCTCAAAATTATTACCTGTCATGCTTTCGGTTTTATAAATATAAATTCAAAATGGAACAACTTTGTACGGGTTAAGCTTGACGTCATTGAGTTTTTTTTAAGGCGAAACGATACCTATTAAGAATGATATATTACTAAATTTTGGATAGTAGATTTAGAAAGTATTTTTATTATAATGCGATGTTACATGACAAACGTTTAACATAGCGAGGAAAGTTAATGTATTTTATAAACGAAAACAACGTCGATCTTATCGTCATCAATAACTTCTGTTTAGGGTATCTTTTTGTGGAATTTCTTGTCAGATTTAATTTCCACCGAAAAATAGAATGAATATTCGAGCTACCTTTTCCATACTAATGCATAGCCGCATCTATACTACTTAAGGTTAAAACTGTATTTTACTTGTCCACACTATTCCCAAGTCCAAAAAATCCAACACAAACACTTAAAAAAAATTAGTTCGCAATAATGATTAATAGCGGTTATTGAGTAATATTTCGCTGGAACTATAAAAAAAATTATTGTTACAACGCACATTGAGGATCCTATTAGTACAACAATTTAATATTAATTGTACGAGAAAATCGCATACATTGATTAATGGCGAAGAATTCCAATAATTAATAATCTTTTTCATATATGCAGTAGAAATCTTCTAATGTTTACATTAGCAGTTAGATTAATGGTGGGATTCTATGCATATATATATATATATAGCGTCTGTAAGATTATCTTTAAAATTGTCAGCATGTTTTATGGATACCTACAGACTTACAGATAACTTTATAGACGCTACAGATTTGCCCAAACAAGCACGAATTCAATCATTTAAATCAAATCAAATATTTTTAATGCACTGTTAAGTTACGTTAATGATAACATTCCTACTAATTTCATTAGGAAGACAAACTTTGAATATTTTAGCAGTTTTTACCAGGAATCTGATCAGGATATAAAAGACTTCTTTCCAAAGGGAATAAGACAAAACGTCCGGTAGCTTTAATTAAAAATCTGACCTAATTAATCAGCTTGGTTGCCTTGGGGGTCCTGATTCCGTTTAAAGTTAGAGAAAACAGAATGTTGCAGCAATAACAACCGTCTCATTTTCGAAGTAATTATTTCCTTCTAACGATAGCGCTGGATTAATATAATTCATCGATAACCTCGAAGGTTTCATATATAGAAATTGTAGAGACTTTACTGATGTTAATTGTTTAACTTTATTATTTAATTCCTTTATAAGATCTCAATTAGAATATGGTTCACTCATATGGTGTCCTACTCACGCCACTTATATCAATAATATCGAGCGAGTTCAGCGACGCTTCTTAAAAATTTAGTGTATTTAAACCGACGGCACATATCCCGCCTAGAGGGTGTAAATATGATTATTGCTTACTAGATTTAATTTTGTATCTCTTAGATCTCGACAAAACATTTCTAATATTAAATTTTTATATAATTTGTTAGACAACAAAATTGATTGTATTTTTCTTTTAAGCAAAATTAATTTCAATGTACCTCGGTTATCATCAAGACACTTGCATTTATTTCATTTGCCTACTAGCAGAACTAATATTATGTTGCGCTCGCCAATATATTTAATGTGTAATTTCTTCAATGCTATTTGTAACACGTGTGATAATTAATTGTAATTCTTATTTCTGATATTGGTGAACGCTGTATTGTAATACATTCTTTCTCTGAACAGGTAAAACTATTTTATAATATATCTGTTGGTAGTTTCGTGCAATGGTCTATATTTCAATCATTTTCCTGTACTTTGATGTATGTGCTAGTTGGATATAATTATTATTATTTTATATTATTATTATTATATAACGATAAAACTAGATGGTGAATTTATAAACATAACTTCTAATCAACTTTGTTTATTTATAAACACATTATAACAATTTGCCCTTGGGTCTTAACGAACAAGGTAGATTCTAAACATTTAATTCTTATATATAATATCTAATTAGCAGAAATTACTCCGGGATTCTAACCTACAAACAAAAACATTTCGGCGATATAATATCCTTGACTTCAGGTAAACTTTGCGGTATCGCGGTACTCTAAGCAAATGTATTCAAATGAGCAAAGGCGAAAGTCTTGCGTAAAGTAGGCAGTAAAGTGAGATGGATGCGGTGGAACAAGTAAAACTTAAAATTGCAAAAGCTCGGCAGAAATTGGCAAATCCTAAGAAAATTACCCGTGACATAAATTTCGTGGTAAACCGCAGCAGGAAGGGAAATTAAGACGGGCTTGTTTTGTTTTCTTAGTTCCGCAGACGGGAAATATGTACACATATATAGTTTAACAACAAGAACCTTTAATTATTGATTAAACGTTTGTTGTCGTAAAATTTCTAGAGCTTCAAAATTATTAAATAAATTACCTTTATTTACAGTATCTTTTCTTCTTTAAGTTAGAGTGGGCACCTGTAGTCCAGGCACTTGAGCTAGGTGCTCATTGTATCGTCCCTATTAAACTTCCACTCAAGCAGCTTGGTGTTCTCTATAAAGCCCAGCACCTTGCCCAGTGGAAACTTGAGAACCTTCGAGGGCTCCAATAGATCCTTCTCGAAATGTCTCTCTTCTGAGTACTTTCCGTTCCTCATATGTGCAGATTACATGTAAACTCGTTTCTTTTTCTAATTTGCATCTTCTGCACCACGGTTCGCTTGCTCGACCTATGTTGTATAGATGCTTTTTCAGGGGACAGTGTCCAGTTACCAGCCCAGTAATGGTTTTAGTTTCTTTCTTCTTGCGTCTGAGTAGGTTATCAAAGAATGTGACATCCCCAACCCCTATTAGCGCTTTAGTATGGAGTTGACCTTCAGTCGACCTCCATTTCTTTGTACTTTCTTTATCTAACCAGGTCCAGATCTCCCTTCTTGCGGAATCCTTTAGTAATCCCACATACGGGCTCTGGACCCTGAAGTGTCTCTTAGAGCCTCCTTGGCTAGTTCCTCGGCTATTATATTGTCCTTTATATTCTCATATCCTGGCACCCAGATCAGAGACACCGTGTAATCTCGTGCCAATGTACTGAGGGATTGTTTGTTTGTTGAGTCTCCTAATAGTTTTGACCTAGTTACAGGGTTCAAGACTGCCTTGATAGCAGCCTGGCTGTCAGTCATTATGCTTATTTTCCTCCTCATGTAGCCCCCCTTTGCAATCATTTCTGCACAGGCTGCAAGGGCGAGTACCTCTGCCTGGAAGACCGTTGCATGCTTCCCCAGGCTTATGGATATCCTTAGATTAGGGCTGGGGCCACAGATACCGGCTCCTGTGCCCTAGTTGGATTTGGATCCGTCCGTGTAGCAGTCGTCAAGAGCGGTGATCTCACTACGTACCTGATCTCTGTTCGGTATTGAGATTTCCACCTTTTCAGTGAAATTAATTTCGGGTGTCATATTGTCCGTGGGTATTTGTAGCAATGGCCCGTCCAGCACCCTACTCGTCGTGTTAGTATGCTCTCCGACCCTAAAGTTGTTGGCTTCCAGTCTAAGGATTGCATTCATAGTCTCTGCTTTCGTGTAAAACTCAAGCGGGGGAAGGACTCCAGGGAAGCGGTCCCTGTTGATAGTATGTATGATATCAACACTTTTATTGACATCAAAATGATGATTGTTTTCTTTGAGATGCTTAGCAAAAAGTGAGAAGCCAGTGGCGTCAGGTTGCTCACAGGTGTTCCTTGATTGTTGCTAAGTGAAATACGGTGATCTAAATACGTGACTCTTTCTAGTATTTTCTTTGAATTTTATTCAATAGTTTATCAATGATGAACGGTTATTAATTGAGATACCATAATGTGTGGGTTTTATATAAATGTTAAAAGGCATTTTCCAGCTTCAATATCTTTACTAATGGTCAAATCTAAAAAAAAAAGTATGGAATTATTTTGTTCAACCTCTAGGTAAAATTAATTGCACTATGTAACGTATTCAAGTAATATAAAAAATCTTGCACCTCAAGGGAACTACCAGTCCATAAAATAAGAATGTCGATTTTAGATTTTATGTGCTTAGAGAAAGGGTTATGATTTAAACTATAGGTGGTTTCAAAGTAATCCATAAACAAGTCAGCCAAAATAGGAGAAATGGCAGGGCCCATTAGCCCAAGCAGTTTTAATTAATCTTTATTCTCTTATCTGTTAAAACTACATTCATCACATGTAAGAAGGCGAAGCAGTATTAGTAGATTATAGATTAGATACTTATAGATGAATTCCCGTTTACACAATTCACATGCTATCCCATGTCGGTGTAGCAATCCAGTACAAACTTGCTAGCTCTAGTAAGAGAGCGAATAATAAAATAATGCTTATCGGCAGTAATAACTTGGTACCAAGAACAGTTTTGAAAATGTATTAACTTCAATATACTATAAAATTCCATAAAACGTTTATTCGATTAAAAACGTAAGAAGATTTAAATGTAAATTTTGTTACCTAAGTAAGTAATGCATACTTCTTTTACGATACTTGAGGTCGCTAACTAAATCATAAAAGTGCAATCGGCGACGATGTAAGGCAGTGACATTAATAAATGAAGAAGCGATGAACTACGTCGAAAATGAAACGCCATTAACCACCAGGAGCTTAAAAGGAAACGGTCGTATTGCGATAAAATTTTACGCGTGAACGCGTTTAAAGGTAAAATAAAGGGGAATGAAGGTGCGAGACTAGAATGAGTTGAAATACATAGGAAATCCACGAGAATCACTAAATATCATCGGCGACACCTTTTCAACTGTTAGTTCAACGGAAATACGCGTACATTGCCTAGGGGCGTATAATGTGCGTAAACACATTCCGTCGAAAGCCCGCTACAACCTTGATAATTATGGCGAACGCTACCGCCGAAACGTACGATTACATTATTAACACTGAACGCTCCCGGAGCAAGGGAAACGACTTCAACGGCTGACTGCAAGGGCGATAGCAATTAAAGTTTACTCTTGAGGTGCGATAAATCAGATAGATTTTTATTGCGTTCGCCAAAAGCTCTTTTAGGGCTAATTAAATTTACAACCCGATAAGTTACATACGCAATGCAAACGTTTTATGGAAGGGTTTTGGGTATCGATAGGTGTAGTGTTTCGCACGATCTTGCCATTTTTGCACATTTACATTTTTCCTTTTTTCCTAGATAAAACTGACATCGTTGTTTCTATCGACAAAATATGGAATATGTGTAAGAAACTGTCGTTTCTATTTTCTGTAGTCTATAGTCGAATCGCATAAAGAACGTATTTTTAGATTTCTTTCGCTATTCGTTATCTTGGAAAGTTGCAAGTTTTTGAGATTCTATCGGAAGGAATTTTATGCATTTTTCTTTATAAATACACCATTTCTGAAAATTTCGGGCAAATATTATAAGGACGTTTAGTCTTGCCAAGTCTATGATTAAAAAAAAAACTTGTGGACCAATGTCTTGCAGCTTGTATACAAAAATACTCCTACATCATTTTGCCCTCAGTATCCACCTTTAGTTTCATTGTAGTAGAGATTTACGCAATAAGAATGCTTATATTAATTCATTTGTAGGAAGTCGCCATTCTGTATCATTACCTTTATTTTTAAATATGACCCCAATTCTTCTTGGCGTGTGGACTGGATCCTGACAATCTTCATGTGTGAATGTATTCCGAATCTTTTATAGCTTTTATTTCAATACTGGGGTGGTTCTTGCAGGATTAGCACGCAACCGTTTTTTCATTACGTGGAAAATGCCACGACTTTTTTCTTGGTAGGCTATTGGGTCTCAATACAGAATATTATTATCTGAAAACCATTTCGAAGCCCTTTGTAACGCATTCATTTGCGGTTCCTGCATCGCTAAAGTCTCTCGCAAAATTTTGGTAAAACAAAATGTAGAATAATATCCTTCTAGCTTACTTAAGATACTTAGGCAGAAGTACTTCCGGAGAGATCTATTGGAGCCCTCGAAGGTCCTCAGGTTTCCACTAGGCAAGATACTGGGCTTTGTAGAGAACACCAAGCTGTTCGAGTGGAAATAAGAGAATCAATAGGGATGGTACAATGAACACCTTGCTCAAGTGCCCGGACATCAAGTGCCCGTCCTAAGTTGAGTGAAACGAAATGAAATGAAATGAATCCTTCTAGCTTAGTATTTGCAAGAAATTCTTGTGAATTTTCTTGCTTATTCATTCAAAATATTTCGATTATCGTCAGTTTTATTCTGCCATAGGAATAGAAGTACGTTAATGCCAATAAACTTACATCTCATCTAGGGTGTGAACCTGAGGTGCTGTACCCTTTCATCTTTGATAAAGCGGCACGATTAAGCCGCTGAGGGCGGGTGTTTGGAAGTAACTTGGGGTAAATTACCCTTCAGGAGAGGAATAGAAGTAAAAAGAATTATGAGTAGTGACTTCTCTCAATCTTCCAGTGCAAAGTTTCACCGTATCTGTTAGCACTCTTTATTCCTTCTTTGTTGTTTTTCGCTTTCGTACAAATTGACTGTCCAAAATCTAAGCTGTCTAGCACAAGTAGAGGATATAAAGGTGATTTAGATAATTATATAGCATGCCTCGAAATTATGAATTTGGCATATTTTCCTATTACAATTTTGAAAATGCATTTAAAAATATAAGAGTAAAGAAGGTAAATGCTTACCTTGCTATCGTTTTTGAAATATGCGCGTTTGAGTATCGGAATAATTAACCCTGATAACAGGAAGAAGAAATTATACTGTATACAAAACAAGGACAGTCTATGACTTGCAGTTTTCATTCGTCAAAAATTATCGATTTTCATTAATTCTATCCGTTTATTCACATATACATCCTTGTTCTAATAACATACTCTGTATATCATTATGCACTGTATGCTGAAAATCACTGCAAGATTATTTTTAATAATTTTGATATAATTTGACTAGCGAACAACACGTCTCACTTCAAAGATTGATTAATTGATTGATTTAGTCACTGATTATAAATCAATTTTTCTTATTGTCGTCTTAGGGTTATTGTATTATACCTGGTGCATTGTTTTGAATAAACAGGTTAATCCCTTTAACTAGGTTTAGTGGACTGTGAGGTACATTTTTTGCGGCAGATCCCCATCGCATTGATTCGTCCCTGCAATTATAGTCTCTGCCGTTCCAAAGCAACGCATTCGAAAACTACATGGTGGGCTGCCTCTTCCTTCTTGTTGCATAGTCCACAGATTGGTTTATTTTTAAAGTCGTCTATTCTACTTCCTTAAATATCCTGTCAGCCGACTCTTCACCGTCCTAAGTTGTATTCGGTCCAGAAGGATGTCGACCGAAATTGTGAAAATCGAAAAATTGGAGCATCGAGCCATCATCAAGTACCTGTATTAGAAGGGATTAAGAGGTAAGAAGATTTACGAAGATATGCTTAATGCCATTAGCGATCAATTTTCTTCGAATGCGATCGTAAAAGATTGGATTGCGAGCTTCAAATGGGGTGAATTTTCCATTGAAACCGATCGAGAAGGCCAGTTTCTGTGTCCGTCCCGAAAATGTAGATGCAGTTCATGACATGATTTTGTCAGATCGTCGAATTGGGCTAAAACGAATATCTGAGGCACTGAGTATTTCATGTGAGCGCGTCCATCATATAATTCACGTTGATTTGAACGCGAAAACAATTTCTGCAAAATGGATTCCCAAATCTCTGAATGTTGACCAGAAGCGTGCAAGGGTAAAAGCATCGTATTCGATCTGTGCTTGGTTTTTTTGGCTTTCTTAGGTCGTATTGTTACTATGGATAAAACTTGGGTACATTTCTACGACCCAGAAGCCAAACAACAATCGATGGAATGGAGACACTGTGAGGCCTCCAAGGCCTAAGAAGTTTCGTGTTCAAAAATCTGATGGAAAAGTCCTTGCTTCAGTTTTTTGGGATCACCATGAAGTAATCATGATTGATTTTCTGGATAAGAGTAGAACAATAACTGGGAATTATTATTCGACGTTACTGGCCACTTCACGACAAGAAGTTAAGAACAGAAGACGCGGAAAGTTGTCCAAAGGTGTTTTGTTTGTGCAGGACAACGCCCTTGCACACAAATTGTACGTCGCCATGCAAACAATTCGTTTTTACGGTTCGAATTACTCGAACACCCCCCTTATTTACTAGATCTGGCTCCGTCCGACTTTCATCCCTTTCCTTAATTGAGAAAAAAAGTTAAATGGTCGTAAATTTTCTTCCAACAAAGAGGTGATTAAACTGTGAAGGCCTGGTTTGCAGAGTAAAATAAAAATATCTTTTTGAGAGGTCTAGAGACGTTGCAGGTTCGTTTTAATAAATGCATTCAATTAAGAGGAAAGTACGTTGACTTATAAAACATTTTGACTTTCAAATTTTGTATGCTCCTATTGTAGGCTAAGAATTTTTCAATACATTCTCGTAGTCTGGGCAAGTTGGCACAGATACAGATAGACGAAATATGTATAAGAAGGCAGGTTTTATCTAAATTCAGTTCACATTGTTTTGCAGAGTCTGCAGCTAACATGGTTCATATAAATCTAGTAAATATTATTCATAAGTTAATATGTTCATGTATTTATAGATAGGGAAGGTCAAATAACGTAAGATAATCTCCATAAGAAATGCATGGATGTCAAAACAAGTCTGATGGATACACAAGTCTTTGCAAAACAATTTCGCAGTAGAGACTATAGGGTTACAATTTGAAGAGATGAACGATCGATAACTTGTGTAAGAAGCAAATATATATGACATCAGTTCAGCATTTATACAGAAGGGAAAATATATATAAAAGGGTAGATGGACTAGTGATAAGTGGTTAGAAATGGGAGCAACTAAATAAGGGAAGCATTATACAAATTTTCAACAACTCTGTATCAAAACGCAATATACTACACGATATAAACTTCAGGGAAGGCGTTAGAAGCAAAC
This sequence comes from Protaetia brevitarsis, assembly GCA_004143645.1. NCBI lineage: Eukaryota > Metazoa > Arthropoda > Insecta > Coleoptera > Scarabaeidae > Protaetia > Protaetia brevitarsis. The sequence continues at coordinate 186,985 of RXPK01000015.1, read as the reverse complement.
GCAATTTTGCATCTTAAAGGAAACGATAGAATCACCTCTAGAAAAATGAAAATAATTTTTTCTGCCGAACATATGGGCCTGTCCATGGCTTGAACCTGGAAGCGGTGGCAGTAAACTTTGTCAATTCTATAAAACAGTATATAGAAACATCTGGGATACAAAATATATACCTATATAATGCAGAAGGAAGTGGTGTTAGTTCGCAATTTAATTCCACATCCTACCTTAGGCTGTTGCGTGCAATCTGCAGAGACGACTTTTTTTTTTGATGTATAGTTACACGGTGTTACCTATAACATCGGTTGCAGGAAAACTGATAGAGAACTGGTGTTACTATTGCTGATAATTTTTGCAGATGGTACATTTTTTAACTTATCCCAAAAGTTAGTAACGTAACATTGGTTTTGTGTTTAATATCTGGTAATGCAGATAATCTTTTTTTCCTAATAAACTTCAATTGCTAAAACTGAAGCAGTGTCTGCAGTCATACATATATCGAGTTCGTGAAGGAACACCAACAACTTTATGCTACCACTTTCTTACAAATCATTAGAATAAGGAAGTATTCTAAAAATGAAAATTTTGTGGAGATTCTGTATAATTATGTAAATCATGATCGATTTGGTGACGCGTAACACTGTAAAATTTTCAGGACTGCATTCCGACTCGCAACTAAATTGGAAGGCTTACAATGACCATTTTGCAGGCAAATTTTCTGCCTTGAGTTATGCGTTACTTACAATATCGTGAGTGAGGATGCTAGCCTAACAGCGTATCATGTATATGTGAGCTCACGCCTTAGATATGGTATAGTATTCTGGGGAAATCCCACTGATGCTTCAAGAATCTTCATCCTGCCAAGGTCACAGTTAAAAGCTATTTTAGATAAATTAAGTTTGAATAAAATTAAAACTTTATTTTACTTCCCTTGCAGTTGAAATGAAGGTTGCAATAGAGAGCGCCCTTGAATAACAAACGATGGAGTCTTGAAACTATCAAAGCCGTGAAAATCTACGATTACACTTTGCAAGTTTTCTTTATGAAATTAGTAAAGAAATGGTAAAATAAGAACATAGAAAAATTATGTTATCTTGTCTGTGGTAAAAACAAGCTTTGGAGCAAAACATTCTCTCAATCACGCGAATGTTAACAGAAATATGGGATGGAAGTTCGCTTGCAGAACACTGCAGTTCTCACTATGAAATAAGGCAGTTTTTTCAGTGGGAATAAATTTTCTATATAGAGTACAATTCCAAGAAGTTTAACAGAAAAGAGTTGTAACAATTTTATGTACTGCTTACGTAAATTACAAGGCAGGTCAAGTACAAGACCAACAAATAACGAGGTGCACACTGCTACGTTACCGTAGTGCATTAGCATGTATGCTTGAAGTAAAGTTGGTAACAAAGTTTTGACGCTACAAACTTAATGTAAGTACCTACCCCATAGTTGGGTAATCTACGATTACTAATTAGTAGTTGCTACATGAAAATTGTTAATTTATCACGCGTAAATATTACACCACAGTAAACCCAGAGTTGGTCATTTACCGGAGTATTAAAGATATTTTTAATAAAAACTAACGTGCTAGGAAAACGACACCGCTTACCATCATCTTGAATTATGCCTGGAAACTATTCATTGGTGGATCATTATAATACACTTCTTCTGCTGTTCTCGCCCTCTACATACAGAGCCCATTCATTTCATTATTATGTTTGTATTAACTCCTTGACGTTTCCGAGTGAATTATTAAACGACCCTCGCGAAAATGTAGGCAGTCGAATGAGGACTCTATTTCCCATTAGGGTCGCGATGCTCTGAGACAATTGGGTTTCGTAATGTCCTACCGGAGACGTGTACGGAAAGAGAGCGAACAATGTAGGAGGGAAAACGCGAAGCGTTGTTAAATGATTTGGAGGCTGTTTTAAAAATATCATGCTCAAGCCGGGTAATTCACTCGATTATTTAAAGGAAATACCATCCAGGGAAGAAAGAAAATTGAATGTAATTGCGCTGTCTTTTGAAGTTTTTCCACCTGTAAATTGAAAGGGAGTTGTTGAAAGCTGTCATGATTCAATATTATACACAGTTATGAACCACATAAAAATAAAGGCTCTACTTAGAGATAAGCCATTGAAAATACTTCTACAGCTATACAACTGAAATTAAAGTGCATGGTTGCTACTGTCGCATATATTGTAAATACGAAAAATTAGCTTATACGACGCCATTTCGCATAAGAATGGAATAATTTAATTTTTTTTTCTCAGGAATTGCTTAAGCTCTCACGTTCAGAAAAAGTACGTAAGTAGACGCTGATTATGGGCATCCTATAAAAAAATCAGAAGCTAATTCTGCTCGCTCAATTCAAAGGTATCATTATTTTCCCGCTTTGAGGGGGTTTTTTTGAGTTTAGTTGAAGGTGCCAGCTTGCCTTTTTGTTATATCAGGCTACATACTGTAATGGAATGTGCACTCGATATTATTTAAGTGTGAAGTTACTAATTTTACTAAAACTAATTTGATATAACAAGAAAAGGATATAAAATGGAGCAGCAGACAGCCAGAGGATGTCCAATTGATGTAGGAAATCTCTGCATTTGGCAAGTCCTTCAAAGCATTTTCCTTCAGAATATTCCCTTCAGGAAGTAAAGATGATCAACAGTGATATACCTACACATCAAAAATGAATGTTAGCATTGTTTAAATATATCTAGTTAGTCAACGTAATGCATTTTCGGAAAAATAAAGTATTGCTCAGGGAAGTGGTGCACTCTATCGGTGAATGTAAATTGATTTGAAAACGTGATAAATATAACAGGTATCTCAGTCAGAGTGAGAGACAGATTTCTGTGTTTTATCCATCTGCGGAAACGACGGAATCCGTATCGGTGATTTATTGGCATTGGCGAATTGTGTGGCCTGGGGGAAAGGGAGGGTGGATGCATGTGACGCTGTGATAACGCACCTTGCCATAATTCTCGTGTTTGTTTACATTACGAGATTAGAATTCTGAGATATTCTGTTAACAATATAAAGAAATTGAAAGTATATTGCAAGGCACGTTCTTGTTGACAAAACATTAATTGAAAAATTTTCTAAATTGAGGTTTTTTCTTTTAAAAATAAAATATTTAAACTCAAAACAAAAATCACTGAAAAGAGAAAAGTTAAATCTAAAAGGACGAAAATTTGCCGAGAAAAAAAAACATAAATCTACTTCTCAATTTTTATTTTCTTAGTTTTTAAATTAATAAGTTGTATTATTAACTTAATTTACTTATACTTATGATTATATAATAATCAGAAAATGTTTGTTTTATTAAGAAGAATAAGTATTTAGTTTGATAATATATAATATGTAGTTCGATGGTCTTTTTATATTTAAAATTTTAATAAAACGCGGGTTTTTCGTTCGAACGTATATACGAAAACCTTCTTCTCCTCCTCTCTCCTATTGCTATCTTCGCTTCTCCGGTGTATGGCGGTACTGTCGCTAACTTTAACTGGTATAAAAGCGGAAAATTTATATAGTTTTTCTTATATTTACAAAACATTTTTTACTTGATTTACTTATGTTTACTATTACATAATAATAGGAATTCTTTTTTTATATAATGATAAAAATATGTAGTTTGGGGGTACAAATCGCCGTTTATGTTTACATATATGCACCACTTTACTTATTAAAATCACCATACATGATGATACAATAGACTACAATAAAAATGCATCATATACTAGTATTTATGTACCTACCAAGTGAAGTTTTTAAAATAAAATGATCGTTCTTTACATCAATCACATTGGTATAATTATATTATCCATATCGTGCATATTTGATGCAGGTATAAATCGGATTACATTTACAAACGACAGTTCACGGTGTTAGTGCGATTAGGTTATGTTGCGCAAATTGCTCGGCCGTCGGACCGCGAGCAGAAAGAGGAACCTCTTTGCGATCTGGATTTGCTTGCTGTAAACAAACAAACGCGTAAAATTCCATGGATCTGCTTAGATCAGACAAACAAACAAACCTAATAAGTAACCTGGTGCATATATGTAAATATAAATGGTAAAGTAAATCAAATAAAAAATATTATATAAATATAACACAAAACTTAGAACTACACACATATATAGAGCATAACATTAAATTAGAAACTAAAAAAAAGTAAAGTAAAATGGTAAAAAAATAAGGATTATATATTATCAAACTAAATATTTATTCGTCCTAATAAAACAAACATTTCAATGTAAACACGAAAACTATGGCGTGGCGCGTCATCACAGCGTCATCGCCTATCCAGCCTCTCCTTTGCCCGGGCCTCACCTACAATCTGCCTACAACTTACGAGGTAACTATTGCAATTAAATAATATTTTACCGACACGTAAGAGAGCCATCTTGTATGTAGTAGTCTAACTATAAAGTTTATATTTAAATCGAGACGGACATCAACGGCGTGTTGCCATCTACCACTTTTGTCCATAAGATTGACTAACTAGTATGTATATAAACAATGATATTAGAATTTGAATAGTATATTTTTATAATAGATATTGACTGATCAAAGTTGGATCCAAGTTCAATTCAAATGAACATTTTTTTTTACAGTGTACTTATTTCATTTAAACTTAGTCGAATAATGTTTATATATGCATTGGCATTCCAATAGCATTGATATGTCAACAGAAAGACATGGAAAATTGCTGGAAATTCGGTTTCGTCACAATTCTATGTGCATAAATAGTTGCCTACTCTTTGTGTACAGTAATTAATTTTAAGTTAGTAAAATAGTAATAAATTTTACATAGTAATAAATGTTGAAAATTTTTAAATATATTTTTCTCATGATCCAGAGACACCTACCTTTATTATATTTTACACGGATTTGATGTATTGTAATGTCGCATTCCTCGAAGAACAACAGTTTGTTTGGATAGATACCATTTATAGTTAACAGAAAATCGGTTTGAATTGTTTCGAGAGATGTTTAGAATGAAGCGAGCGAATACAAGTGTTCCGTAGAAAATGTTTTCGACAGTTGAATTTATGAAGACACGGTTCACGTCATTATTCTAAGAGCACTGATTTGTAGACGTCAAAAAATATTTACCGACGAAAACAATATCCCCATCGCACCGCATTCTTGCTACGACAGGAGCTAGCTACACTTGACTCCGGCGTCATTGATTCGGAACCGCGATAAGGGCGAAGGCAAAAAGATTGATAGGCGTTCGGTACAGCAGCAGTCGCTTCATTTATTTCTTCTCCGTGCAGTGTGTGTTGCTGAATTCACCGTTCCTTTTTCGCTTTATTCACCACGGTAAAAGTCGTCTTCTTTTCAAATTTTGTTGTTGGCCTAGATATTTGTTCAAGATACTACTTATCAGCCTTACTTTCGGTGCGAACACAAAGATGTTTATCAGGGATTGAAAAGGTTCCAAAAATAACTGTTTCAAACTATTATACGGATGTAACAGCGTAACGACGTCTCTGGCAATCAAGTGATAACAATTTTTGAAATGTCGTATATTACGATATATGTAGGCGGATTAGATCTACAATTAAAAAATAATATGCAATTTACAAAATGTTCCAAAACAGCAGTGCATCCAAGTTATGTTTTCCTTAAAGGAACGCCCTGTATTTTATGGCGTTTTGAAGTGTACACTAAAAAGCTAGATCAATTTTAATTAAGGCCTCCCTATGCGTCATTTTTATGGTTTATGAGATATTTCAATGTGTTTCAAAATGCAATTTTTCAAAAAAAGTCTAATATCTCGAAAACGAATTAATTTAGAGAAGTGAAATGAAAACCTTAAATAGCAAATCCTTTGGCTCATTAAGTGCGATATTCACCGTTGTCTAGTAGTCTACAGGATGTTCAAATACCTAGGGCAAACTTTGTGAATTTTACTCGTGCGAAACTTTGTTATTTTAAAAATACCCAATATATCTTTACAATTATAGATAGAAACTCTTATCTTTAAATCAGTATCAGGCCTCCATATGCCTATCACCACTAGTTTTTAAGTTATTTGGGTTTTTTAGGTGGTTTAATTTGTCATTTTGACGTGTGTCCTGTTATTATGAAGACACATACGTTACAAGAAGGAACTGATATGATTTTAAATAGAACATCCTGTGTATCTTTGATTTAATTAATTAATTTTATTAAATAGAAAATTAATTAATTAAATTAAATTTAAAGGATTTTGTATATATAAAATAAAGGCAAAAAGTAATAAAACAAATGCCATTTTCTCCAATGCACAAAATAACTCTTTCTCGAAATGCTGTTCTAACGTTCCTCAGCATATTTGGTGTCATTGAGCTGGAAGCGTCCCTAATAATCACTTTCATGTCCTCTAGCGTAGTAGGAGGGATATTTTAAACGAACCCTTTTACATATTTCCATAGAAAAAAGTCCATACATGTCAAGTAAAAAAAAAACAACAGCTACTAGATTAAATGACGGTAAGGTATACCTAATGACAATTTGCTGAAAGCATCTAAAAAACTCAAATAACTTACAAACTATTGGAGATAGGCATATGGAGTCGTAATACTGGTTTAAAGACAATAATAATTTTTATCTATCAACGTAAAGATATATTGGGTGTTCCATTTAAAATAACAAAGTTACGCACGAATAAAATTCACGAAGTTTGCCTTAGCTACCTGAACATCCTGTAGATTACTGGACAACATTGAATGTCGCATTCAAACAGACGAAGAATCTGCTGTTCACGATTTTCATTTCACTTCTTTACATTAATGCGTTTTCGAGATACTATACTTTTTGGCAACATTGCATTTTTAAACAAATTGAAATATCTCATTAACTATAAAAATTAGGCACGGGAACCTTAAACAACATTGATTTAGTTTTTAGTACACTTTAAAAATGCCATAAAATACACGTTCCATTAAAAAAAAAAACATAACTTTGATATACTGCTAAGTTTTGGCACACTTGTAAATTGCATATTATTTTTAAATTGTACAACATTTCAAAAATTGTTATCATTTTGACTACCAGAGACCGCGGCGTTACCACTGTTACCTGTATATCGGTTTTGACCGAAATAGTTATGAGAACCAAAATAATGCCAAAAGAGTTATTATCATTCGGTTATGTTACTACACGGTCTTTATATCGGTTCTATATTCAATTCAATTTTTGATATATACTTGGTCATGGTTCTACTGAATTTTATTATTACATTACGTAGTATCGTATTAATAAGATTTGTTGTTTATTAATGCACAACTCTTTCTGTATTAACAGAAAAAATTAAAATAAATTTATGGTTTGGTGAAAGATGGAATAGCAAACGCATTTATTGAGCGTATAAATTTATTAAGATTTTAGCATATAATTTTTTATTTGTTATCATCAAAAACGAAAGCGCAACTACTTATTACTGCAGAAGAAGAAAAAAAAAAACAAGTAGAAGGCATTGGATATTTCTACGTCAAACACACAAATTTTTCTCAATTATAAAAAACATCAACAGTAAAAGAATGATCAAAGAATGAGTAAAATGTTCCTGGCTTAAATTCAAGAATCCTACTAGCAGAGACAATATGACACATGCAACCTACAAAAAGGTTTCGGAATGTTCAGAAAAATATTGTTTGATATGTTTGTTTAATATATAAATTTGTGTAATATTGGTATAATAAATTACCAAGTTTTCTTATATGTGATACTAGATTTTTACTTGCGGGACCATCGTCAATAGTTATCAATCTTGCAATAAAAACTGGAATTTTTCCGGATCTTTGGAAACGTACTAGACTGTTTCCTGTTCATAAGAAAGGCAATCCAACACATATACAAAATTACAGATTGATATCCATTTTATCAATTTATTTATCAATTTTGCAAAAGTTTTTGAACAGGTCATTTACTCAAATGTATGTCATAATATCAAATCTTTTATATCTCCATACCAGCATGGTTTTTACCAGGTAGATCTACAACCACCGACTTGACAAATTTGACGAAATATATTATTGAAAAAAATTATAATGGCGGACAAGTAGATGTGATTTACATGGACTTCTAGTGCTTTCGACACTATTGACCATCGAATTTTACTTCGAAAACTTAATAAACTTCGAATGGCTCCATCATTCCTGACTCTTATTAACTCACACCTGACCTCTTGAAGTAATTATGTTTTTTATAATGGTTATCGTTCCAGGGAATTTTATTCAATTGCCGGAAGGCTTCCACAAGGCTTTAACTTAGGTCCTCTCTCATTTAATATATACTTAAATGACTTGTTAGAACAACTTATTTGTCCTACACTTGCATACGCTAATGACGTGAAGATTTACGCAACGCTAGAGGATTATAATGTTATCCAACAGTTACAATATGATCTGGACCTAGCGCTGGCAAAATAACCTCAAGTTGAATATTGCAAAGTGTCAGTCAGTTTCAAGTACACGTAAAAGGAATCCACTCCCATCCGAATACTACATTAATGAAATTAGACTATCAAAACCTGACACAGTCAAGATCTTGGCATAATGTTTGATAGCTGGTTAATATTTGTTCTGCATATAAATAGTATTGTTCAGAAGTCATCTGCACGACTTGCGTTCATTATGCGAAATACGAAACGTTCTACAATTATGCAAATCAGTATATTTCTCTTTCGTCGTCAGCTGCCTGGAATACTGCTCACCTGTATAGTCTCCTTATTGTGTGTGCCATCAATTTTCACTTGAGCGAGTATAGGGAAGAAAAGAAAAACCAAATTTTAACATAGGTATTATATAGTCCAGGTCATAATAAAGAATTAAATTTGCAGGTTAACACAAACCTTTCAACGGTCGAAAAGAAAAGGCACCGATAAGTTAAAAATAACCGCATACAGCACCGAAAATAACCGATATACCACCGAAAAGGAATGGATATTGACACCGTAATCGAAATCGATATCTTCATAACTTTGGTTCTGAATAAATCTTATGGAAAATTTATATTATTCTTTATAACTGTTTTGAGAACCGAAATCGTTATTACAACCGTTCTCAATCCTTGATGTTTATCATCATTATTAGGTACCAAATCTATCCTGACCTGTGAATATTCTATATATATTTTCATTTTAGGACAAAATATTTTACTGCATCAAAACAAATAGGTTACAGTTTGTAATTCTCTAAGGATTATTTACAGTATTGTGCTAAAGTGTGAGAAATTATTTACTTAACGAAGATTTTTAAATACAAACTTCGAAATTATAACCGTACATGCCAGAAAACATAGGTGGTACTCGTATTTGCATTTACATTTTATACTAGAATAAGTACAGACTCTGTTATCAAGTAATTTTATTGATTCATATAGAAAAGCAGATAAGTTAATAACCTTAAACAAAAATAGAATAACTGCAGACTGACAAGAAACTTTTTTAATCTAAAAAATGATATTTATGAGTTACTTCAAAATAATAGTAGTGATTTTTTTCTACAATTCAGTGTTGAAATATATATTTAAAACACACGATATGGTTCCGGCCAATTGTGATAACCAAAATTCCTTTTTTTCGGATTATTCGCAGATATTTGAGGTTGCTCTGAGTATTAGCAAGAATATTCTTGCTTCTTTTATATGTGTTCCCAGAGTAAGCTCTGACAGGATATATGGAATGGTTTTCCGTTTTATGCACTTTGGTCTTCAAGCTGTGATGTATAAAGTAGTAGTATTATAATTTTACTTTTGAGCGTCAATACAACACCTGCTGTGACAAACACATCGCGCCCAGATTTTGCACATTTTTATCTAACCCAAAGAAAAGTTCATTGAGAGGATTCCCTATTAAAATTTTATGTTTTTGAAACAGAGACCAAATGATTAGATAGTGATGATTGGATTGGACCCAAAAATTATTTATTTTTGTTGTTATCTCAATAAGATAATTGCATATATATGCTCAAGTGTCAGCGTAGTTTCACTTGCTTATGAACAGCAGTGGTGTTGCATTGGGTTTATTAGGATTTCAAACACTCTCAAAGTTGAAATTTTAAAATTTGGAATGTTATGCGCACTGTTCACATTTCATTCAATAAGAAAACAGCAGAAGGGCATAAACCACAGAATCGATCCAGACTAACAAGTCCTCGAATCCTTTAAGCTAAAATCGGCACAGCAAACTATTTCCACAAAAGACGTTGCCGGATATATTACGGAGACAGATAGGAATTTTCAGATTGCTTTTATTTTACTCTGCAGCACCCACGATGCAACTGAATGCGCGATAACTCAAATATATTGCGAATATAACGCGACGTAAATTTTAAATCTTTTGGGGACGTTTATAACTGCGCCCGAATGTCAGTAGAAAGCAACCGCTTTATGTTGTCTTGAGGGATATTAAAGTAAAGAATATATATATACTCCGCCATTTCGTTGCAAATGCGATATATGAAATGCGGTTGGAGAAATGTTTACTGAGAGAAGAAACAATATTTAAACAATTGACTTATGAATGTGGTAGGTAGAATAATGTTTCCCTATTACATTTGCTAAATATATAAGTGATATAATGTAACTTAATAATGTCCTACCTGCAGGGTAATAAACACTGAATTCTAGCTTAGCAGCATTATATTCTACAAAGCTTCGATTACCTTTTGGAATCAAGCCTTAAACCTACCTTAAAGTTCCGTTTCCAAAACTTTCCCATAAATAAATAGTTTACTATCTCCCACTGGAGATAAGTTTTCGGAATTTGAATTCGACACACTACTACTATACAGGGTTAGTTAAAACTATGAAGGCAGCTATTTATTGTCGTTAATATATTATATTGATATTTATATTCAATATAAAAGTTTCTTGTTAAAGTTCTATGTATTTGATTTTCTTTAAGCAACATTCACCCCTAATTTTTTAAATGGAAACTTGCAAATGTTATTTTACCATTTGTTAGAACTTTTTCTTCTCTTTATAAAAATAACAATAATTGAATGGGTGTATGCAGAAACATGTCCAAAAACACAATTGTTGGGAATCGTAGAAATAACTCCACAGTTGTTGCGACTTTGACCTTTCTTTTTCGTTTTAATAACTTCAATAAATAACTCACTAAGGTTGTGACCTATTTACATATAAGGTAAAGTCAGGTAAGTGTGTAGTAAAAATTGCATAGTGTGAAGAAAAAGTAACACTGTTCACATAATAAGACATTTTGATAAATTTTACACTTAGAAGTACGTAATATATGCCCAGTTGTAAGTCTTCAATAGATACGCCTTTTATAATTAACAACGGTTTACTAGAAAAAGAAGAAATTTTAAACACTGTCAATACTACATACTTACCCAGCAAAATGGGGCAAGTGTGTAACCGTTCCGCATTTTATATATTAATAGCATTATCCTTTAGTTCGGCCAAGAGTGTAATACTATACTAATGCCATTTCAATAAGGTATGATAAATTTACAAGATATCTAAGTTATTACATGTTAGCAGATGTGAATTTTTATTTGTAAAACTAGTATGAAGTTTAGTACATTAGTATTATAACAAGAGGACGTCCGTATTTCAATTTTAAAAATAAATATAAACAAACTACACACTTGCCCCGGTTACACACTTACCTGACTTTACCTTACGTCTTTTACTAAAACTACGAACTGACATCGATAGAGTCTTTAAGGAAATATGGACATGTGCTGTTTCTGCATAAACCGATTCAATTGTAAATGATTTTATTGCAATATCAGTGTTGCAACTAATTAAATAAAAAGAGCATTCTGAAGGAGAATTTCAATCAAAAACCTCTAATTTTCATCAACAGTATGTAACGATAGAACCGAGGGAAATAGACATACACATACTATATATAGGAGGATAATTTGAACAGTTACTTTATTCAGCCATCTTCAGATCAATAGTAATCAAATATTAAAATATTTATGAACGAAAGAACGAGTCTTTTTACTCTTTTTACCCTTGCAGTTACCTTATTATTAATTTATTTTTAATGATAAGATAGTAAATCGTAATTTTATTGCAAATAATTTTATCTGTCTGCGATGAGCGTAGTAATTCTCAAGTAATTGAATCAGCAATTAAAAAACGTATTATTGTAAAGCGAAGATAATGCTCTGTCGGATGATAGCAAGTTCATAAGCTTCAACTAAAAAAAGATACGTTAACAGAACTAACCTAAACACGAAATTTCACAGCAAACTTTTATAACGAATATAATAAAGTAAATTAACAAGTAATTTCGTGTATTTCACACTCATACATACAATTACAGCTTTTAATTAAAAAAAAACATATTCAAATGTTATACATATGTCTATAAAGGAAACCTCCTACGTTAAGCAATGGACAAACACAACCAAATGAGCATTCTACTCAACGTACAGAATCTAATTTATCACGCTTAACTAAATGTATGCCATTAAAGGATTACTATAACGCTGTAAACAGATAATCCTCAGAACTCCGCATTGAATAATTTGCATTTTGTGTATTATAGTAAATCGGATTTGACAGAAATTTTATACTGTGAAACAAGAGTAGCATGATGATAATTAACTGGATCAAGTTCTTTACGTTTTTGACGTCAGTTGTTTAAAAAGTCTTCCAAGCGTTTGAACAAGATACTTGGAAATAAATTATTTCCTTTGGAATGAATCTTAACTTAAGAACAATAAAAAGTGTTTGCTAATGGCTGGAACTGGATCTTCCTCTGGCCGACGCTTCGTCGCCCTTGCTAGGAACATCTTCAACATGGCAAAGTGCATCCGGGCTAAATTAGAGCTTTGAGGCACTCCAGAAATCATCTTGTATTCGGACGAATAAAATTCGTTCTTACAGACGCATACAGATCAATTTATTCCTGAATTTCAGGAATTAGGCTGAAAATCCAAACGTGCTCAACTTTACTAAAAGGAATAAGCATAATAAATTGTATCGAAAGTATGGGAAAAATCCATGTATATTATCTCAATTTGTTTAGGGATGCCAAGATAATTTGAAGTATATTGCGTCACGGCCGCCAAGTTAGTACAAGTTGAGCTTCCACTTATGAATCCATATTACATGGTAAATGGATATTCTCGTACTAGAGCCAAGCTATCCAATTAAGAGAAACTGCTTATAAATCTTAGCAAATGGACAACAGTGACATTGGCTTGAAGTTTTTAAGTTGATTAGGAATGGTTTCTTCCACCCATGTGGAAAGACATTTGATTGCAAACTTATTATTATTATAGACAGAGGTTTTGGAAGTGCATAGAAAAAAAATTCTAACAACAAACGATGATATTGAATCACCACCATACTTTTATTGCGACAGAAAATATCACCTAGCAATCCTCCGCTACCGTAGAAAATTGGATTACTGGATTGTATACCTTGATACTGTGTCATCCGAATATAGGCTTCAAAAAATGATTCAACAAAAGCATCAACTATGTTCTATGGATTCAACTGTAATCACTATTATTATGATGAATACCTAGGATCTTGGTGTTTGTTACATTTCTGTTGATCAATATATTTATTTTTTTATTTATTTTATTATTATCTGGGGCTAACGGCCTTGAGAGTGATTCCGCAGAATTAATACAATCCGCCTTGTTGTTATTTTTCATTTGATTGACGTAACTGTTACACATTCTAGATATCTGCTTCTTTTAAACGCCTTTAAATAATAAGTTTTTTACTGACTAATGATATTTTTTTACTTTTAAAGCACAACGTCTTCGGACTTCTTCTCAGATTCTGCTTCCAGAGTAAGGTTTCTGCCATGATTTTTACTTACTCCTTGGCGAATGCTGGGAGATAACTAAAGCCGTTCCATGGGCTCAAATATATTAAAAACTGATAGCTAACCGATTTACATTAAATTCACGATTCAGTGAACTAATCAGATTTTGCGAATTCATGAAGATTGAGCAGGTATCTGAAGTTATCGGAATTGAGGGGACGTGGAAATTGCTTTTCCAAAATTTAGTAATTTGCTGGATATCAGTAACAAACTCTAGGATTAGTTCCCAGTCATATGGAAGTTTTTTAGTTTGGATAGGAACATTTCAATTGTTATGGAATCCATATAGTACTTAGAATTGGTTGCCTCGTGTAGTACTTTTAGATGGAGTATGGGATTTACGATGAATTGTAATTATGCATAAATAAAGATGTAATAGTGCTTAGTTCCAATGTTCTCAACTTTCTTTTCGAATCTGGAAAAGAAAGTTCTACAGAGTTATGTTGCTTTTTAGTAGCATGCGAATCCAATATAGAAAATATAGGAGTTATAATTGTTACCAGATGAAGGAGAATTTTTATAATCCCTCCTGACTCTATGTGAGTAGATATACTGTGGCGAATAGGGGCGAAATAAAAGATGTAATTCCTCACAGATTCTTTAATAATTAAAGATTATTAAGTATAATAACCGGTTGTCATATTTGAGTTTTAAATAAAAAAAAAGTTTGTTGCTTCTAAACTAGGAGAAGCTTCACAATCATTTCCAAAAATCGAGGATATGTGCCGGTATTCTGACTTGCAAGAGGCAAATCTCCATATAATATTGAACATCAATATTATCATCATTTTTACGTATATACGCAAATATACGTCTATTTTTTCAATGTTATAGATTAATAATTTCACTGATTAACAATAAGTTATATTTAAGCTCATAAAGTAGCAAAATACACAAGACTGGAATATATACTCAAAGGAATAGCACATAAAGAAACAAAATATGCAAATTTGGTACGTTAAAAGAGATTTTTTATCGTCTGCTCCTATTAATCCCTTCCATCTCCTACCCTCAATATCCTTATCCGTCCTTTGAACGTTTCGAAGCATTATCACAAAGAGCCCAAAAAAATTCGTGAGAAGCTTTAACTGGCCACCGTACACTTGAGATCTTCCCCATTCAGGTGGACGTACAAAGAATAAGGACGAACGTTTCTTTTGGTCTTTTGAACTAAATCCGGATTCCGTATTTACCGTCGCGTCTTTAAAGTAAACGAATCAACTTTATCTGAATCTGTTTATCAAGCAGGCGTTGATCCCTAAAATCTTCTGCTGAAATTTCTATATGCCCCTATATAAGAATGTAAGGGAAATTGAATTATTTTCCAGTTTTCCGGACAGCCTTATTGCTTTCCTGTCACTCTTCTTATTAACTTACCCCTGACTGCGGTACCGGGAGTCCTTTCATGGAATAAATTCGTACCCCAAACGTGAAAGCCGGTGAAACTTAGGCGATTTCCATTTACATTAAAACTTTCCGTTCTAAACTGAATTTTAATATTGTCAAAAATTGATGGATTTGAATTAATTGTAAGAATTACTTGTGATTAAATGCTTTCCTTTTCTCTTTAAACTGGCAGTCTCAAATAATTAAGAAGATTAAAGAAAATTATTACTTTAGCGTGAAAGTACATCATACCACCGGAATGGTGTTTAGCTTAGAACAGGTTTAGTAAATAAAACATGCAGAAATTAACGAATGTGCTTGTCTCTTCACTCCAATTTATTTATTACTTGTTTCTACTCTTTTCGGTGCTTAGCTTTTCCTTCCCATATATCTATAATCTGTCCATAGGTATAACGATATGATATTCACTAGCACTTGAATGCAGAAAAGAAATGTTTATCCAATTCTTCGAGCACGAATGGTTCATAGGGATTCACAAGATTATGTACTAAACGTCTATTATATAAACATTTATGTTCGATTTTAAAATATATTGATATGCATGCAAATGTACTTACACTTTTAAGGTAAATACAATGTTTTACATTAAACTTAACTTAAATACCATGATTAGTGCATACCTAATTGTAATTATACCTTACGGGCTAAGAGTACTCGTCTTGTGTACCATATTATAGTAATAGTAATAGTAAACAGAAAAACACACAACTTTTCCAATTTATTAATAATATAGCTTTTGAACGAATATGTTTCTTTAGTGAACTCAAAGTCAACACTATGGAGTTGAAAATACTTTAATATGGAAGTAGGTGTGATACTATGTGACCTGCAGCAGCAGTTTTCCCCCTAGAAATAGGAACATTTACGGAACATATTCCCGAACTATCATTTGATATCAACTATATTTTCGTATTTATTAGCTTCTTATACATATTTTGAATTGTACAAATCAGTAAATTGAGCGAAATAGGTGTTAATATTTAAAGTTCTATTATACAACATTGTCTAATACAATTACAAGTATATATGATCTGTTAAAATTTAATTTTTTACTTTAGAATGAAATTTAATTGTAAACGGTGGTTTTATATTAAATGAAGCATCATTATTCGCTACTTAAGAAAAGTCAAATTTCTCCTGTAACGGCCATTACCGCATTTGCATAATTTCTCGATACCTGCCGCGGCAGATAGTGGATAATCCCCGGTAAATATAATTAGTCAAATTGTTATATCTATGGACAGACTATACAAAAAGACTAATATAATAATAATAATTTATCATCCAATAGTACAAATATCGGGAAGCACCTTCAAAGAGCACATTGCAAATGCAACGACGAGAGCCGTCGATCGGTTGGCACAACTCTCGAGAATCCTGCCGAACCTGGGTGGACCTAGCAGTGAGAAGAGTGTCGTCTTCGCCGGACAACATTATTCTGTACGGAGCTCCAGTCTTGTATCCTACCCTAAATTTTCGTAAATACACCCAGCTGCTCGAAAGGGCAGGGCACAAAGAAATATTTTGCTGTGACAAGCATCTGCCTACAGAACTGTGTCTGGCGAGGCATTTCAGGTTATTATTATTGCGGTCTATTGCGATCGACCTTTTGGTCATGGAAAGGAGATCCATGTTCGCCCACATTGGCGAGAATAAGCAGGAGATCCAAACCAGGGCCAGGCAATGTTCATGTGAATCATGGCAGACTAGATGGAAGAGCGGAACCACGTGGGCACAATGGACCAGGAAATTAATACCCAGGCTCGGCCCCTGGCTGGGATGCAAACATAGGCGTTTAGACTACTACCTTACGCAGGTCTTGAGTGGGCACGGATGCTTCAGAACTTACGCCAAGCGCTTGGGCAAAGATAGCACTGTATGTACTGTTTTAATATGATGTACTGTTTTAATATCGACACCGTTGAGCACACCCTTTTTGCTTGCGTTAGGTGGAGAGCGGTTAGACTGGCAATTTCTCGTGACTTGGGTCTAGAGCTGACTCCAAACAATCTGGTTCCTACTATGATTGAGAGTGCAGAATAGTGGTCGAAAATCCAGCATTTGGTTACGACCATCATGAGTAGCAAGGAGAAGGAGGAATATCTAAGGCAGGAAGCTGTACGTAGCGCTTGAGGGAAGTTCTTGTTCTATGCCGCTGGCACTCTGATGTTATGTTTTTCCAACTGTTCCAGAGTGTCCAGAGAAAGCAAAGGAGGGGAGTAGCGCCCGACACTACCGGAGCACAGTGAACTCCTGCTCTGGCGCCAAGCGGTTTCTCCTCACCAAAAAAGAAATATATAGTACAAATATTAAATTAAGGATTATATAAAATAAAAGAAAAACAAATAATGATTGTGTGTGTGCGTAGAAATAAGGGCAACATAAAACTTCAGCAAAACAAAAGAGCTGCATGGAGCAAAATACAAATCTAATGAATAATAAATTCCCCAGCGTGGAAGTCGCGAGTATTTGGCAACAAATTTATTATGTGTATAGCCAAAAAAACAAAGCAAAAGAACATTAGCTATTTTCGCACATATCCAGTGTACCCACACTAACGCATCTAACAGAACTCCCAACATTAACGTCTAATAATTGCTCCAAAAGACTATTAAAAATATCACACTTACTATAAATACCACTACAATTATTCTACCTTCGTTTAATAAAAGAATTATATTAAATTTGTACGCACAGGCGTGTAAAGAAGAAAAGTTTAGTTTACTAAACACAACAGAGAACAGGCATCAAAATGTATTCCGAGATCCCTAGCCTTATCACAGCAAGGATCGCGGACTTTTTACAAGTTAGTGTAAGCATTTGACATTTTACTTCATTCAAACTTCATTAATTTGAAAAGCACCAACATGATATCGATTCCAGATTGAGATAGTTATACCGGAGTTTCCACAAGGATCGCACCTAAGACCCCTGTTTTTCCTTTTGCTAATTAACGATATTTCTGATATTGTAGATTACGAAGTCTGATGTTTGCGGATGTCTCTGCAAAATTTTTTTTGTGGGGGTCGTCTGACCTGAAGTTTCCGGAAATACTGCAGCCTCTTGTCTTTTGTATTCGATCTCTCGTTTCTTTTACCCATTAAATTATATTAGCCATCCATACCATTGTATCCTGGTACCTTTTACTAATTTGTACAGGTCTCTGACTGGTTGACCGAAGTAATCCTCTGGGTTCACTTTTGGCTTGCCAGAAATTGTCTGTCTTTTTACGTTCAGAGCCAGGTATTCACACAGAATCTAGTAAGCGTTCTCTCTCACTATATTACACAGTCTGCAGTTGGTATCTCCAGTATTGATCCCAACTTACCTATTACGGCACGAAAATGATTCCTACTAAGCTGCAGCAATTATTCAGTCTTTTTCTTCGATGGTACCGTAATGAAGGTCTTTCCATGAATTTGCCTGATTGCTTTATCCCAGTGTTCTTTGCGTTTTTCTTTTATTCAATTTCTTACCTGCTCTCTTGCAATGTTTTTGGACATTCCTAGAACAAGTTCTAGATCAATGTATGAAGCCAATGATCTCCTCTTTGATAACTCATTGACTTTTCCGTTTCCTTCGATTGCTGAATGTCCGAGCACCCACAGCAAAGCCATCTGTCAGGCTATTGAGTTCTCGGATACATTCCCAAACCAGTATCGCTTGTATTTTGGGGTTCACTAATGCCCTCAGTATCGCTCCCTGTTGCGATATAGATCCCATTGTTTTGCCTTCTGATTGATTTTAGTTGCACAACGCAATATTGAATATGTCTCTGTTTGACCGATCGTGGCATATTTTTTCTAGGGGAAAGGTGATTATTCTGTTTCTCACATTACTATAGATTCCAGCTCCAATCCCGTTCGCGGTTTTTGATTCGTCTGTGTACCTGATCAAATCCCCGAATCTGTCTTATGATTTCCACCTTGAATTTTCTGTGAAATAGATATGTCGTAATCATGTAATTTGATCTCAATTCCAAAAGGTTACCTTCCATAGGATCCTGCATATCTGACCCTTGGTAATTCTTGTAATCTGAGATGGTCCATTCTTGCCTCCCCCATCGTCACCAGGTGGACAGGAGCTGACACGGCTCTGAAGATGACTATTTAGCCGAAACATGTAAGCCAATATATATCTGTACCTTTGATTGAGCTTTTCACCTGTTGTTTCTTTATCATTAAACATTAACTCAATTAGGATATAACCATGCATTTACCCATTATCTATTTGAAATTTCATTCAGCCTTTACAAAATGATATTTTAGGAAGCCTTTCCTACACTTTATATAACAATCATTATCTCAAATTATAATCAAATCATTCTTGTTATATTAGGCACAATTATTTGACGGTTTCAATTAAAACTATTAAGTAACTATTAAATAGGTATTCAAAGATAATCGCTGTTGTTTTTTTTTTGATATATTATTGGATAAACTACGAACTAATATGAATTTAGCAATATCGAAAATATAAATCATCAAAATAGATTAAAGAGGAGGCTCCTATTTCTTTAGAGAACTGATGGATTTCCTGCAATAGCAGGCTATAGAATCTAGAGAGAGGAAAGTAAAAGCTAATATTTCATTTTCAAGTCCAGTTTTATCAAAGCCTGAAAAAGGAAGGAACTATCACTTGGTTTCATAGATGGAACGGAACACGATAACGTTCTCGGTTGATGAACGCAAGAAACTACTGCAATAACGAGCATACTATTATATATATATATATATATATATATATATATATATATCCGCACTAAAGTTATGATCGTCGTTAGTCTGTTAATTGATTTTTTCCCAGAAGAAATATTACAGCGCTACTTTTTTCGGTCGTGATTTATTAGCCAGATATTAATAAATTTAATGGAATCTAGTGTATGCAGTTCAGTTCGCTGATGAACGGAAGATAAAGTTCGGACGTTTTAATAGGTTTTAATTAACGTTAGGGGTGTATAAGCTAAGCTGGTACAGATATTAGATTGCGTCCATGTAAAATCTGTATCTATAAAGCTTTACTATGCAATAATTAATTAAGGGTGAATAAGCTTTTAGGTTGTTAAATCAATTAACTTTCAACTTTGGTTGGGGGAACTGAAATTATGAAATCTAAAAATGAAAGTTCCATACCCATTTTATATTGGAAAATAGTATCCTAGAAATTGTTACTTGGACAATAAGTTGATATATAGTCTGCGAGTAAGATGTGCAGTCAGCCGATGGCATACGAATTTGATGCAAAAGACAACGGTACAAAACAGCGGGGAAAATGACTGCTCGAGTTAGCAAATCGTTTGTGGGTTTCATGCCGTATTTTCTACAAACAAAAATGTTAATTTAAAAGATAGAATACAACAAACCGTTGTTATTCCATATCGGCATACGTCTTTCACATTCTCTAATAGTTTGCTCCTCTATACTATATTTGTTAATAAATCGCGTTATGGGTGGGTAACGCTAACACTCAATTTAAAAGTGAATTACTTACTGTAAGTCGGTGCAGAAACTATTTATGGTAAGGGAATTCCACCGTGGTAATTTCACGGAAATAACTGAAGATATATTTTCAGTTAACTATCTTGACGACCTTGTTCCTAGTCCAAGCGTCATTCGTGTCACGCTTTAAACTTTCAAGGCAACATCTTTTTTAAATGGCAAAACTGGAATTGTTCCAGACGAGAATGTAAGTAATTTACAAATCCAATTGTAGTTTGGTAGAACTAAACTTTATTGTGCAATATCGACGAATTGCTAAAGAATTTGACGTTAGTTCAAGATCGGTTCAAAAGATTTTACGAATTGTTGTTTTACAAGAAGATTTTACGGATCTGACACAGCACAACGATTAAGGCTTTTTCAATAATGTGTTGTTTGTAAACAAAAAGCATTTCAAGTGCATATGTATAATAGCAGGCTAGTTTGTCTGTTAAAAGAAAATATCAGCAGCTATCGTTGCGAATCAAAGAATCAGGCCCTTTTTTATTTACTGATAGGAATAACTTTGTGATGACACATCAAGTGCTTAATACTTAGTGATTAACGAACTAAGATAATTTATAAATAGAATAAGTGGGTTTATTCGTAGATGTATTAGCTGGATTAAGACCAAACAGTTATAGTAGGACAATGCGAACTCCTGCGTCATATATAACATAATATATGATATGTACTCGTTCATTATATTGATCTGGTGAACTATTCTTCCAGCTAGATTAGTTTTAAAAAAATTATCCTAAAATCTCACCTGAAGAATCATCTGAAAATATTTTTGACTTCCGGAAATGTTTTTTTTTTTATATCAGAGGTAAACGGCAAGTTTCTTATTTTGAATGAAACGATGTGTTTTTTCGTACCTCAGTTAATTCTATGAAGTATTTTAATACTTTTTTTAGTTAAAGTTCTTTACTTTAAAATTTAACCGCTTTTGAGATATTTGGAAATTGGCTAAAATTTTGGCATTTACAGCGTGTCGATGATATACTATGTTTCACAAGTTCTTAGGAAAAATAATGCCAAATTACAACAACGTAAGGAACAAATTCACACAAACACATTTTATGTAGGAATAAATTCTTCATCAACATTAAGGATTGGTATATCAATTACTAGTCGCTTTTAAGATACTTATCGCTATTTATTCAAATATGAAAATTTAAATACAGTCTTTGTAATGGTTCATGAAGTTTTCACAATTATTAATGCAATAGCATAGTTCTGTCAGTTTATGCTATTCCAGATAGTCTGTTTACTGCTCTCATCGGAATTTTTATAGTTGCTCCTGTTTTTATATTTGTTGTATTATTCTTATATTGGTTCAATTATTTTATTTTTTGTTGTTCAAGTGTTATTTATTTTTTTAATTTTTTTTTTCAAAAAAGGAAGCTTTGATGATCATGGGTTATATCATAAACATATGGCAATTGCTGCGTGTGCATATGCCGCGATATATTCAGAATAAGGGCAGCTAGATCACCAGATCTTAAATGCTTAGAGTACTGTATTTGGAGAAAGTTGGAAGATACTTATCAAAATCGTTTGCAAGCAAAAGTAAATATTTTAATATAATGATTTTTTTTATCTAGTTATGTAACAAACGAAAAAAATATATTTTGGGTCTAGTGCGATATCTACTTTAATATTGTTGTATCTAACGAGGATTCTCTAATCAAATATAATACCATTTTATCTACTACTTCTAAATAATTGAACATAATTTTATCTTTGCACAAGAAGGTATAGTTCTCTCTTTTACAATATTCACATCGATCATTATAACAAGCAACCAACATTGGAAAAAAATACATTTTAATGATGAAATGAGGTAACCTTGCTTTGACGATTTTCATATTTGTTGTTTTCGTAGTTTACTGCAAGAGATGTACTCTATTTTTCAATGGAGACTACAACAGCTGACCTCTCCTACT
Organism: Protaetia brevitarsis; assembly: GCA_004143645.1. Lineage (NCBI taxonomy): Eukaryota > Metazoa > Arthropoda > Insecta > Coleoptera > Scarabaeidae > Protaetia > Protaetia brevitarsis. The sequence continues at coordinate 164,330 of RXPK01000015.1, read as the reverse complement.
TATCGTCGACCATCTGCGATCACGTGCACTCTGTATTTATGTTTTCATATATTGATGCTTAACAAATTTTGCAATTTTATAAAAGTCCACTCTTCAAAAAAAAAACTAATTTAATTAAAATGAAGGTGAAAACTCCCAGGGTTGTTTTCATAAGGAGGTCGTTGGAAATTAACCGCAAATGTTTACCTTACCATAACCTGTTTATACGTGCAAATTTTTGTTTATCTCATTTTCCATTACGGCAATTTTGTTCGTATGCTGTTTAATTAAATGAACGGATATAAATAGCAATATATTTAGGGAGTGATTATTAAAACCTGCACATTGTTTAGCAGATGCAGATAGAAATATGAATAAATTAGAAAACATTTTGAATCATTTTACCAGTTTAAATAACAAAAGAAGAAAACGTTTATTGGTAGCATTCTAATAGAGTTTAAAGGACTATTTTACCTAAATGATGTTTATTACTAGGTAATATATTTATTTTTAGTGCAATCTAATGTCATATTGCTACAGGAGGTACTGTAGTGTGAACTTCCACGTTTTTTGCACAGATAAATTCAAACCTTTAGGTTGAAATTTTAGCTTTATATAAATAATGTTCATTCCTCCCTTTAGATCCTAATTACCAATTAACAATTATATAATTCTATAAGGCACACGTTTCCCGTCGAAATAACCGGCATAATGGACACATGAATCCCCTACGATTTTCTATTATAAAGGATACTTCCAGATTCGCATCCCAGGAGCGGACACAGTGGGTAGGTATAAGAAGATTATACAGCCATTTTCCATTAATAAGGGATAACTGCCGAAGGGAAAACAACTTTGTCGAGACTGAAATACCAGAGGTTGGCTGTAGTAGGAAGACTGGTGAAGAAGACAGAGAAAGGAGTGCATGACAAATAAAGCATATTAAGCGGAAATAAAAGCAGGAACGTGTGCTTCTCGTAAGTGGCGCTATATATTCAGGTTATTATGTACTCTAATATAGCCAACAGCTCTTTTATCTTCCGTCACGTTCTGAGGCGATATAATCCCAGGCGCCACTTAAAAAGGAGGAAGTGTATTATGGTACTTTTGCCTTTATTTGCTAATCTGTTTCAATTAATATTTATTGAAAATAATCCTAATTTGAGGTAAATGTATAATAAATTCTGAAATATAAGTATCTCTTGGTGACCTTAAATATCCAAGAATTTTTCTACAATAAAAAAAAAGAATTTGTTTGTGCAACCACCTTTGAAAGTTATCCATTTCAACAATAACGTATAAAAATAGATGTATTGAACACTGTGATCACTAATAATCATAATGAATCAATCAACATTTTAGTCAACACATTCAGACGTCCATCAAAACTAGATTATAAAAACGCATAGCAAATTATCCAGTGTTGCAAAACATAAAATATACAGGGAATATGTAAACATAGAAAACCTTGAACTAACGGAAAGTGTAATTGTAACGAGGGAATTAAACACATGAAAAAACACTTGTATAACCTGTTGAACTTGAAACATGCTGCCTAGATTCCCTTTTTACTTTTGTTTTCTGGTCTTGGTGTTTCAACAGACTAAAATAGGAATTAGAAAAGCATTTGTTAATATTTTGTTGGGCTAAGGATAACGATGCATGTATAAATAGTAGATCTTTTCTTAATTTGTTCGGTCTTGCGTTGAAAATGGATATCTACGAAATGTAGAAACAATTATCCCGAATTAATAAACTAGTATAGCGCGGTGCGGTCGGATCCTATCTGTTTATGCCAATTTCAATAGCTATACTGTAAAAAATCTATTTTGTAAATTTCACAAAATAAGTAGAAAGTGCCCCTGAACCTATAAAGCTGAAATTAAAGCGAATGAGAACTACTGTCACACACTGTAAATACGAAAAATTGGCACCCCATTCGAAATATTAGTAAATGCGCGGTCAAATTGAATGTTTTTTTTTCTCAGGAACTACTTAAGCTCTCACGTTCCAAGAAAGTTGGTGAGTAAATACTAATTATGAGAAATTTATAAAAAAAAAATCAGGGACTAATCGCATTCACTCAGTTCAAAGTTATCATTATTTTCTGCTTTTGAGCGGTGGTTCTTGTGAGTGTGGTTTAGGGTGTCAACTTGGTTTTTTCTTAGATGAGACCGCACACCATTAAGTTTACTATATATTATTTTCACTTTATTTTCTTCTATATGGCAGAACATGTAAATAAAACAGAAAATCCCTTTAAATGATGTTAGTAGGAGCAATTGGTTATTGGTTATTTTAGGGTTAACATAATTTTTCATCCATTATTTTCAGGATTAATTGCATGTATGTTTCAGCCTTAGTAGTTATAAAAGCAACGAAATAGGAAAAAGAATATTGCGACAATAAAACAGTATTTAATAATAATTTAATATTATTGATTTTTCCTTTTACGAATTTAAATATTATATATCGGTGATTTTATATGATATTCATGATTTTTTTTTTAAGATTTCATTTCTTTTTTTGTATGTTCTACCACATTTAAAGAACTAATATATACAAATATATTACATAACAAAATATAAATTGGACACCTTAAAACCTAACTCAAACAAAATTACCCTTGAAAGAGAAAAAATAATTATAACTTTGAATTGCGCCTACGGAAATAAATATTATTTTATTGTTACAATATTTTTTTTATATATTTAGGTGATTTTATAACTTTTAGGGCTAAAACATACATACAAATAATCCTGAAATTAAACGATAAATAATTATTTTCACCTTAAAATAACTAATAACAAATTCCTCCTGCTAAGGCCATTCGAAGAGGCTTTATTTTTGATTTATATATTCTACCGCGCAGAAAAGAGTTAAAAGAGGACAAATGTATGCAGTTTGGTAATTATAACAAAAATCCAAGTTGGCACCTTAAACCAAGCTCAAAGAAACCGCTCCTTAAAAGAGAAAAATAATGATAACTTTGAGTTGAGTGAACAGAATTAGCGTCTGATTTTTTTACAGAATGCTTATAATTAGTATTTATCTAGGTACATGCATTTTTTGAACCTAATAAGTAATTCCTGAGAAAAAAAGAATGCTAAATTTTTCTGGACTTAAGCTATCTTGAATGGGGTGTATTGGTTAAGTCAAGTTTTCGTATTTACAATATATGCGAGGTTAATATTCATTGCTATTAATATCAGTTCTATACTTTAGGGCTACTTTTCAATGGCTTATCGGAGTAGATGCTTTACAATGCTATTTAAAATGACTCTACTTATTTTTTCATTTACACAAGCAAAAAATATTAATGCAAAGATTGCAAGTTTTTTACAGTGAGAAAATATCAAATTAATGTATTGGTAAAGCACCCGTCCGGCAAACGGGGGGATGTAGGTTCGAATCCTGCGTGAGTAGAAAATTTTTTCTTGGGAAAAATTACTCCTAATTATTACAGTTAAAAGCAGAAATACATTCATTTGTTAAAAAAATATTAATGTTTATAACTATCATAGCTAAATATATAACATTATTCCCGCAAGAGAAATTTACAACAGAACTGGAAGATGTGAACACAAGGATACTGCATAGCATTAGTTAAATTATTATTCATTCAAAATTCATATAGGGGCGAGGTGATTATTTTGAAAAAGAATAGAAGACTTGCTTGACTTTGTAGAAAAGAATTGCCCCGATACACCAAACATCTCAGGTTGTTTTATTGATTGGTGACACGTTGTTTAAGACTGCGCGCATTGGAGATAGAAGTTTGATACTATAATATGCAGTCTGAATGGGTACAGAGAGTGGGCATCGTAAAAATATCATTCAAAACTTTTCAGCCTTGCAATATTGCAATTTGAATATAGATTCAAGCAGTGACACCGAATAATTATCAAAAATCTGTTAATATGCAAAAAACTGCAAAAAATTATTTTGAATCTTCCCTACAAGCTTATCGTCTTGGTTTGATAAATTCCATTGTGTTTCCTTTATATTAAACTACACATTTCTAAATGCTTCATTAGTAATACTTTGTATATACACAAACCTAACACCCAAATCCGTGACCAAAAATTTCTACAGCAGCAGCGACCCGACAAGTAGTCGAAAAGAATTGGTAATTTTTCCCTGGAGGACGTAACAACCTCATGTTTATCTATATTTTCAAGGGTAACTTGTCGTTCTTACACCAACTAAATGTATGTATTATTAATATCACATTGCGAAGATGGTATCAGCAACAGAATTAATTTCTCTGTAAATCTTGCAATCATGCCCCAATAGCAAACGTTTTGAGTTTTTAATTAGAGTTCGCCGCAATAGAGAATGGTACATGTCGTCACCAAAAGCTGCGCGAAGCCTGACATCAATTACGCCCCGCTGCCTGCTACCACTGCCTGTTACTTAGCACTTGCGCATGTGACGTCATGTCTTTTTATTCTCTATTGTGACGAACTCTACCTACTGTTACAATGTCATCCAGAAATATTGAAAATAAAAGGGGGTCTCATTACTTTTTTGGGGAACAGATGTGGTTGTTGCTAGAACACCTTCATAACAATTAATTGACATCTATTGCATACGAACTGAAAAATGAAGTTTTATCACAAGATCGTGATTAACCCAACCTTTTCTTACTTTATTAAAAATCGTAGCAAATAAAGTATAACATTACTATAGTAGGTAACTAAATTATTTTACTACAGTAATTTACTGCAGTAGTTTTATGAATTATTTCTTTGGGGGCGTCTTAAATCTAAGGTGTATTCCGCACGTTCACCTTCCTTACAAGAGTTACGCTAAAAAATTGTTGAAGAATGCCAATTAATAACTCCAGAAATGTTGCAAAATGTTAGGAGAGCATTTGAAGCAAGATTGTAGTATTGTATAAAGGTTAATGGTCATCATTTTGCACATTTAATAAAGTAAAATACAAATTCATTCTAATCGTATTTTATTACAAGGCTGCAAATTATGCATTTTTGCTTAATGATTAAAAACAAATGAGTTTTTGATATTTGCGGCCGTAAGGAGAATTAACAGACCTTTTGAACGAGTGGTCACAAGGTCCATCTTCCCTGTTCAAATTTTAAAGGTACTCTTGCCCCCCAGGAATGATTTTAAATCGTCAGGCCCGTCATTAATAATAATAATAATAATTAATTAAAGTTGTTCCCGTTGATTAGACATCTGGCAGGTTTGGGAATTTGATACAAAATACAGCAGGTAAAGTGTTATTTGAGGTGGCTCGTTTCAATTGAAATCTCCTGCAAGTAGTGAAGTTTGTAGATAATTAGAAATGTTTCATTTTAGATTCTTTAGTAAATGAAATTTGCGCGAATAGTAAATGGATGTCATGAAAATAGTAGGTACACATTATGTCTGGAAAGAATGCACATTGCATTTATCAGCGGTATTATTTCAGCAAGATGCAACGATAACTAAAGGAACTATATATGTGTGCGTAACAAGGTAGGTACACACATATGGATGTGCCCCTTTCACACTGGCTGCTACAAAGGTTTCCGTAGAAACGCACATACTACGGAGATATTCATTCACATACAAATAGGTACGTGAAGAGGTATGCACAACAAACACTGACGAAACTAGAAAATGGTGGCAAATTACAACACAGCCAGTAATGTAGGAAACACAAGAGAAGAGAGTGAATGGAAGCGGGCTGGATCCGACGTACCTTTTATTGTTGCTTTCTTTTTGTTAAAGAATAGACAAACCAAACTACAAAAGTTGTACTCATAACTTGCTAGCTGCTATAGAAAATTATGTGGGTTGTTCGGCTTAATATTTGCATTTAGTTACTGGTCAGGCACGGAAAAGAAAATAATTATACATGTAGGGAAGCGAGAGCAAGAAAGATGAATAGAGAAACGCGGAAGTCGTAGATTTAGCTTGTGGACTTCTAGGTTGCAAATCCTGGTTGGATGAGAAGTGCATAATGGAAGGAGAAAAAATGGTTTTTAAGTGAGATAATTTTATGCCTTGCTTCTATTCGTCCTACAGAGCGTACACTCTGATTATTTTGGAATGCACAAATTTCATAAAATGCAAATAAGAGGATTATTCCGACACGGTACTGTTCTAAATTAATATATCAGAGCCACATCAAAGGGAATTTTAACTAAAGCGATAAGATCTCTGCGTAAATATAAACTGTATCGAAAATAGAAAGTGAAAACTTTAAATATTCAGACAGGAGGGGTAAATATATACTTGTGTAAGCATTTTATATAAAAATAATTATTTGAAAAGAAAATACATAGATAATTATAATACACATACCTCATTGTTTGTATTTTTTTTTATTAGAGACTAATAATGGTATTAACTATTTCGTAATACTACGTTATATCGTTTAATGTATTAGAAAATACTTTTATGTTATTAACTGTCTTCAGCGAATAGTTGATAACTTATACCTAGGGCGGCGGCAATGTTATGATGTTATTTTCGTTTGGTTTCAAGATAAGATTATAGAAGAATGTAGAACAGCCCTGTAAATATGCGAACGGCAAGCAAAGGTTAAGATATCTATTCAATACTACTTCCTTTAAGTATTTGTAAATTATTAGATAATTGTACTTTGAAATCATCATCTGTGATTTATAGAATTTTGTTTAAATATTTACAACAAAAAAATTGTTGTAAATCAATACCTCACTGACATTATCTATTGGTTAAAAGACTACTTCAAAAAGCATCATATGAGAAAATCATAATTATAATTCAACGACTTTATAAGTACAACACAAACTTGCTGAAGTAAAGTTAGATTTTATTCTAATCAAAAAAAAACTGAAAATTAAAAATAATATAATTATATGACATATAAAAAAAATAATTAGAGAGCAACCAAACGTTAAACCTGCACATATGACGCTATATTGTAGACCTTCAAGGATGGAAACTTCATCCTAAGTAAAATGCAATCTTAAAAAGCAAAAACATTTATTTCACTATAGTTTAGTTTAGTTTAGTTTAGTTTCATATTGTTTGGGGCAGTAACACTGGATACAATGTGTCAAAATACAAATGTAGAATACAACAAACAAATTTTTTTAGAAGTAAATAATTTACAGAAAAACAAATAGAACAAACAAAAACGACAAAAAAATGTGTATAGTCAAGAACAAAAATATTCATTAATGGAGTAATGAGATTTTTCTATTAGGAGCGCTCTAACCTGTTTTTTAAATTGTTTAGTGCAGTCTGTGCTAGTGATTGTATCTGGCAAGCTATTATATACTCTTAGGCATTGAATTATAGGCGATCTCTTTGTAGCTGATAGGTGGTGCTTGGGTATCGTCAGTTGCTCTATATGGCGGGTGGTATAAGGGTGATGTTTTTTGTATTTATTAAATATTTCAAAGTTTTGTTTCACATAGACTACCGATTTATAGATTAAAATGCCGGGAAAAGTTAAAAAAATATCCTTGCAACTGTCGCGGTTTTTAATGTTAAAAATCAGTCTTATGAGCCGCTTTTGTGTTATGAATACTCTCTCCCAACCAGTTGCCACGCCCCATATAATAACATTGTACGAAAGAGCAGATTATGCCAACGCGTAGTAAATATCTACTAGTCTTTTCTTTCCAATTTATATTTCAACTGATTAATAACATAATAAGCTTTATTCAATTGTGTGCACACGTTCGCTATTTGTTTTTTCCATTCCAGCTTATCATCTATGGTAACACCTAATATTGATGCACCATGCGTACAAAGAATATTTGCAGTAATATCTGGGGTTTTGCGTCTATGGAAATTTAATATTTTAGTTTTATTTTTATTAAAATTAATCGGTTTGTTTTGCACTACTCTGCCATATCTTGCAATGTACGCGTTATCATAAATGAAAGGTCCGCAGAATTTTCACCCGTTACTATTACCGTTACATCATCAGCAAACAAAATCGTGTGTCCATAATTAAAGTATTGCGGTAGATCGTTTAATAATAATAAGAATAATAGGGGGCCCAACACCGACCCTTGGGCTACTCCCTTGTCACACGCATACTCCCGCGAATACACGTTGCCTACTTTGACAGTCATAGACCTACCGTTCGAAAAAGATGTCAACCAGTCCAGCGGCACGCCCCTAAAGCCCATGGAATACAGTTTTTCAGCCAATATATTCAAGTCAACACAGTCAAAAGCGCGCGTTAAAGGGAAAAATATGCCAGCTACGTTTTTATTTGCGTCTAGAGCTTCATATATGATTTCTAAGCTCTGAAATAGTGCTGTTTCCGTGGAATGTTTCCTAGTAAATCCGTGTTGCTGCGGACATAAAAGATTATGATATTCTATAAATTTCATCATTTGATCATATGCAACGCGTTCTATGACTTTAGATATTGAACTCAGCAAGGATACTGGTCTGTAATTCTCCATGTTAGCAGGATCTTGTTTTTTAAACAGAGGTATAACTGCTGCTTTCTTTAATTGTATGGGAAATCTACCATCTACAAACGACTTATATAATATATATTAGTGGTTCAATGATGTCGTCACAAATTTTTTTTTTAGCAAAAAGTCACTAACTCCATCATTGCCACAAGATTTTTTGTTTTTCAAATTTTTGATACACTTTGATATGAAATCAGGACAAGTTGGAGAAAAAAAGAAACTGCTTTGATATATATCCAAATAACCTACACCTACTGTTGAAGTACCATAGTTTAATTTTACTTGATTTTTGGCAACAGTTAAAAAATATTTCCCGAATGCATTACTAATTACTTCCCTGTCAGATGTTAATACATTATTCACATTAATTTCAATATTGTCCTGATTCCGTGAACTCTTACCACGTGTTTCATTAACAATGCCCCATAAACACTTTTTCTTATATCCCTTTGATGTAAAGTATTTGCTTTGAATAAAAGAAACTTTTCTGCCGTTTTTATTTCTGGCATCTGAGTACTTAAGGTTCTTTTTTTTTCGAGTTTCCATGTAAATCATTTAAGGGGTCTGGGAGTGGTTCCCGGGCCATATGGAATGACATTTATAATTTTATGTAAATATTACATATAGTTTAAAAAGAATCTTTAAGAGTTATAAAAGCAGCCGATCTACAGGCCGTTCTTCCAACCTTCGAAACATCGAGGGATGGATTTTGTGACATAGACAACAACTGGGAACGAAGTGAAAACGTAAAAAGAAGTGTCTGATGACACTTATTTTTAGAGGCGATCCTCCATTCGACTTATGCTAAACTTCTTAATGAAAGAAAAAGGAAACCTAGGCAATTTTCTTTTGATTTTTTCATCGAAAATTTTTCTTTTCTTAGTTTAATTACATAATAAATTTACTATTTTTTTTTTTGAAGTGAAGAAGGGTAGACAGCTATAGTCCAGGCGCTTGGGCTAGGTGCTCATTGTATCGTCCCTATTAGATCTCTTACTTCCACTCGAGCAGCTTGGTGTTCCCTATAAAGACCAGTATCCTGTCCAGTGGAAACTTGAGAACCCTCGAGGGCTCCAATAAGTTGCAATTGCTCACATGTGCAGTGTAAACTTCTTTCTTCCTGTAGTTCGCACCTTCTGCACCACGGTTCGCTTACTCGACCTTTGTTGTATAGATGCTTTTTCAGGGGACAGTGTCCAGTTACCAGCCCAGTAATGGTTTTAGCTTTTTCTTGCTGCGTTTGAGTAGGTTATCAGAGAATTTAGCATCCCCATCGCCTATCAGCGCCTTCAATCCATCTGCTTACCAAAAATCTGCCTTTTAGCAGAGTTTTTGGTAATCCCACATATGGGCTCTTGACCTATGAAGTGTCTTTTAGAGGCCTCCTTGGCTAGTTCGTCGGCTATTATATTGCGCTTTATATCCTCATATCGCGGCACTCATATCAGAAACACCAACTAGTTTTGACTTAGTTATAGGGTTCGAAACTGTCTTGACAGTAGCCCGGCTATCAGTCACTTATTTTCCTCCTCAGATAGCCCCCCATTGCAATCATTTCTGCGGAGACTGCAAGCACGAATACCTCTGCCTGGAATTTACTATTTTAGTTACATTGAACAGGGAAACTGGTTCTTAAAATAAAATATGTTATAATTATTTTCTGTGCACCTCATTTACTTCCATATGGCGATTAATTTGAAACTTTTGAACGACGTCTCGTTTTTTCAACTTTAATACGTTTTACTTCAGAAAACGCCCTCCATTTTTTTTTATCCAATTATAACAGATAATTCATACAAAAAATATATTTATCTTTGTAACGTTCTTTACAGTTATTCCAAGTAAGTGACTACGAATTACATTTGTGAAACTAAGATGTGTCACAAGGTAGATGTGATCAACTACTAATCTCTTGTATCACGCTGCACCGTCTTCCCGATAGCGACCACTGAGCTGACAAGATAAAGAAAACTTTTAAAATTCATTCCCTCCAGCGAAAGAACACAAACTTCTCCCATTTTCCACTTTATACCGTGGATGCTGGAGTACGTATATGTGCGCCGTGATTGTCTCTGGTGGCTTATTCCTAACCCCAAGGGGTCGCCGCCGGCGATGACGCTCAGATCTTAGATTAAAGTGCGAAAGCGTTTTGCGGACCGCTTCCGCGTCCCTAACATCTTCCGCACGAATAGAATTATTACGCAGAGCATGCAGTGACAGAACGAGAAAATTTAATTAAAAAGATTTCCGAGCGGCGCTCACCAAATATCGTGGCCACGACCTTTGACTCAGAGCAGTGGGAAGCAGGAGTCGGCACAAAAAGACGAAGCGAGAACCGAGTTTCTTGTGAACTAGTTGTAAATAAATGTGGACGGGCGAGTAATTGTTTAGAAAGGAAATGTGGTAATGTCTTTAAAGTCGGATTTTGCCCGTTCGACCTTTTACAAATATTTATTAAAGGAAAGATGGTAAAAGCTGCCCGTGACTGCTGACTTTAACCATTGATTTTTCCAGTTAGATGATCTAATCGTATTACCATTTTGCTATTTGCTAGGATTTAAGCAAGCAAACACATTTATGGTTAGTAAGGTTATATTATGTTCGACTATTAACTTGGTACATATTGTCATTATGAATTGCTGTAATAAATTCATTGACTAACCATAAGTGTTTATGTTATCATCGTAATTCCACCTTTGTACAACGCAATATTAATAGAAATGATTATTCCAACAGCGACATTTTTGTATGGTTATTCAAAGAATAATACATGAATTTGACATTAATCCCATTCAGAGCCAGCTACAAACATTTAAAGATAGGGTTAGTTAGTCTGTTTAACAAATAGTCGCTCATATCTCAAAATTTATTAAAGATAGGTATAGAGAATGCTGATATAAAATGATAGAGAATGATATTTACTTTCTAATTTCGAATTAAAATACAGGGTGTTCTAAAAATTGAGTTTTCTGCTTTTGAAAATATGTCACTTTGTTCCTCAGTTTTGAACGCCCTGTATGTTAGAATGTAAAGTGTGTGTACCGTTTCTTAGGGTTATATCTACATTCATAGCATATCAAATTTGGAGTCTCTACTTGCAGTATTAACCGAGATATTAATTACTCAATGGTGCAATGATTATAATTAAAAAAAAAAGAAAAACTTAAATAACTAAAAAACGACAACATGTAGCTATAGGAATAACTAATGAATACTGACGTATTTACGGTAATAGAATCCAAAAATGAATAAAAAATTATATCATTCTATTTAAAATAACAAAGTTGACATTCATTTCCGGTCAACCGGAAGTGATATTTTGGTTAAAATATTTTACATTTATAGTTTCAATACATAATGGTAAACAGATAATGGTACCAAAATCTCAAATATAAGTAAATAATAGAACGTCATAAACTTTTAATGAACCAATTACGTGGAATACCCTGTATATACACTATAGCATTGGTATATCTAATTATTTCGTATCACATTTTTGTTACAGACTACGTCCAGCAACAAGAAATTGACTACGACAATATTTTCAAATTCTATTGTATGTACGTACTGCTATTGGACAAGCAATCCATATTTGCTGAATGTATTTTGAAGTGCATATTTTGATTTGCTTAAAACAGCTGTTTCAGTTTACCGAGAATTTTTCACAATAATGTTTAGTTTGTTCAAATTTAGTTAAAGAGTTTATTGTTTTATTTGTTTAATTAAGTGTTAAGTTTTTTTAAATTAATTCCATTCATGTATTTGTCTAGCGTTTGCTAGTTTGATTTAAAGCTTATTTTACTAGATTTTGTCGTTGAGTTGTTTACGACTGCGTTGTAAGATTTTAATAGAGGGATTCTTGTAAGAAAAACGATTGTAGAGTTTTGTCAGGGAGTTCCTTGTTCGACTATTGACGTGAGTAGACGTATTTTTCAATCTTTGTTGCAATTTTGTTATCCATTTGATTTAGTAAATTTAACATTTCTGATTTGATTTTATTTAGTCCATCAAGGAATTTATATTGTAATAATTGTTAATATATTGACTTGTACACGTAGTAGATATAAGATCATTTATTATTTTTGTTCGGGAAGATACATTTTAGTCAATTTTTTCACATTATAGTTTTAAAGAGTTAATTTTTTCGTTATTAAATTTTTCTGACTCATTTTTATTTTTTCAATCACCTCGTTTGGGTGAGTAGAAGCATTATTCTTGCTTTTAGTTATTTTTAGTAATTTTCTAGAAATTGTCCACGCTCAGTTTATTTTAATTTGAAACCACGTGGATTGAATTTGAAATTGTAAGATTGTGGATAATCTTCCTGAACAAACTAATCTTTTGCTTTGCATAGAAAATAGTATTATCCTATTGTAATTTAGAATCTAGTGCAGTTTTTATTTTAGGCCAGAACCTTCAGTTCACGGTTTTTTCTGCACAAATTGTAATTTAACCCTTTTTGATTAATAAAATCTGATTGTTAATTTTCTTCGTTTGGGTTAAAAATTCTGTTCTTTTATTTCTAATTAAACCTTTTCAATTTTTCGGGTAATTAAGAAAGTCTGATTTCATTCACCCACATTTTACTTTTCGTGGTTAGATTTAAGTTTTAATTCGCGAGGGTAACTCTGAGATTAATTGTTCTTGAGCGCCTTTTGTAATTTTATCCGTTGAGATAGCTAATTTAATTTCTCTTGTTCACTTTAAAATTGATTTTGCTTTTTCATTTAATTCATTCAGTACACAGCAGTACGTTATGACACTACTGGCATTATATTGGTTGCGGCAACTGCTGAAAATTTACATTTAGAACGGTTTTACATTAAAACTGCATCCTTGAATAGTATAGTTAAAGAGGAAGAATGTTTAAAACAGCAGGAAGGTTTTTCTGGCAGAAACCGTAGAGGTGTTTATTGAAAATAAGTCGGTGCACCGTTTTAAGCAAACACCACAATACTGTAAGAAAAAAGTAAATTTAAAAATAGTACTGTACGTCCTTACCTTTTCCACTGAAAACAATATGTTGGTCTTGTTACTGGAAGTAGCAAATAAGAAATTACTGTTTTTCTAAATATACAAAAAAATAATGTAACGACAAATTCCCTAAACAATATGAAAATGAATCTATTGCTGTACGTAAAGAGGATATTGAAAAGATTTCGAATCGAATACCCGCATAAGCCGTGAAGACAGTGATCTCGATAAAGCAATCTCACCTGAGGTGCTAAATCTCGAGAGGGGAGAGAGTTCTCTCAAGTGTCTCACAAGAGTATCACATTCTAATTTAGCAGTAGACAAGGTGGCTTGAATATCTTTTATAATAAAAAGGAAAATTTGAAGGCCTATAGTAATGATGACTTTGCTGATGAAAAGAAATCCACATGTTCAACAACCAGAATAGCTGCAATGATCTTTGAAGACGCAGGATCATGTTTTCAAGAAACGCCGCTTGTGACGTTCAAAACAAACCACTAGTGATAGGAGGTGAAAACATTCCATAAGGTTAAAAGAGCGAAATACTTTGGGTTACGGTTTGATCAAAGACTTATATGGAACAAAGTCACTATTGCCTAAATAGATGCTAAATAGGAGGCTATGTGGTAGGAATTAGGGCTTTAGCGGAGCAGTAGAATGGTGGCCAAAGATGCGGCAGGCAGAGGCGACCAAAAGGCTGAGTGGCGTTCAAAGACTGGCGTGCCTGTGTACCACGGGTGCATTGAGTTCGACCCCCAATGGAAGTAATTCTAAACCTACCATCGCTACATATCTACATACAAGGAACTGCAAGGTTTACAGCATTACATAGACACGCACAGATAAGTAAATCGCATGGTGTTGACTATCAAAAACTATTAGATGAACTTAAGGAAGGACCCCTTTTGGAGATGCTATGTGGTACCATATAGTTAAAAAAATTCAACCTAGATAGAAAATATCAGATTATAATACCAAATAAGAAGAATGGGAGACAACACTCCAGTAAGAGCGGACTCATTTGTGTTAAAGATTTTGCCAGCTGTTAACTTAAGCTTGCCCACCTTTTGTCCCAACGTATTTGAAAACTCGCTGCCAGAATCTTTCTTAAAACCCAAAGCTTTCTGCCGGAGTATTAAACAAAACCTGTTGCGGTCAAAGGATTCTCACTAAACAACCGACTATCTTGATATTACAAACTTGTGCATTACATTAATGGACAGATGATCACTGTATCTAAAATGAAAAAAAATAGAGTAACTCTACAGATTACATGTTGACCAGCAATAAATGTATTGAATAGAAGTATCATCACCCTTTGCACCTCTATTAAATTCAGTTATCCTAGTAGATTACAGCAAGTTTTTGTCAAAGCACTGTTCAAGAAATAATTCCCGTTTTCTTATCTAGCACATTAGGAGAAAGGGAATCTTAGCAAACTTTAAATACTTCAGCTATCTTTTTACGGCTTAGTTTGTCGTCAGACGGGAATAGCTACCTTTCCTTTTAAGTGTGCGCATAAATTTAGGTGAAAGTCGGTAACCTGACGCTGAAGCTTTTATAATTTTATTACTTTCTTCCCGGTTGTCATAGGCATTGAAGTTCCGGAGATCCGGAATCTCTTTCTCCTGAATTTATTACGTCAGTCAGAGCGCTCCTCTAGAGAGCCGTCTAGATTTTATGTTAATTTGGCATTTGCATTTTAACCCAAAATTATTTCTTCTTTAATTGTTTGCCATTCATCGCCCTTAATTCACCGCCAAAATAAGAATAGGGCCCTAATAGAAGACAAGCTAACTGGAAGTTTAATCTGAAGGATTATAATTTAGGAATCCAGGAATTATATCAGAAAAGTTTTTGTAATATGATAATATTATCTGTCTGTTCACTCTGTGTGTATTCGTAATTAATCGGATAGTGTAATTTATTCATTGAATTATTTTAATATCGGTTTGCAACGGAATGTTCTATTACTGTAACATTTAGATTGTAATATTATATATACTTTACTGTGCAGTTCCATGTAAACAAGATTAATTAAAACGCCCTAGTGAATACATATCAGACCATAACAGTAATGTTGACAATTTTTCAAGGAATAAGATGAAAGCCAAATAATACCATGTTTATATGTATACATATAAATCAAATTACATCTTCATATGTTCTGCACACATTTGAGGTATGTATCCTATTACGCTTTGCAAATAATAATTATGTTGTCATGACAGGCTTATGGTGTTGCAGGTATATTTAGTTTAGTGTAGTGATATTAATATTTAGTCATTTATGATATAAATTATGACTGCTTGACAGTCATAGATGTAGTCACTGTGACTAATCACACATGTAAATATTTTGTCATAACGCATTTTGTAAACTAAGAAAGGGAAAACTCGTTGGAAATTTAAAAATCTATTTTTACATCAATTAATTTCATTTCAAATTGTTATTTTAAACAAAGTTTTAGGTTGTCATTCACCGGTTAGTAAACAAAAATATAAAATTGACCTACCGTTCCTTGAAAAAAAAAAAAAACACGAGTACGCTAGATAGCGTTGCTTATGAATAGATAGAGTTTTCATTGATTGCTCTTAGAAGTTAGATCATTGTTCGAAGTTTATTTGTACCTTTATTCCTAAAACAGCAATTCCCTGAATAGTTTACCATTGAAATACTCCCAAGTCAGTTATTTTGAACAGAAGATCTTACCAAAGTAGAAAAGTTATAATATTGTCGTCTACTTTTAAATAATTCCATAGCTTATTCTAAATTTCAAAATTCTAAAATAACAGTCTAACAAACCCCAGAAGATTTCTTATTCTCCCGTTCCCAAAAAAATCCCAATTGTTTCAGATGTCCAAATTCAAGAATTTTAAGAATATTATAAAAACGAATTCCTGATTTTTTTCCAGTTATTTAAAGTTACATATACTTATTTTCCTTAACGAGCTTCATTGCTACTTTAAGTAGGAATAAATATTAATTTGCACATTTAAATAATTATTGCTTTTTATTAAAAAAAAAAAACATTAACCATTAAATAATCATTAACTGCGCACCAGTTTTCTTATAATAGTAAATAAGATGTTATTAAATATCTGTTGTATGTTTTATATTGTTTTTCACAAATAAAAATGCTGTTTATACTATTGTAGTAAAAAAAGGTTTGTTTAATTCATGTTTTGAAACATTGTGAGGTCGGCAACCAGATTTACGCCTCTAGATCGAATTGTCAAACTCCATTATATTATTATATGTTGCTTTGTTTTTCAGAACACAATGCCCGGGATTTCAAAATTTTATTTTTTTAAAGTTCAATACCAGTTTATTATTATATTCAATTTATATTATTTTTATTTAGCTTGTCCGTTTACGATTTTTTTTTTATTTTTTTTTTCAATAAAATCAATTAATTAATTAATTATCGAAAATCGATGTAAAACACTAACTGTACAAATGAAAGAGACGTTTCAAACCAAAACAAGCTTAAATCTTTATTTATTTATCCAAATGCTATGTTTCATCATCATTGAGACTCTTTGATCACAAGGTACGTATGTTGGAATCAGTAACATACTATATAAGACAATCTTTTAAATACAAAATACTTGTGCGAACTTTCCTGGCATTTTTAAATACTAAATGAGGTTATGGAAATGTCATATAATAAGTTAAATTTTATTTAAAACGGCGCCATCTACCCGTAAACAGCAAATACTAAATTTTAATGCAAACGATTATCTGTGATTATCGATATTTGTTAATGATAGCTATTTTATCACAGATCAAACTCAGTGATATTTTTTTACAACCCTTACGTATAAAAATTACTAAAATAACTAAACTAAATGGCAGTCGATATAAATCTAACCCCAAATTAACGTATGGTGAAATAAATTATAAAAATATAAGTTTCTGTTTAAATTTGAATGGAAACTGAAATAATTCCTCTCTGTTTTAGGTGTGGTAATTCTATAGAATACTAACTTGAAAATGACACGACACTTGGCAAACTCTGGTACTGGAGTGGAGGTTCATTTAGACGGGCCCCCGGTCTCGATCAATGGCATGGAAAGGCAATCTGGTCGAGAATTCTTCGTAGGATATTTTTATAGGAAACTTTCTTGGCAAATTGCAGGTATTCGATAAGGATTAAATATACAGGAACTGTATCGATACTTTTTAGGTAACACTTCTTGGAACTTTGATAGATTTTTTAAAATTGTGGCATAAAAATCGTTATAGGAAAATGAAGATAACCGTCGTCTCTGGTAGCCACCAACAGAATGAGGATTCAAATAAATATTCGTCAGTTAACAGCGTTCGATTGTTATCACACAGGTCGACCAACCTGAATTTTGAAAAGATAAACTAACCGACATTAAAATGCCGTTATTTTTTCTAGTTTGAAGGGAATACGCCAAACGTTAATAACAAAACATCCCGAGGAAAGAAAAATCTCTCCGAGCAAATATACATAAACATAAAAAAGATACCAGGTCAGCTTGAATTAACATATAACATACAGTTTACATTACATAAAGGCAATGTTTAGCATATAATGCTAATGTTGTCCATTTTTAAATAACTATCTTTAACAAATTCATAATTGCGCCTGTAGAGTAGGCAATGAGCCACAACGCCTCACTCGAATTACCTTGTCCTTTAGTTTAGAACCTTGTTCTAAATGCCTTTCAAATAGATTCCATACCTCAGATATCATAGTAATGTATACATAAATTTAAAACTTTATATTAACGCGCTATTTTTATTTGCTACTTATTGAAACAAGCATCTAGCACGCTTTATTGCTATCTTAGAGAACAACATTGACAAAACAATGAAAAATCTTGCTTTGTTAAACAGCATAGTATTGGCTCGCCTGTTCCTGATTTGGGGTAAAAGAAACTAGAACTAAGAAAGAACAAAGAATCGCTAGATAGGTAGCACATTAATGATAAATGTAATATATTAGCTTATTTAATAAGCAAAACAACATCTGCAGTTGTTTCATCATCCGCTTGCGGTATATCTGTCCTTCTACGCTAGTGAGTCTGGTGTTTTCTTTTTTTATCTACTCACCTGCTGCATCATGTATCGAAGTTTTGGTAATTACCAGACTCGTTTTATAAATATTCCTCCAGAGCCCTTTCTTGCTAGAAGAAAAAAACATTTTCTTATATTTTTAGAGGAGTAAATACAGCCTGATCTATTTGATGCCAATGAGGCACCCTCACAGAGCCAAATCTCCCTCCTCAGAAATATTCTGTTGCCGGAGTAAAAAACCATTACCGTAATTGACCAAAACAAAATTCGAACCTGTGGTCTCTAGTAATGGCAATCACTCTACATAAAAAATAATAATTTCTTAAGGTAAAAGCAGTTTGATTTTTCTATTGAATTGCATTAAGCTAGTTCTAACAAGATTACGACACATTGACTGGCTGACAGACGAGCGTCAGAGGAATACGTATTACGTGAATGCTTTGTACCTATCACATTTAAAACAAATTACTTAGTGCACCGACGACAATTAACTAGTTTAGTTGATACTAAAGAACAATGGATAAACTGAAACGCGCATTCGACTGGAAAACAGTCCTGCTTCCGCCATCTTTCAATGTGGAAAGATGGAAGAATAGGCCATAATAAACTATACTTGCGTATTGTGTACTGTCAAAAGGAGTAAATGCCATTATTTGACTTTTTAATTGAAAGCTTTGCGCTAAAAATAGAAGTGTGTTTATACAGTATTTCAGGCGAGCTTCCTTAATTACTAAGATGTAATTTGCTACATATTTTGTTTGTCACAAATATTGTATCTAATTGTATCTGTTGTTGTGAAAAACCAAAAAAGGAATATGTTCTTTCCAATCCTCAAAATTTTATTATGATTATAACCGGTTTCGACTGATTACCATCTTCAGGCGTAATACGTCGTAGACGTGGCTTTAGAAACTCTAATGACGTGTTGTGCCTGGTGATGGCAACTAGCCGGTTGTAATCACAATAAAATTTTGAGGATTGGATAGAACGTATTCCTTTTTGCTTATTGTAGTACCTAACTTCAAAAATCCAACAATCCAGAATTTACAATAATATTTAAATAAATATTTATACAAAATCAATACATTTAAAATAACTAAGCTTAAATAAAATTTTTGCAGATACAGGATTAAAACTGATGCAAATATTAATAGTTTTAACAGGTTTATCTTTCAATTATAATCGTCTTACTGACAATAAGAGTTATTGATAAATTGTGAATTGGAAGTCTTATTTGAAAAAAAAATTATTAAGTATAAATCATAATAATCTTTATTCATGGTCAACATACAATTGGATTGAATAGATAGGAAATATATAAGTACGCACTATGAATTGTTTCTTATTAAAAACAGCAAATAACAGATGGAAGGCGTAATCCGTATAGCTGGAATCATGCTGTTTAGATTCAGCCACAATCAAAGATGGCGACCGACCGTTTAGCGATTTTTAAGTACACAGCGTACGTTCCAATGTTGTATATGGTTTGTTGGGTTTAATACAAACTTAAACTGTTTATAACTTAGGCAATTTCAATTTCTCATATGTGCAGATTGCATGTAAACTCGTTTCCTCCTGTATTTCGTATCTTCTGCACCACGGTTCGCTTACTTGACCTGTGTTGTATAGATGCTTTTTCAGGGGACAGTGTCCGGTTACCAGCCCAGTAATAATTTTAGCTTCTTTCTTGTTACGTCTGAGTAGGTTATCAGAGAATTTAGCATCCTCATTCCCTATTAGCGCTTTAATAAGGAGTTGACCTTCAGTCGACCTCCATTTCTTTGTACTTTCTTTATCTAACCAGGTCCAAATCTTCCTTTTAGCAGAGTCCTTGGTAATCCCACGTACGTGCTCTAGGCCTATGAAGTGTTTTTTAGAGCCCTCCTTGGCTAGTTCTTCGGCTATTACATTACCCTTTATATCCTCATGTTCCGGCATCCAAATCAGAGACACCGTGTGGTCTCGTGCCAGTGCATTGAGGAATTGTTTGCAGTCTCTAACTAGTTTTGACCTAGTTACAGGGTTCGAGACTGCCTTGATAGCAGTCTGATCATCTGTCATTATACTTATTTTCCTCCTCATGTAGCCTCTCATTGAAATTATTTCTGCGCATGCTTTCCTAGGCTTATGGATATGCTTTGATTCGACTTAATGGTAAAATATGAACAAGATCATATATGAAATTGTTTTGATAAATCTATTATTACAAAAAGGATCTAGCTATAATTTTATTTTGTTCCTCTAGGTGTTTTTTCATAGAAAGTTCGTCCCTTCAATTGAATTAGAAATAAGCAAGTAAATCGCTGCTTTTTCAAT
Organism: Protaetia brevitarsis; assembly: GCA_004143645.1. NCBI lineage: Eukaryota > Metazoa > Arthropoda > Insecta > Coleoptera > Scarabaeidae > Protaetia > Protaetia brevitarsis. The sequence continues at coordinate 143,574 of RXPK01000015.1, read as the reverse complement.
ATTCTTACTTTTGATATAGTACATCTATTGTAAATAACTAAACAAGTAAACTTGCATTGATATTTGTAAAGTTAAAAAAGATATAAAGAGATTGTGCACATTTATTTATTTATGTAAACTATATATACCGTATTATAACTGAAATAAAACAATTTAATATATTAATATAACGCACCCAGGTAACTAAAGAGAAGTAAAGTTTATGATAATTCAAATATAAGAAAAAAATTCGAACATTTAGTTGAAATAAACGAGGAAATACGTCGACGTAAAGAAGAGAATTAGAAATCAGAATTATTGCATAAAATCCATTGGCGGCAACTACAAAGGTTTTAATTTTGGGCGGCATCTTTGTCGCGCACCATAAAGGGTATTATCTTTCGAGACGATACCCTTCTCCGTTGTAGATTACGATGGCATTGCATTTAAAGTAGATACGTTAGAATTACGCCTACAAATTCGTTTTAGGAACCTGGGTCATATTTTTTTGAATTAATTGCACATAGATATATGGTATGTTTTGTTTATAATATCTGTTCCCTTGTAGTTTCTCATGTTTATACTATACGTATTTGCAGTACAACCTGCACACATACGATATGCGCTTCACGTAATCCAACATAATCTGTAATATAATAGTATATCGACTGACTTCAGAAAGCGGTAAGACCTATGCTAACAGAGTGTTACTAATTACAAACACGGATGCTTTAGAAAGGATATAAGTGGTTCCTTGCATTATCAACAGACCCAATGTATTAAATTAGGGTTAAGTTTATAATCTAGTTAATGTCTACACACAGACGTTTAGTTGAAATGCATGAGCAGTTACGGATGTAACAGCTGCCGTCGCCCATAACCCGTCGATGTTAATAGCAATTTCGTGTTATTCGGTACCCCTATATAACGTAACTCAATAAATTCCGTGGTTTCCGGCAAAACGTCTTTAAGCGCCATAAATTGAAAATTAATTTATCGCCTATAGCCTTACGCTTGGATCTGTGTTAAAATAACAATCTTGTAGAGGCGCTCTTTAATTTTGAAGGGTGGGTGGCATCGAAATGAGATTACGGGAATTAAAGGCTAAATTGAAGCTGATCACTAAATATATCTGTTTCACAAATTGGGTGCCACCCTATATAAGCTTGCTAACGTCGTAATAAAATGCATATTATCATTAAAATACGTAACAATAAATTCTTCTTATATATACTGTTGAATCACTCGTCGTTTAATAGAATTTTACGTGCAAACTATTTGGGAGAAATTTCGAGGCACTAATTATGACGAAAATTTAGTTGCTTCTCTGACAAAAAGATTAGCAGAGTGTATTACCAATAATGGTTATTATACCAAATATTAATTCGAACTTCTGGGAATATATTAATGCCGATTAGATAATACATGTTAAAATTGTAAATAAAGTATTCTCTGATAAATGCTGGTGATATTATTTTCCCATTGGCTACATAAGTACTTCTTATTATTTTAAAGTGAATAATTCATTGGATAAGTATTAAAACACTGTGATTCAACTTTTGGCAATTCCTTTTTTTAATTTTTCGAAACACTGTACTGGTGCATTTTTTATTATTATACAGGGTGTCTTCCCGTTGAGTTGCATAATTTCATAGGGTTATTCCTTGCATCAAAATTAGCAAAACACTTCCACTCAGCATAGGTTCAATTCTCAACCGTTTTCAAGATAAGGGTGGTTAAAAGCGCTTAAAGTCACTGGTTACGGTAACTAATTTAGATGAATCATGGATGCATTTGGCTCGAATTTCGGCATGAAATGATTGCTAAGGAACGATTAACTTAAATTACAGTCTTACTTCTACAATAATGAGCCGAAATGGTTAAGTTTTAATGATTTTAATAAACAAATAATGCCGTAAACATTTAAAGTTCCTCAAAATGGCGACCCTGCACTGCCAAACACAACTCTGCTCTTTGACCCAGTCCTCCTATTCAGTTGACATTTTCCATGTTTCCACGAACTTCCCGAAATGCCCGATGGATTTTACTTACCAGTTCTTCTTTGGTAGCCGGCTTTCTTTTGCCATAGCGATGGCCTTAACATTGCCCCAGAGGAAAAAGTCGAGGAGGGTTAGGTCCGGTGAGCGCGGGGGCCATGCGACAGCTCCATTGCGTCCTATCCAGCGGTTTGGAAACGCAGTGTTAAAAAAGTCGGTTACCACCCTTCCATAGTGTGCCAGACGATATCGTCATGAGCAAACCACATCCTATTACGGACGTTCAAGGGGATATCTTCAAGAAGAATGGGAAGCTCTTCTTCTAGGAATCTCCTGTAGATATGGCTAGTCAATGTTCCACCAAAGATTTTCAGTCCCAGGATAACATTTCCGATGATTCCTTCCCACACATTAACCGAAAATCGGTGCTGAAATCTACTTTCTGACAAAGCATGAGGATTTTCGTTGCTCCAGGTGTGCTCGTTATGAGAGTTCTTAATCTCATCACGAGTGAAGGTAGACTCATCAGCGAACAAAGCAATTGGGAAGAGATCCTGGTTCTCTAGGATCCACGAGCAAAATTCTTCCCGTTTCGCATAGTCTGCAGGTAACAGATTTTGTACTTGTTGTATGTGGTGAGGATGCGGCCCATTTTCACGTAAAATTCTGTGAATCGACGCTCTTTTCTGTCCTGTGGTGGCAACCATTCTTCTTATGTTGGTTCTTCGATTCTCAGAAACTTCATGAAGAACAGCTTCAGTGTGGTTTCTTCGCGCAAGCTCTCGCTCATTAGTCTTTTTCGGGAAGGATCCTGTTTACCGGAGCGATATGAAACAGTTCATGATGGTTGTCTGACAAGGATGTCTTCGGTTCGGGTAGCGTTCTGCGTACTCTCTTGCAGCTGCTGAAGCGTTTCCTCCACAATAGCCACACAAAAATATCTTCTCGGCGTACTCTTCCTTCGTAAAAAGGGGCATTTTTAAAGGTTTTACGAGCGAAATGCAAAACTGTCAAAAATACAACAAAACTGCTGAAATGACAACTGTCAAAAAGCCTATGTCAAGTGCATTGGATCTAAATAAGTTACCAGTCGAGCCAAGTGCGTCCATGATTCATCTAAATTAGTTACCGTAACCAGTGACTTTCAGCGCTTTTGACCACCCATATCTCGAAAACGTTTGAGGATTGGACCTATGCTGACTGGAAGATTTTTGCTAATTTTGATACAAGGAATAACCCTTTGAAGTTATGCTACTCAACGGGGAGACACCCTGTATAATATCACAGCTGTTTCCCAAAAGCAATAAAATTAAAATATATAAATGAATTAGAATTTGAAACTCATTTCGTTCTATAAATGTAGACCAACCACTACAATTGATCTGAGTAGTATAGAGGCCTACCGCCTAGCACCATCCCTTTCTTACTAACACCAAAACCGTAAAACTTCTAATATTACGTTACCTCTTGCACCACTTAAAAACCGTGTTCGTCCAAACTTAATATGTATCTGTATTATCTATGGTGAGTAGAATTGCCACTAAACAAACAAATAAAAGCATGTAGAAGTTTTGGTTAATATATACAATGAATGTGGGTATCTTGAAAATAACGAAGGCTGGCACGTTTTTAAAGCAGATATATCAATATAGTCTGCACTAGGCCTGAACTAAAAGCCTATGACATAATCTAAGACGGCAGCCGTACATAAGTGCTTTTGCTGTAATGGTCACCTGTACTGTGGTCTGTTACCTGGTCTTACCTAGAAAGAAATAAAATCAGCTATTAATGTTTCATTTGGTATCTGTAATTAAAAATGAATGAATGGATAATGAAATTAGTTTTCTAAACTCGGTTCAGTTTTTGAAATAAACGTGTTCATTTTATTTTCAATATTAAATCTGACAGATGTTATAAGTGACGGTTACTAGATATAGTTAAAAAAATAAACTTTTCGTACGTCAAAATAAGTGATTTGACAGTAAAAACAAATTTTAATTTGACGTAAATATTTCCGCAGTTATTTTTTCATCAGTGTAAATCGCAATGGTCAGTGGCAAAGAATTTCGATCGACGCTACACAAGCCTTTACCGAACGCTGTTCAACCTACAGGATGCAGAGTGGTACCGGCGTTCACTATTCAAGCTATGCAGAAAGGCACATGCGTCTTACCCCAACCCAAGAGCGATCCGTTTAAGGAGCAACCGCCGAAATCGTTAAATTTCAAGGTGAATTACAATAGAGGCGAGTTTCCTATCATTCTGGAACCCAATAAGACCAATGTTTCGTGGAAAGCTGACATTAAAAAACTGGACTATCACCATTACCTTCCCTTGTTCTTTCAAGGGTTGTGTGAGACCGAACAGCCATACAAATTCATTTGCCGCCAGGGTATCGACGATCTATTGACACATGGCGGTAAAAGGATATTTCCTTGCATTCCTCAACTGATAATACCGATTAAGACTGCGTTAAATACGAAAAATAAGAGTGTAATGTGCAATACGTTGCAAGTATTACAGCATCTGGTTAAATCTGGTGATATGATTGGCGAAGCTTTGGTACCATATTATAGGCAAATTCTGCCGGTCCTTAATATGTATAAGGAACGGAATGTCAATTGTGGTGATGGTATTGATTACAGTCAAATGAAAGGGGAAAATTTGGCAGATATTATCAACGACACACTGGAAATCTTGGAGCAGTTTGGAGGTGAAGATGCTTTCATCAACATTAAATATCTAATTCCAACTTACGAATCATGTATCTTGAATTAAGTATCTAGGTTGTTAACAAAATTTTGGTTGAGCAGCTTATAAAATCAAATTGGAAGGCATTATAGTTTATTAGATTAGTATGCTTTAAGAAAGATTTAGGCCAAATAAATAAATATGCCATAGAAATTAGGTGATTTTCTTGGTTGAAGGGTAGACCATAAACGATGAGCAAAGGGACATAGAGAGAGTTTTTTGATGATTCGATAATCGTGATATATTTGATTAAATCGATAGGGATCGTGAAATAAGCATTCGCTTCTAAATACTACACTAGAGAAAAAGCGGAATTAATTAATTGAATTACCACAATCTCTTTTTTTTTTTTTTTTAAAGACAAATGTAAATGTTTTTATTTTGTTATCAATCTATGGGGATATTAGCGAGTGTTCATCTAATTATATTAACAACTCAAAACGGAATGCTCAAACATTTTATATGATACCTGTCAATGCTATTAATAAATTAACCTGTACCATGGTTGCGGCCAGGAATCCATACCCCATTATTGCTCTAAAAAAAGATTGTGTATATCTGACACGTTATGCTACTTTTCCGATGTATAGATAATTCTTTCATCCAAATTGAAAATTGCTTTCGTTGTACGAATTTTCTCAAAAGGATATAAATACTAATGACTACCAACTCACTGGCACTTTATCTGCTTTTTTAAAGTTTTATAATATATTTTTATTTATAAATATGATAAACACTAAACTAAAGACTATCTTGAACATTTTGAATTTCCTTTTAAATAAATCCTACCAGCTCATATAAAATGGAATACCATATTTGAGCATCTTCGTAAATTTACCTAAAGTACTTGAATAAATTACTGCTTCACAAATTTGACAGATATAGTAACAATAGTGTTCGCCTTTAAGTAGCTTAATTCGTGCTTGCCTGGACGGAAGCATACAGTGATCATTAGTGAAAATGCTTCCAATATGAGTGATGTTCATCGCCGTGTACCATAAGGTTCCGTTTTTGGGCCAACTTTGTTTTTGATAAATAATGACATATCCAGGTGCTTGGTGACGACAACAATGTCATAATTTCGCCGAAAATCAAGTACAAACTGCACTGTAATTTAAACAATGTTTTTTAAGAGAAATTAATTAATCGTTGTTCAAGTCCAGCTAAATGTAAATTTTGCATCTCGCATAGAAACGTAGATAATGCATAGAGGTTGCATTAAGGTGTAAATGTACTTTAGCATAGAACTAAGAGAATAAAGCCTACCCCGAAACCTTTGCTATGAATACGTAAAAGGAAAATGCAGATTTATGTATACACGAAGAGATTTGAGTTTGCAAAGGAGTCGTGTTTAAAATTTCACTTTGGTCTCCGGATTCCTTAATTCCTTTAGGTGCTGCTCGAAAATTTCTTCAATTTATTTCGTTTTCCCTAGTCGCAAATATGCGAGCGAACCTTATTCCTTTCATTCGTAAAAAGAGTAGTATATAAATTTGGAAAAAGAAAACAGCAGCAGTCGATGAATGCTAAGTAGCGTTCCACGTCTCTGTTGATGAATGCGGCGGAAATTTAAAATTATAATTCTGTCAACCGTCTCCTGCCCCTATACGTACTCGCTAGAAATGTTATTATTTAAATTATATTCTGAGAGACATGGAAATATTAATGCGATAATATTTCTTACGCTACTCTACCTTCTTTTTAAGCACCAAAGCCGCACTGTGCACTCGGTAAGGTATTATGAATGGTGAAAAGCTTTGTTTTAAATTTATTATTTTCCACCTTATAAATAAATACTGCATTTTATTTATCTCTCTCACTTATTAATTTATTAATTTAATGCAGTAGAAACAATAAATTGTGCCTATATTAGAATGAAAAAAATGAGAGGTGATTAATTGATAATTTAGTAAGGACTCTGCAAAAAGAGGGATTTAGACCTGGCTAGATAAAGAAAGCATAAACAAATGGAGGTCGACTGAAGGTCAACTCCATACCAAAGCGCTAATAGGGGTTGGGGATGCTAGATTCTCTGATAACCTACTCAGATGCAGCAAGAAAGAAGCTAAAACCATTGCTGGGATAGTAATAGGACACAGTTCCCTGAAAAAGCATCTATACAACACAGGGTGAGTAAGCAAACCGTGGTGCAGAAGATGTGAACTACAGGAAGAAATGAGTTTACATGTAATCTGCACATGTGAGGAATCGAAAGTACTCAGGCAGAAATATTTCGGAAAGGATCTATTGAGGCCCTCGAGGGTTGTCAAGTTTCCACTGGGCAAGACACTGGGCTTTATAGAGAGCACCAAGCTGCTCGAGTGGAAGTAAGAGATTTAATAGGGACGGTACAATGAGCACCTACCTCAAGTGCCTGGACTATAGGTGCCCACCTTAACTTAAAGAAGAAGAAGAAGAGGTGATTAGTTTTTTAAGATTAAGAGAGGGGAGTTGAAATAAAAACGTTCGTCCTATTTCCGTTTATAAACGGCCCTTCTCTTGTATTTTGTTTTTGGAACTTGGACGGTTTTTCAAGGAAATGCAAATAGGCGGATATCATGACACGCATAGTGTAGATATCTAGCCAACCTATGATTTCGCTAGTGGCATACTACCGTGAGATCGAATAAGAATGTCCTAATCCTACTCCGCTTTCCAAGAAGATTATATCAATATTTACATTCACTGTTTCGAATGAAGTTAGTTAATAAAACACAGTAACTGCGGTCATTGTGAGGTGAATTTGTCTAATTGTGCGTGTGTAATTTAATATGCACTATTGTGTACAACAAATGTAGTGCACCAAAAGGTATGAATGCATTCAAATAACTCCCACGCAAAAATAACGTAATAAACATTTTTCAAAACAGTACATTTCTGATAACAACTACAACCAGGTTTAATTAAAGGGTATAGAAAGTTTAAATAATATATATTTGAAAAATACGCATTTGTGTCATATCTTAACTTATATCAGACATTCTTCATAATTGAAACGAGCTACTAAATGGACAACAATGGACAGATGCTTTTCATAGCCATATGCTCTACAACAAAAACATCAAATGAATTAAAAATTTCGGAACATGTTTCTTCAACATACCAGCACTGCTTACATGCTGTGTTCAAAGTGAGAACAGCATTATTTTTGGAAATATCTACCCTTCATGTTTTCAAAACTATTTACTAATTGCTTATTTGTGATATTCTCTGTAATAGTTCTTATTGTTTCTTTCTATTGATCTATATTATGTAAGCGGTAAAAATTTGATTTTTTAGATGACCAAATAAGAAAAAGTCAAACGTTGTAAGATCCGGTGATCTAGGCAGCCAAAGTTCAAAGTAAATTACTCTCAAAAAATTCCTGCAAATACTCTCTTGTTTCTCTTGCTTCTTTTGCTGTATAAGCAGTAGCATTGTCATTTGGAAAATAGCGCAGCTGTAATTCATCATCAAATAATTGTTCCACAAATCAAGTAATATAAGTCTGTTATTATTATTATCCTCAAAGAATATCGGTCCTATTATACGTCTCCTGTGCATTGCAACCCATACCTCTATTTAAATAGGATGCAATTGCGTTTCTCGAATAACATGAGGAATATTTTGAGAATTTACGTCACCTGTTAAATTAAACCAGGCTTCGTCAGAAAAAAAGTTTTGAAACATCTTCGATTCCTTAGATTTGTATTAAAGCAAGGACAATATTCCATACATTTTTCAAAATTAGTGGCAGCAATCACTGCACAATAAAAATTTTATACGGATGATTTGCACCTCAGCAAATGGATGTATAAATTCTTCAGCATAAAGTACAGCTGAATATCTCCACTGCCAATCCATTTCAAAAGTATGCTTTGAAAATAAATTTATCTTGGCCCAGACTAAATAGCATACTTCCAGAAAAAAAAAACAGTTATATTGTCAACGCGAAATGAAGTTGTAGTCTTTCTTAAGACTGTATGTGAAAATAAACAAACAATAAAGCGGAATGACGAAATAAGCAAAATTCGAACTCGAAACTCACGCCTATGTAGAACATATGTCAATTTTGACAGCAAAATTTGAGGAAACGCTGTGTTACTACTTTCATTACATTGATTAGATTAAAATATTGGTTTGCGTATCGCGGAAAGTAGTATAGGAGCAGCACAATCATTCTCGATCTCAGACTAGATAGTTTTAATTTTGATGCTTTATAATTATACAAAGAAATACACCAATGTTTTTAATAGCCCAAATAAAATAATCTAAAGAATTTAGACCGGAGGAACACGCAGGCTAAATTTAAAGTCTGCCTCGGCCAATCTAGCAAAATTGATATATTTTATCTAAATAGGTACTTACTTATACCACAATAGGTAGTGGCTCCGCCCTATATAAACCACATTGCTCTTCTGAGACTTAAAGGAATAGCGTGAAAGAATAATGGAAGAAGGTGGGTGTATGAATCCCCATTTATTCTAGTACGTAACAAAATGTTAAGTGTTTCTCAATCATACCAACCTATACATTAATAACGGCATGTGGGTTTCCTTCGATCTCAATGCGATTATTGTGATAGAATGAATTTATTCATTCGAAAAACTAGCTTTTTCTGTGAATAAAAGTGCTTCAGAAACTCAGAATTTGGCCAAAACATTTCCAACATCCATTGCGAGGATGCAATTCGTTTGAAGAATATCCCACAGTAAAAGCTTCTAGGTATATTGTATGTGATAAGTACATAAAGCTTTAAAATTACAAATATAATCTATGATTATTGTAAAATAAAGTATAATGAGAAGTCACAGAAGGTCATTTCTTCATTAGGTATTGCATATCTCCACCTTGATGGATTTACACGGAAAGGTTGTAAAAATGGTTACTGTATTATCACTAACTTACAATCATAAACAAACTAGATGCACTCACACAATAATCTTAGCAACCTGCCATCTTACTCACTGGTTGCCACTGGTCACTGCAACGCCAAAAATAGAATTATGGTCTACATGGAGTGTCTTTATTTACTGCTTTAGTTCTGTAAAGTAGATATGCGTTCTAAATTTTGGTGATGAATTCAGTATTTGCTTTGCTTAAGGTTGGAATCTGGTTAATATTACGGCTGCAAGGCGACCACAACGTGTAGATAACGTAGTAGAAGGACATTAACCTATTTCAAATGGTGCCACAATACGACCTGTCGGCAAAAGACTTAAAGCCTGTTGAAAGTATGACGACGCAGTGAAGTATAATGTTAAATGGGACCAAATAAAACAAAAATGTATAATGCCATAAGTGTATTCTATTTTCTAAATTTATATATTGTTATGGAATATATACTCAACACTATTTAAATGTAAAGTTACTATTTTACTTAGTTATATTTTAAAACTAATTAGATATTATAAGAAAAAGGATAAAATGTAGCAGCGACAGCCAGACGATGTCCAGGTGATGTAGGAAATCTCTGCATTTGGCAAGTCCTTCAAGGCATTTTCCTTCAGAATATTCCCTTCAGGAAGCAAGATGATCAGTAGTGATATACCTACACATCGAAAATGAATATTAGAATTGGAATAGTATATTTTTACAATAGATATTGACGGATCAAATTTGGATCCAAGTTCAATTCAAGTGAACATTTTTACTATTTTTACAGTGTATTTATGTGATTTAAATGTAGTTTAATAATGTTTGTATATGCATTGGCAGTCCAATTGCTTTGATATGTCAACAGACAGACATGGGAAATTGCTGGAAATTGGGTTCTGTGACAATTCTATGTGTATAAATGGTTGCCTACCTTTTGGGTATAGTAATGAATTTTAAGATTGTTAATTTTACATAGTAATAAGTGTTTAAAAATTTCAAATGTATTTTTCTCATAATTCAGAGACACATACCTTTATTATATTTTAATTGTAAGGTGATTCCAGTATTTTGCAATTATTGTTTATTTTTATTTCGTTTAAACATTCGACAGTCCATTCGGCCACATGAGCACTCTCATGTATAAAACAATGGATGTTCCCCTCATTTTGGTTATATTAACGGACATTCTGTGACTGTGGTACTGTTTATCGAAGACAATCGCTTTCAAGTCGGTTATAAGTTTTCAGTTCGAACCATTCAACAGCCGAGCTTTGTTAGAGACAGACGTGTCTGAATTTGTTCTTGTAAAAATTAACGGCTATTTCGATAAAATCCAATTTATTCCAAATTACAACCTAAAAATAATTGTTAATTGTTAAACAAAGTTTATCACATAAATATTATCCAAATTACTTACCAATTTTGGGTAATTTTTCTTCAACGACGATTTTCCCGAGTAATGTTCCTGTCCTGATCGAGCCATCCGCCGTGATCGGAAGTATCTACGTTGACCAGGCCCCCTATCAGATAACCGACATTCCTGACCACACCGATGCCCGCAGAATTTCTCCTTGTAGAAGGTATTCCTCGTCAAATCTACCTAAAAATAAACGTATTATTTCAATTCTAATCTAAATTTTATGATACTTATAAGAAATTTCATTTTAATACGTTTAGCAAATTTGGAGGTTAGAAAATTGTTTGTATCATAGCTAAACGGTTTGCAGTTACTTGGAGAAATTTGTATAAGTTGGTAGTATTATAGTTTAATATGTATTTACGATACGAACCAATATCCAGTAATTTACCATCAAGGTTGGCTATTCTGTTTCACACGTCTTCTTAAGCCTAGCTTAACTCCCGTTCGAACGTTCAGAAAGCGCGGGAATTTTAGAATTTAATTTAAACGTATTTACGTTCTAGATATTGAATTCATATTGCAAAAAGTGGAAATACTAATAAAACGTTAGTGTTATTACTTGAACGGACTCACGTACTTACCTGAGATAATAATATCCAAAGATTTATGTCTGATTTTACACAAATTCACATTTCGAATTTTTTTTCATTAAATAAAGTCACTTTTATCCACACTTAAATGTTTTAATTTTACATGAGATTGATTACCATTGAGGTACAAAAACACAATTGTGCCTTCGACATCATCCAAACTGGCCATTAACATACAATTTGAAGGAGAGGACATTTTGGCAACAGTCTTGCACGCTTGCCTCTTACGTACTAAGTTATTATACCCTTGATTTTTCTCACAAGGCTTTGAAAGGGAGTTGGTCTAAGGGGAACGCGCACCAGATCGACTCGCCACGGTACCATTGACAGTTTTTACTAGGCATTGAATTAAACAAAGGACCGCGCACTGGCCCGGAATTCTTCCGATCTGATCCGAACCGGTGTGCCGTCCTTCATTTAATTTCATGTATGGCAAGCACTGCTGATCGTAGCGTTCTGCCTTATAAATATGGTTATATGTGCGAATCCCAAGTATTCTCAAAAGCCATCTCAGAAAAATAAAAAATGTTTTGCACAGCGTAGGGCATAAATGGTTGAACGGATTGAACTGTGCCGCTCCTATGAAATATGACTTTTGTCTCCATCAACACAAATCACGAGCAAACCATGCTTTCAAATGTCAAAGTGATCCAGATGATTACTACAAGGATGACAGGAACGTCAATGAACAAATGTCAATTGTGGATAATATTAACAAATTTAACACAAATGATATTCATTGATTGGTGTTGCTGTCATTGTTGTAGTTAGATATTGATTAAAAGCGATGGTAGCGGCAAAAATCATACTATTTTTCATTTTACTGAAATATTTTTTGAGGATATACTGAAGACTAGACTGGAGAATAGCTTAAAAATGTTGAGGAAAGGTAGTGAAAAGTTATTTGCACCAGGGGTGTCTTAATGAACGCTGCAACTTTTTACCGTCATTAGTTTCCGAGCAAATTCAAACTGGATATAACGAACTGGTATATATTGCTATTACATCTCTAATGGAATAATATATTATTGAAGGATCGAATAATAACTATTATGTGCAAGTTGAACAATTTAATTTGAATTTACAATTGAAAGCAAATGGTCCTTCAGACACACAGGGTCTGTTTACACAATACTATTACTTAAGTGTGATCGCAAAGCAATATACATTCAAATTAACCTTTGTGAAGTTAACATTCCCCTAGTAAAGATGGAACTTGCAATAAATTGCCTTGGTTGTAAGTACTTGTTCTACTAGTAACTTTGTTTTCATTTATTATCGAAAATTTGAAATCGAAATTGACAGTTTAAGTGCACTTCGACTCCCATACGACTTATTTGCCGTAGATATAATAGATAACAGGGTGAATGCCTACATTGCGAGAGATATAAAGGCTTCCATTTTTACGAAGCAAACAGCTTTCTTTAACACATGTGCATGAAAGTCGTGTTTTCGTTCAGATTAGAAGCAAATTTCCGAAGATTAAAACGGAAATATTTATCTATAATTTGATTAGGAGACTTAATCTCCTATTTTCGGATCCATTTACTCCGATCAAAGTGAAACGAATCGGCCAAATTCCGTGAGCTGTACTCAAGTCTTCCCCATTACGAATTTAAATTCGAGTTTGCTGCAAACATTAATCAAGCGGGTTTTTCTTTGCCGAAAGTGGAATAAATGAACAAGCGGGAGTAAATTCGTTAGTACGGACGATTTTTGCAATCAATGTACGTTCAACATAAATCTTCAAACATAAATTCACCGAATGGTAAATGCACAATTGGGAGAAAACCAGGAGTATATAGGTACCTACCTCGTAAGGGCTAAAACGCATTTAGGCAGTTATTGAGTGTGGGTTTACTGCGCACGACGACTAATATCTAAGAATTAATATACGTTCTCCATACCTAAAATACATTTGCTATTAGTAAGAAACAAGTAATATTAAATGTTTTAAACATAAGTACTTAGATAGGTTAAGCGAATAATATGCACAGTGTTTTTTACGAAAAAACTCATTTTATTTGCTTGAAATTTGGAATTTAGGCATATTTTTAGTAATTTTATGCAAGAAATGTTAATATATCAAAAATTTATCAAGAATAGGTATATCAAACCCCAATATCAATCGATATATAATTTTGTGCTGCATTCAATTCTGCAGTAAAAAATACTATGTTTCATTTGAGAGAAAAAAGTTTTGTTAGCTTAAAAGCGTCTACAATGGAGATGCGTTTTTGGCCACCCTGCATGTGATTCAACGATAATTACTCCAACATTTTATACCTACGTCTTAATACTTACACCGACATTAGTAGAGCCACTAAATATCTGATATATCTGATAACTCATGAACTATTTAGTTTTATTTGAGAGAATGCAAACGTCAAAAATCCAACAAAATTGCAAATATCTCAAAAACGGTTGAGTTTAGGAATAGGAAACCCTCATATAAACTGGTTGCAAATGACCCAATAAATTCATTAGATCGATAAAAATTGTATGATTCCATTTAAAATAAGAAAATTGATACCGACACCCTGTATACCGAAAGTGCTATAAAGTTGAAAATATTTTCCTTAAATAGATCACAGTGGGCCATGACCACACGGCACGGTTCAAAATCAAATTCCTACTACAAGTTGAAAAAAAGCTAATGATCCAGTTCGGTATTCTTAGCTAATTTTTGTCATTGAACCTCCACTAACTGCATCAACGTTTTAGACAACTAAGATAATGGATACTTACTATCGGCGACTATGATTTTTATTTGGAAAACGTTCAGAAGAATTGAAAGTTGTTCCAAACTTTTGCTGGCCATGGGTAAACTTAATTAGACATTTTAACAACCGAGGTGATAATCGCACGTGCAGCATATACACAGGATTAAACAATTCATAACTTTTTGTTGTAGAGTATTTTATGGTTGTACAGCTTACAAAAACGTTATTACATGTCTACTATATTTTATTTTATCATTGAAACTCAAAGATAAAATTGTTTACATTGGTTAAAAACGTGAAGTCGCCTTAAATCTTAACTTAGCAATCAAACTGTTTATATTAGCCCAGTGGTTCTCAAACTTATTTAGACACTGTACCCCTTTTTACCCACAAAACATTTTAGGTACCCCTTCTCAGTTACCGGTACTAAGTAAACCATAATTAAAATATTAAATAAATCTTAAAGCCTTCTATGTAGCATAGAAGTATAGTGTTAACCTTTGAAACTGAATTACGCATCATGTTTAAATAAAAACAAAGAGATATTGTTTACAAACATTTTCATTACATTAAACAAACACACACAAAATTTAAAGAACAAAAAGCGCTTACTTTCAAAGAGATTAGTGAGAAGGGTGAGCTTGTTTCCCTTTGCACAGTTTATCAAAATTGGGTTTTAACTTGGTTAAATACAATCTTAAATCATCTTCAACATTTAATTTGTTTCTAGATTTATTTTTAAGATAGGTTAAACTTGAGAAACCTTTTCACATAAATAAGTGGTGAAAACCCAACAAGAAATTTAACAGCAGTGCTTGACAGTTCTTTGTATTCCTTCCCAA
The DNA here is from genome assembly GCA_004143645.1 of Protaetia brevitarsis. Classification (NCBI taxonomy): domain Eukaryota; kingdom Metazoa; phylum Arthropoda; class Insecta; order Coleoptera; family Scarabaeidae; genus Protaetia; species Protaetia brevitarsis. The sequence goes on along the minus strand of RXPK01000015.1, from coordinate 128,415 downwards.
TACCGATCCAGAAATCTAACAATGTAGTACCAGCAGTCAAATTTGTTTTTCAACGTGGGATCACTGATACTTCAATGAGGTGTTCCTTTGAAAGATAGTCAGGTTAGTGTCCATAGCATCAGCATTAAAGGGTCACGTATCCAGTTATACTGTTTCTCCAAAGGTGGAAAGTACTCTTTATGCGGATCTTCAATGCATTCAAATGCTGGCCCATTTGCGTCTTGAGTTCAGTGAAATCAGATATGTTTTCTCATTATCTTGCAAAAACGTAAGTAATCTTTCAAACGGCTCGCAGTTGTTATTTTCTATTTGTTTTTCCCAGAGAATGATCTTTTTTTACCATTGCATCAGTTTTCTTTTCTATATTAAAAATATCAGAACACTGCTTGCATGGATAAATTCCAGATGTTGAGTTTTCCAAAATATCACTTAAATAAGCCAACTTCAAAAGTCAATCAAAATCAGTAAGTACAGAAGACAGATGGGATTTGTGTTCGGTAAAAAAATTATGGAATTCTTTGTGAGTTCAAATACACGGACAAAACATTTCCCCGAGAAGGCATCGTACCTCAGTATGTAGCAATAGTTCTCATGGAGGTTCCCCATATCCTGGCATAGAATTTTAAAGTAACGAGATTTTAGGGCTAGTTTTTATGAAGTTCACAATTTTCACACTCTGATCAAGACATTTTAAGTTCATCAGGGAGGTGCTTAGCCACCAAAGCTTCTCGGTGAAGAACACAATGAGTGAACTTACACTCAGTTGAAACGTTTTAATATGGCCTACCAGCCCTGTGATGTGACCGCTCATAGCCTTAGCACCATCCATACACACTGACACACAGGTTTTCCACTCGAGCTGGTTTCGGAAAAAAAAGAATCTAACAAATGAAAATATCTTCACCTTTTGTCGATGTTTTAAGTGTCTTACAAAATAAAATATCTTCAAATATTTCATCTTGAAAAATGCCACGTACAAAAACGATCAGTTGGGCTAGGCCAGCGGCATCCGTGGTTTCATCGAGTTGTATACCAAAGCAAGGACTAGCTCGAATTGCTCCAACAAGTTGTTCTTTTGTGTCATACGCCATATCATTAATTCTCCTTGAAACTGTATCATTTGATAATGGAATTGCTGTAATTCTTTTTGCCTCGTTCTCTCCAAACATACAAGAAACAATTTCTGCTGCGGCAGGAAGGATTAGGTTTTCGCCAATAGTATGGTTTTTACCAGACTTCGCAATTAAATGACTAACTTTGTAAGAAGCTTTTAGAGCACTTTCATTTTGTTCTGCACCAGAAAAGTGTTTCATCGTGTTTTTCCTACTTTTCAAATCTTCCAAAAGACGTTCAAAGTACCGTAACTCCTTTTTGACTAAGTTCTCATGTTTGCTTTCAAAATGGCGTTTTAAAGAGAAGGTTTCATAGAATTGTTGATAAAATTTCTGAACAAACAACGCATTGTGGATTAGGCTCGTCTGAGCTTCAGTCCAAGTAAAACCTAATTTTAAGTACAACTCGTCATATTTTCTCTTTTACTTTTATATTCATTTGCCAGTTTTTCGGGTTTTTTTATTTTTTCCTTGAGCTGCTCATTAGTAACAAGACGTTCAGTCTACTTTCATTTTGTGAAGTTGATGGCCCAGAATTTGATGCAGATCTTCATGAGGCCTTTCTTTAGGAGCCATTTATCCATTGTTAATTTTTATTGTAAAATTCACTTACGTGGTACCTGACTCAGTTTTCAAACAGATGTCCGTAAACGTGTTTAACAGGATTGAGTGTCCGCAGAATAACACAACGCACCACAAAAATAACCCCCTAAAAATTTTCGCGTACCCCCGCGTACCACAATTTGAGAACCACTGTATTAGCCCATTGAAGGTATACCTCTTTAAATAATAAGGCGTTTTTAATAATATGGAGTGTTACGTATTATATTATATTAGTTTTCATACATTTATAATTTTGGCGCCCTCTGGCGAGAGTTTAGATATTTACATGTTAAGAAGGGGGTTATGATGCGCAGAAACGAGAAAACAAGCATGTAAGAGACAAGTGTCGCGAGATGTCTATCATGTCTAAGCATATGTAAAAGTAAACCGAATAAAGTGCATTTACAAACAAAATACAGTGCACTTATAAAATTCATACATTTTTTGGTCCAAACCGAACCGGATTCTGAAAAGGATCATTCGCCGTTGATCGGATTCAAGCAGATTACAAAACACAAACAGGTTAACCACGTGAAAAACACAAGACACGTTAGAAAAATCAGCAAACAACAACGATTATTTATCAGTGGCAATACAAGTTACGTGTAAAATCAGGGGTAAGTTGCATAATACGTCATTCCTTTTTTTTTTCCTCCTAATTTCTCGATTTTTGTGATTGAATTTTCATTTGGCGGCAAAATGGCAGACATGAAATCGTTAATACGGAAACGGGGCGGTGTAAAGCACAGTTTCACTGTATTCAAAAAATACGTACAATCATTTAGTATCAATACACAAAATGTGAACGGGGACTTGGCAGAATTAGAGGAAAGAATAGCAAAATCTGAATCATTATACGGGGAGTTTTTAAAAGTTCAAACATCAATTGAGGAAATTTGTGATGATGATGCTATACAGCAGCAGTACAGTGAGAGAGAGGCAATTGAAAACGATTATATTCAAGCGATCGCTAAAGCTAAACTCATTTCGTCAGTTAACGGTAATACAAATTCAAATTCTATTCAGCCAAGTGTGGTAACAAGCGACGTTCTAAACAACGTGAAACTTCCTACAATACAACTACCGAAATTTAGCGGGAATTATGAAACGTGGATAGAGTTCAAAGATACATTTACATCTATCGTTCATGATAATTCATTAATCAACAATGTTCAAAAACTTCATTATTTGAAAGCTAGTATTCACGGTCAAGCTGCCCAAATAATAAGTTCACTTGAAATTAGTAACAATAATTATTCAGTTGCATGGAAATTACTTTGTGATCGATATGATAACAAAAGGCTTTTAGTAAATAATCATATAAAATCTTTATTTAATATCAATTGCATGAAGTTTGAATCGGTTTCAGAGTTACGTAGAATGTTCGATGAATTTCCAAAGCATTTGTTAGCGTTAGAGTCGCTGGGGCAACCGGTTAAAGAGTGGAACGCGTTAGTGGTGTATATGATTTCCAGTAAATTAGATACTCAAACTAAGCGCGAATGGGAAACGTCAAGATTAAAACAAGAATCACCAACGATAGACGACATTAAATTATTTCTCAAAAGTAAATGCGAATTATTAGAAACTTTAGATCAAAATAACAAAAAGGTTGTCAATTATAATAAAGGTTTAAAAAACACAGTAGGTTCTACTAGCAGTTTTGTTTTGACAAAAGAAACCAAATCAACTAAATGCTCGTTCTGCAACAATGATAAACATTTTATATATACTTGTCCAGACTTACTGAGTCTAAATTCGGTTGAGAGAACATCCCAAATTAAGAGTAAAAAACTATGTATCAATTGTTTAAAGAAAAATCACTACAGCATTTATTGTAAAGCTAGCAATTGTAAAAAGTGCAACAAAAAACACAACACATTACTTCACCATGAAAACAGTATTGAAAAAAACGATTCTATTGTCGAAACTAATAAATCAGCTGAAAGTAGCAGCATCACCAGTAATTTATTAGTAAATTGTGGTGTTATAAACTCAAAGCATGTTATGTTATCAACAGCCATTGTCAAAGTGAAGGACAGGTATGGAAATTTGGAAAATTGTAGAGCACTATTAGACTGTGGGTCTGAAGGGAGTTTTATAACAAAGGAATTTTGGGATAAATTGGGATTAATTCAAGAAGCCATAAATGTCAAGGTCATGGGTATCAATCAAAATGAATCAACGATAAGACAGCGAGTAGAGTTGGAGATTGAATCAATGCAATTTCCTCATAAATTTAAGGTACCATGCTTGTTTTTAACAATATTACTGAAAATATACCGAGTACAACATACGACGTAAGACATTTGAATTCTGATAAACATTAAATTAGCCGATAGTCATTTTTACAAGCCTGGCAAAATAGACATACTGTTGGGTGCGAATATATTTTGGAATTTAATTTGCAAAGATAGGGTTCAACAAGATAAATTTCAACCAATTCTTCAGAAAACCTTGCTAGGGTGGGTTTTCGCTGGATCTTTTGTTTATAGTAGCAACAATAGTAACATAATTTCATGTAACTTTATTAAAAACGTAGAAATTCAAGAGCAATTAAAAGATTTTTGGGAGATCGAGGAATATAGTAAGGGTAAATCATTGACAATTGACGAAAGGACTTGCGAACAACATTTTGTTAATACTACATACAAGGATAATGGACGATTTGTGGTTTCAATTCCATTTAAGGAATGTGAATTTCATTTTGGAGATAGTTTACAAGCAGCTATATCACGTTTTGAAAATTTAGAAAGAAAATTTTTGCGAGACAATAACTTTAAAAATATATACATTGCTTTTATGAGAGAATATGAACAATTAGGACACATGACCAAAATTTCAAATCCTTTAGATTGTTTTTCAAATTCCTTTTACTTACCACACCATGGTGTTTTAAAGCAAAGTAGTATTACCACAAAATTGAGAGTAGTTTTTGATGGGTCGTCAAAATCAACAAATGGAATCTCATTAAATGATGTTCAGCACAGTGGGCCAGTTATACAACAAGATCTATTTAATATCTTACTCAGATTCAGAGGTCATAAGTATGTAATTTCGGCCGATATAGAAAAAATGTACCGCCAGGTATTAATCAACCCCGACCACAGAAACTTTCAACGTATTGTTTGGAGAGAAAACTCAAATGAACCTATGTCACACTACACACTTAACACTGTGACGTATGGTACAACATCAGCGCCATATTTAGCTATTCGTGCATTGCAACAAGTTGAACATGACAACATACAAAAATTTCCAATAGCGTCTAAGGTAATTTTAGAAGACTTTTATGTAGATGATTTACTAACTGGAACCAACACAATCAAAGAAGCCATTACATTATGCAATAATCTAGAATCAATTTTAAGCGAGTCAGGTTTTAAATTAAGGCAATGGGTCTCAAATAGCGAAGAAATAAAATCACAGCTAAAATCTACGGACTTTAATACAGTTTTACATTTAAATGAAGGGAATTACAAAAAGACTCTCGGCTTAGTGTGGGACTCTAATGCAGATTTATTAAAATTTGACGTAAATAATATTACTGAAAGGTCAGATACTACAAAAAGGGAAATGCTATCTTCTATATCAAAATTATTTGATCCTCTAGGTTTACTAAGTCCATGTATCATTACAGCCAAAATTATGTTACAAGAGTTGTGGATGAAAAAAATCGACTGGGATGATTTGTTGCCAGATGAGTTATGTTCTAAATGGAATCAATTTAAGACCGCGTTACGTCACGTTATTCATTTAAAAATACCGCGTTTTATAGGCATTTTAAATTTTGTTATCTTAGAAATTCATGCATTTTCAGATGCCTCTGAAAAGGCATATAGCACATGCATATATGCAAGATTGATTTTATACAACAATGAAGTTATAGTCAATTTACTTTGCGCAAAATCAAGAGTTGCACCAGTAAAAAGGCTAACTATACCTAAATTAGAGTTATGTGGCGCATTATTAGCTTGTCGATTAGTAACAAAGGTAAGGGCATCTATTACAATAGATGCAAATAATGTTTATTATTGGTGTGATTCAACAATTGTATTAAACTGGTTGCATATGCCATCCATTAATTTAAATGTATTTGTTGCAAATCGGGTGTCTGAAATACAAGATTTATCAAAGATTAGTCATTGGCATTACGTGAACACAAAGAACAACCCGGCAGATTTAAATTCAGGAGGTGTAACTCCAGATAAATTACAGGATTCTATATGGTGGCAAGGACCACATTGGTTAGGTTTATCAAAGGAACAATGGCCAACTCACCAATTTAACGGAAATATTGAGAATATACCAGAAATCAGAAAGGTAACCACATTAAATACAATTGTCACTCAACATAATACATTTATTTTTAATCTTACAAATTCACTTACGAAGTTGAAACGAATCACTGGTTGGTGTCTGAGGTTTATCAATAATTGCAGAAATTTAAATAAGCGCAAGGAAAACAGTTTAACAATATCAGAAACAAATGAAGCTATGAAACGTTTAATAAAAATTGCTCAAAATGATTCATTTGCAAAGGAAATCAGTTTGTTAAAAATTGGAAAACCTGTTACTAAAGGTAATTTACTAAGACTTACACCATTCTTGGATAATGAGGGTTTAATGCGAGTAGGAGGTAGATTAAAACATTCAGATTTTCATTTCAATAAAAAACATCCGTTACTAATTTCAGGTAAACACATATTAGCCAAGCTAGTTTTAGAGTACGAACACAAACGTCTTCTTCATGCTGGACCACAACATACTCTAGCTTCGGTGCGCGATAATTATTGGCTAACAGGTGGCAGAAATTTGACAAAATCAGTCATCCACAAATGTATCAAATGTTTTAAATCTAATCCTATCGGTACCAATCAATTAATGGGCAATCTACCTAAGCATAGGGTAGAGCCATTATACGCATTTTATGCAACTGGCGTCGACTATGCCGGCCCATTTCAAATCAAGAATAGCTCAGGACGCGGATCTAAAACAAGTAAATGTTATCTTTGCATTTTTATATGCCTTGCAACAAAGGCAATTCATCTAGAACCAGTCACTAACTTAACGACAGAAGCATTTATAGCAACATTCAGACGATTTGTTTCACGACGAGGTTTGCCAAGTCATATTTATTCCGATAACGGCAGCAATTTTATAGGCGCTAAATCGGAATTAAATTTGCTTGGAAAATTGTTACTAGAAAACAACCAATCTCTCTCAGATACTGTTTCTGTAGAAAATGTTACCTGGCATTTTATTCCAGCGTATAGTCCTCATCAGGGTGGATTGTGGGAAGCAGGGGTAAAATCCGTGAAAAGTCATATAAACAGAGCTTTAGGCAGTATCTTAGTAACGTTTGAGCATTTTTTGACCATTTTAAATCAAATCGAAACAATATTAAATTCAAGGCCTTTGTATCCATTATCATCATCCCCTAATGATTATGAACCTATCACTCCATCTCACTTCCTCATTGGGCGTAAAGCAACTAGCGTAACAGACCCTGATGTTACCACACAACCCATCAACAGACTTAATGCATTTCAACAATTTCAACGAGCAACACAAATTTTTTGGAAGCAATGGTCAAGGCAATACATCGCAGAACTTCAACAAAGAACCAAATGGACACAAAGAAAGGAAAACGTCTCAATTGGAACATTAGTACTACTAAAGGATGAAACTACACCACCACTTCGTTGGCGACTAGGACGGATTGTAGGAGTGCATCCAGGAAGCGACGGTGCAATTCGTGTGGTGTCTGTGAAAACAAGTGCGGGCATTACGTACAAACGCGCAGTGACGAAAATGTGTCCTTTACCTTTATGTACCGACACTAATGACTAAATTCACCAGAGATTTATATTTTAATGTTGACCAGACTTTTAAATTTTATTTTGTTTTAGATACACATTTATTATAATATTTTTTGCAGTTCCTGCAAGGCGGGGAGTATGTTACGTATTATATTATATTAGTTTTCATACATTTATAACTTTGGCGCCCTCTGGCGAGAGTTTAGATATTTACATGTTAAGAAGGGGGTTATGATGCGCAGAAACGAGAAAACAAGCATGTAAGAGACAAGTGTCGCGAGATGTCTATCATGTCTAAGCATATGTAAAAGTAAACCGAATAAAGTGCATTCACAAACAAAATACAGTCCACTTATAAAATTCATACATGGAGCTTAGAATTCATTATTTTTAGTAAATAATAAATAAAATTGTAGCAGTAGTAGGACACAAATGAGAGCCAATAATCTTTATACATTTAATAAATGTCTGAGAATGTACGAATGAGAATAACCAATAATGTCATATTGCTTCCACGTTGAATTAAACTTAGTGTCGCGGCTTTTTAATGGCACACGTTCTACATGGTTCTTTTCTGCATGTGCACAAGCCCTCTACGGTACAATTTCCATAAATATATTCGTAATACCTGTTACAATATACAGAGCAAACCCGATCTCTTAAGTTTGGTGGATTAGCGCAAATGCTTTTCGCCCATTCTGTAAATATTACATCGCAAATATCAGTGAGGGAAATAACTGACACTCTTACATACATACGTCCGTGTATAATATAATACCCTGATGTCGGGTTATGTGTTGAGATAATTAGTATTAAAATGCGTAAACATGATCTGAGCACGTTCATTCTACAGATAGTAATGGTGGTAAATACGTCCGAAGTTATAACCAACTAATAATCTATCAGTACGTAATGATGTAGTTTTCAATACTTACCAATATTATATTGTTGCACAATTAATAATAAAATCGTTAAATGTTAACAAAGGCAAATCACGTATCGCTCTATTGCTTTATCGTTTAACAAGATTTGTTGGAGTTTTATTGACTATTGTAAAACCAACGGTATAGTAATTCTAATCACCTAATATCTCATTAAAGTTACACCGGAAAATGAAATGCTTTCAAAAATATATTTAAGCAGAAATAAAAGTTGAATGTTCACCTTCTGGACGAAAAATTCAAATTTATAATATACCAAAGAAAGATTTTAGGAATTTCTTTCAAACTTTGCCACAAACATGTATCTCAGAAGGCAAAAATCGAATGTAACTACTGATACTACAGAAAAGGACGGTATTGCAGAAAGAAAATGACTACAATAGAGTACACTACAATTTGCGAATTATCTAAATGATCTATTCCGTACTAAACAGAATAGCAAGGATCGTAAAAAGCCACAGAAAGTCTTTTGAGGAACATTTCACAGTAATATAAGTAAGTTTTATCTCTAAAAACAGATTTCACCAGTAAATTGAATTTGATCGACTATTTGTACCGACTTATAAAACTTAATTTTAAAGAACGCGTTTAAAGGATCATATATCCATCTTAAAGGTCAAGGTATAGCGCCAACAGGTAGAATAAATAAAGGTATATTAACTGTAACATATATGTGGAGAAATTTTTCCAAGGAAATGAAAAGCTATGCAATTTGTACAAGATGTGTTGATGAATGTTATCATCCTAGTTGTCTGTGGAAAATACCTGGAGCAAATGTATAAGAAGGCAGAAAAAGACATTGTTGTACGTATTGCTGTGAACTGATTGTCCAAGCATATATGTTTAAAAAAATTAAAAATGACAAAATTAATTTAACTAGCTCAGCAAATAAAGATTTAAAAGGGCGCACAAAAACAGATAACCTCAAGGTTATTTTCAGAATAGAGCAAATCATGAAAATAAAATGTGGGCGTAAATAAATTGACTTTCTTAAAAATCCCCAAAAATTGAAATGGCAAATTCAAAATAAAAGAACTATTAAAAATGATATTTATATATATATTCATTAAATTTCCATATAAAAAAAAAAAAAAAAAACACTTAATTACAATCAACAGGGGAAAAAACCTTAAGACTGAATGTCTTGGATTAAAATAACCCCTTCGTGAATTTACAATTAAAAAGGACAATGCAAATCCTTTAGCAAACAAAATGGTAGATTCGTTCTAGAAGGAATTTCTAATACCACAAAAAAATCCACGTGGTTTCAAAATTTCAAAGCAAACTAAAATTTAATTAAATTATCGTAGAGAAACAAACAAGAGATCATAAAGAAATATCTTGAAATAAAACATTTATCGAGGAGGGAGGCAGGGTGATAGTTTGTCCACAGCTTTGTTTAACATGGATATTGAGGGAACTATACGAGCGTGTGGTTTAAGAGGTGTAATAATAAATACATCTGTGCAACTACTAGCCTTTGCATATGACTTGGCAATTGTGGCAAGGGACAGAAGGACATTAGAAATAGCACTATTATGCTTACGCAATGAAACAGGGGAAGAGATTTGGAGATTAACCAGAAAAATACGATGGCAGCAAGGAAGAAAGAACTAAAGAATAAAGATTTACAGGTGGGACAATACAAGTTTGAAGAAATTAAATCTTTTAAATACCTAGAGACAATTATACATAATAGAAACGAAAGGAGTTGGGAAATTGGTCATAGAAATCATTTAGGATATAAGGCGTATTATAAACATAAACAATTAGCGGCAAGTAAAAGCACTGGAAGAAAAACCAAATTGAAAGTATATAGAAGTGTGATTCGAGAGAAAGCTATACGGAAGATATATGGACCAAAGAAATTCAACGAAGAATATAGACTATTAATGAACTGCGAGGTAAACGAAATACTGGGAAGAGAAGATGTTGTCAGAATAATAAAGTCGCAAAGAATGAGATGGTATGGTCATATAAATAAGGAAAGAGAAGAGTCGTTACTAAGGAAAATTACTAATTGGAAACCATACGCTAATAGACCTAGGGGCAGGTTAGGACAGGGGCCTAGGGGCATTGTTACAACATTTCTTTTACTCGGTGGCTGAATATTTCGGAGAGTAATACGATCTTCTTTTGCTTTATTTTTCTTTCTGTTTATAACTTGCTTTTTTTTGTTTTTATATCTTATTATTAAGAATACTCATTTATTGTTCTATCATTTTGTTTTGTTTTTTAGTTTGGTGGTGGCTTCATAAATTGGGTTTTCTGACTTATTATACACACAATTGAATGAATTCTTTAATGAATAAATATTATTATTATTATTATTTACATTTCGCAGATTGTTTATCTGGTGCATTAAAGAGACTCATCGGTCCAAAGACAAGATGGCCCCCTTTTTGGTAAGTTTTAGCTCTAGGTGTTCAAAGTACGGCGTATGATGGAGCAGGTGTCGAGCATCACAGATTTTTGAATTGGTACGTATAGGTCATTTGGTAGTTGCAGTTCCTCCAGGCTATTGTGCAGTTTTCCAGGTATTTCGCCCTTCGCCCCTATCACTATGGGTACTACCACGACTCTCCTCAGACCCCACATGTCCTTGATCTCATCAGCAAGCGGTAAATATTTAATAATTTTTTCCGTGATAGTTTTAGTGATATTATTTGCCAAGAGAACTGCGACATCAATTATATAGGCGGTTTCTTGCGTTCTTAAGGCTATTACAATATCAGGAATATTGTTCGGGATAGGTTTATCGGTGATTATCTTTCTATTCCAGTAGATGCGGCTACCGTCATCTTCGCAGACCGGCGGTGGCTCATATTCATAGTAGGAACGGGGGTTCATGGAGATGTTTGATATTTGCTTGCGGTGTTTCCGGTGTACTATTTTGGCTACTTGGTTATGCCTATCCAAGTACTGTTTTGGCGCCATAACCGAACAGCCAGCCAGCAGATGATCCAAGGTCTCATCTATTATTATTATTATTATTATTATTATATTCCGGGGGGGACCTGTAACCCCTACCGGGCGCGTCCCCGGGTAGCGGATAGGGGAATGCTCGCTGATCTTCGGATCAGAGGGTAGGAGGGAAATAAAATACCTCCCGCGAACCAACAGGTGTGATCGGCTCGCGCTGTTGCACCCTGGGAGTGCTCGCTGCCCGCTTGGTGTTCTCGACCTGGCGGGTTGGGGGGCTGATGTGAGTTCGCTCTGCCGAGGGGTTGCCGCGGCGTGGAGTCAGAGACCAGCCACCTCGGGCCTTGATCAGGGAGTGCGCGATGGATGTGGATGTCGGAATCTGCATTGCCCCGGGCGAGCTCCAGTCCGTCCGTGTATTCCGGGACTGGTGAAGTGGAGGTCGGGCCTCAGGGAACTGGGGTAGGAGGATTCCAACTCCGAGGGTACACCCGTTCCCGACTAGTCCAGCCCGCCCCTTCGCGCACGATGCGCTGGCAAACAAAACAGGATGTCTTTTACTAATGAGAAACAGTTAGAGGAGAAAGTAGCGGAAGTAGCTGGTGCCAAGATCTTCGCGCCCAGCTCGCGGGTCCTGAGGACCCCGCCCCAGGGAACACCGAAATCGATGGGGCGTGAAAAGGAGTTAGCCATGCAGCAAGACGCCGCCGAGACGCCGGAACGGTGGGTGGAGGGAGGAACTCTCCTCCAGCTCTCCCCTATCGAGGGTCATATCGTGCGGGCAAGGGATGCTGAAGAAAAGGAGTGGAGTAACTGCCGACGAATTATCGCAGTGATGAAGAAGGCAATGGACCGTCAACGCAACATTAGTGCTGACGTAAAAAAAGGGGTTCTGCTAATTGAGGAATCCCTTGAAGTTATTGCCAATCTTCGGAGCTCCTGGAAGTCTGCGGAAAGCCGAATGACCCACCAGGAGACACAGACGACGCCCGTCTCCTCCCCTGCTCCCCAGACCGGCGGCAAGAGACCAGCCACCAGTCCTACGGTGGAGTGGACTGAGGCTGTGAGAAAGAGGGGAAAACGCCGCAAAAACGCCACCGAGAAAAAAGAGCCGGAAGCTAAAATAGTGGAGCAAAAGGAAGGGACCGTAGAGGACAAAGGCCGGAGGAGAAAGGAGCCAAAAAGGGACAAGGAGGCGGAACCGGAGGCACCTCCCAAAAAGAAAGGAGAGAGTAAAAGGAAAGGCAGGCAGCTTAAGCCCCGACCTGAAGCCTTGGTGATAAAACCGGCTGAGGGAAAGAGCTATGCAGAAGTTCTCGGCAAGATTAGGGCGAATATGAAGCCTGAAGACACCGGGACTGAAATAAGGGCAGTTCGCCAGACGAGATCCGGGGAAGTGCTCCTAGAGTTTGGGAAAGACCCCAAGAATAGATCGGCCTTCGACGGCAGGCTGAAGGAGGTTCTCGGGGAACTGGGAACCATACGAAGCCTTGAGCCGAAGACGTCACTGGAGATGCGCGACCTGGACAGCTACACCACGGTGCAGGAAGTCGAGGAAGCCATCAAGAGGCATTTGAATGTACCGGATGCTGAGGTGAAGATCACCCTCAGCAAAGAAAATAGCAGGGGCTTGAAGCTGGCGGTCATCCACATTGACGACCGACTCGCGAGGGAGCTCCTTAAAGCAACCCGCATAAAAGTGGGATGGGTGTGTTGCAGGGTGCGCAGGAGGGCGGAAGTACAAAAGTGCTTCAGATGTCTAGGGTACGGGCACCTAGCCGCCGCCTGTAAGGGCACCGACAGAAGCGGGTTATGCTTCAAGTGTGGAGGCGGTGACCACAAGGTTAAGGAGTGCAAGAGCTCCGGTGTATGCCACGTTTGTACTGAGGCAGGGCTACCTCAGAACAAATCACAGCACGTGCCTGGCACGAGAAAGTGCGCCACGTTTCTCGCGGCACTAGAAAAGGCCAGAAAAGCAATGAAATGACCAGAGTCATCCAGGTCAACATTAATAGGAGCAGGGTAGCTGATCAGCTCCTACCAGCTCCCTACCAGCTGGCATACGAAACTGGTGCGGACATTGTGCTCGTCAGCGAGCAGTACGGGACCGAGAACAGCCCACTTGGTTCTCGGACTCGCTGGGCACTGCTGCCATATGGGTCTCTGCCCTGAGTGGCCCTCCAGTCGAGAGGCATGGCAGAGGAGACGGCTTCGTCTGGATCAAGCGTGGGAGGGTGACATATTACAGCTGTTACCTCACGCCCAACGAACCCATCCAGTTTTTCCGCAACAAAGTCGACGCCCTGGAGGACGCCGTGTCCGACACCCCCGGAGACGTCGTCGTGGGCGAAGACTTTAACGGCAAGGCTATAGAATGGGGCATGCCCCACCCCGACTCCCGTGGAAAATACATCCTAGAGATGGCGGCAAGGATTGGGCTAATCGTTATTAATACAGGCGGCGTGACAACCTTCCGTCGGCCTGGTTACACAGAAACGATACCTGACGTCACCTTTGCGACTGAGTCTCTAGCCCCCAGGATAGGAGACAGGAGTGTAAGCGAGAAGTACACGGGTAGCGACCACCAGGCGATAATCTTTACAGTGGGCAACCGACCGGAGCACGGTCGCCGTCCTGCGGGGAGATCTCCCGGATGGAACACCGCCAGATTAAACGCAGAGCACTTTCGGGAGGCCTTGTCTCGAGCAGAACAACCGGTCCCGACGCGCGACAGAGGAAAAGCAGGGTGGGCAACGAGGCTTGTCGAGTCCACCATAAAAGGCATCGCTGTGGCATGTACTGCATCAATGCCCAGAGCGACTCCCCGTCGCCGCAAACAATCAGCGTACTGGTGGACCCCGGAAATCGCTGAGCTCCGTGGAAGGTGCTTCCGCCTGAGACGGATCGCGCAGAGGGCAAGAGGACGAGAGGAAGCGAATGCTAGGTCGGCGGAACACAAAGAGGCAAAGAAAGGCTTGCGGTACGCCATCAACCAAAGCAAGGCGCACCACTGGAAGACGCTTGTTGCGGACGTGGACTCCGATCCCTGGGGACTCGGATACCAAATCGTCACCCGCAGACTCGGGGCCATGGAGTCGCCTGCCACCTTGGAACCCGCCGCGATGTATCGCATCGTGCGGGGCCTTTTCCCGACCCATCCTACGAGGATGGAGCGGCATTACCGGGAAATGACTAACTTCTCGCCCTTCCGTGACGAGGAATTAAGAGTAGCGGTGGAGTCTCTCCCCACCAAGAAGGCACCAGGACCGGATGGCATTCCGTACGAGATCCTAAAGCTAGTGTATCAATGCAGACCCCATCTACTGCTAGATATGTATAACGCATGTCTGGCTGCGGGAGTTTTCCCTCACCAGTGGAAGACAGCCAGACTAGTGTTAATAAACAAAAAAGAGGGAGATCTGGATGACCCAAGCACCTACCGCCCATTGTGCATGTTGGACACCGCGGGCAAGGTGCTCGAAAAGCTCGTCCGGGCCAGACTGCACATGGCGGTAGAGGACGCAGGAGGCTTATCCCCCCGCCAGTATGGCTTCCGACGGGGGAGATCTACCGCGGATGCCTTGCGGGAGGTCACCGAGGAGGTGTCCAGGGCGGAGGACCGCAACCACTACTCCCGATGTGTGGTCCTTCTAGTAACGCTGGACGTGCGGAATGCCTTTAACTCGGCCAGGTGGGTCGATATTTTGGATGCGTTGGAGCACACGTCCCGCGGGTGCCTTCATATCTGCTGCGGCTGATCGATAGCTACCTGGAGGGGCGTGCTATCGTGTATCAAACGACGCAGGGTCAGCGTGAGTACAGGGTGACATCCGGGGTCGCTCAAGGTTCCATTTTGGGACCGGACCTATGGAACATCCTGTATGACGGCCTACTGAGGACGGAGATGCCTGATGGGGTGAAACTGGTTGGCTATGCAGACGACGTCGCGCTGCTCATCACCGCGCGGGATGTCGAGTTGGCCCAGTTGAAGCTTAATCAAGCCATGAGGAGGGTGGACCCTTGGATGGGGAGTCATGGCTTAGCACTGGCCCTCAACAAGACGGAGATCGTTGTTCTCACTAAGAGGCGGATGGCAACAATCATCCCTCTTCGAGTGGGAGAGACGCAGGTACCAACACGTCCTGCAGTGAAGTATCTGGGCGTGCTAGTGGACAGTAAGCTGACTTTCTGGCCCCAGATTCTTCGGACCGCGGGATAAGGCGGCAAAGATGACAGCCGATCTTTCGAGGCTGATGGCCAACGTGGGCGGCCCCAGCTCCACCAGACGGAGGCTATTGATGTCGGCGGTGCAGTCCGTCATTCTGTATGGGTCGGAAGTGTGGGCGGACGCACTCCACAAGGAGTTGTACCGAAAACGGCTAGCCCAGGTGCAAAGGAGAGCAGCGTTGCGGGTCACCAGCGCCTATCGAACGGTGTCGGAGCCCGCGGTTCTTGTGGTGGCAGGGATTATTCCGGTTGCGCTCCTTGCGCAAGAAAGGAAGCGAATCTACAACCGAAAGTCCCAAACCGGAGAAGATAGCTCTCGTAACGAGAGGGAAAACACCCTTGCTAGGTGGCAGAGCCTATGGGAGGGCGACGGGGGAGGTCGCTGGACGGCCAGACTAATCCCGAACCTGCGCCCATGGGTCACCAGGAGCCACGGTGAGGTAGGCTTCTACCTCACGCAGTTTTTGACCGGCCACGGGTACTTCAGGTCCTACCTACGACGTATGGGTAAGACGGACTCTGAAGTATGCGTATACTGCGGCGAAGTAGACGATGTCCACCACACCTTCTTCGAATGTCAAAGGTGGGCAGAACGGAGGGAGGTGGTGGAAGCCAGGTTTGGTGTGCTCTCACCAGGCACAATTATACCTAAAATGGTGGAGAGCGAGGACTTCTGGGGGTGCATTGCCAGCTACATGGAATGGGTCCTCCGCACAAAGAAGCCCGACCTCGATCGTCTGTGATAATATACACCTATGTATCTTTTATACGTAGTTATTTATTTATTTATTTATTTATATGTTGTGTTTGTTGGTTCCCTATTGAACCGTAAATTGGAGTGTGGCCCTTATACAGCCTAAATATATAGACCCAGCACCGAAGTAATGTGTTTAACGGTTCCGGGCTGGTGTCTAGGAGACGGGGGTGTTTTTAGCTGGTAGTCTTCTTTTGAAGGAGTCCAGCACTATGTGCGTAAATGCATTTTTTTCACCTCCACAAAAAAAAAAAAAAAAATTATTATTATTATTATTATTATTATTATTATTTCGATTTTCACAGATATTTTGTTGTTGTATCTGGCTGACTGTCAGTCATCGGCCGTAGCAAGATGGCTGGCTTCGCAACAGTAACTAATCAGTGCCCATTATCCGCCGGAGCATCGCGCATGTGTCTAGGAGAATCGATTTTTGCATTTGGAGGTACACCTTCTTTTCTATGCCCAGGGTGTTCAGGCTTTGAAATAATTTATACGGCACTTCTCCTGTGGCCCCCATAACTACCGGCACAACTACTACCCTTTCCATTCTCCACATCTTTCTTATCTCCTCTGCAAGGGGTAAGTATTTGTTAATTTTCCACGATATGTTTTTAATATGTTGCAGGGCAACGGGACAGCAATATCGATGATGTAGGAGATTTTTTGTTCTTTTAAGGTCAATACGATGTCTGGTATATTGTTTGGCATGGGGCGATCTGTTATGATTTTCCTGTTCCAGTACATCAGTATATCATCGTTCTCATAAACAGGAGGCAGCTGAAATTCATAGTACCGGGGGATCTTTTCCAGCTTTAAATGGACCCTCTGAAGATGTAGGTAGACAATCTTGCCCACCCTGTCATGTCGGTCGAGGTAACACCCAGGCGCCATCACGCTACATCCGGCAAGCAGATGGTCCAGATACTCGTCCTTCTCGTTACACATTCTGCATTTGATGTTGGGGAGGTCTTCGGCGAGTATCCTTCTTCTATAAACCTTCGTAGCTACCACTTGATCCTGGATTGCTGCAACGAATCCTTCGGTCTCCTGGAAGAGGTTCCCGGCATTCAGCCACGCCTGTGACGCTTCCTTGTCGATTTCCTCTCCTTCCAGGGTTGCAACATACTTGCCATGCAATGGTTTGGCTTTCTATCTGTTCTTCATCTTAGCTACTGAGGTCGTGTGGGCATCTGGTTCGAAATTCGCATCGGCTAGTTTCAGGGGGGTTAAACCCCTATCTGCACCCATCACTGCTCGATGCAGGGCGCTCGTGCCCGCTTTTTCTTTAAAATAACTCCTTAAATTCTTTACTTGCCTATAGTTGGTATTAATTGCACTTGGTATCCCCCTACCCCCAAGTCGTCTGGGTAGGTGGAACCTTTCGGTCGCACTGTGTGGATGGTGGGCCCGGTATCTCGTGAACTCGACTCTAGTTTTTGTGTCAATATTATTTAGTTCTGTGTCAGTCCATTTTATAAGCCCAAAGCTGTAAGTCAACACACTGGTGGCGTATGTATTGATAGCCTTGGCAGCATTCCTTGCCGACAGCTGGGTCCGCAATATCGCTTTCAACCTTTCAAAATACGTTTTCAATGTATTTGTTTTAGCTATTTTATGATATATCCCCATGCTCTGCCGATAGCCTAGATATTTATAATATTCATTTACATCCATAGCCTAGATATTTATAATATTGCATTTCGATATCACTGCTAAATTTTCCCACGCACGCTAATAGATCTTGTAAGTGTTTAGGTTGACCCGTGTAGAGTTTCAGGTCATCCATGTACCAGAGGTGAGAGACGGTAGTATTGTACCATATACAGCTGCTCCTTTGTTCTGCTTATTAAGCAGCACTGTGAGGGGTCTTATTGCCAAGCAGAACCATAGTGGACTCAGCGATGCCTTCTTATAATCTATATACCCCATACTCAGATTGCCCTTTGATTTTTTCACAGTTTCTGTAATAACAGCGTCGATGATAAGATGTTCTTTGCATCCGCGCGAGCCTCTTCTGCTTTCCTTTCTGCTCCTCATCCAACCAGTTGTTGTTGAGTAGGTGTTTATAGATTTTATTCGCTAGTATCGCTGTCAAAATTTTATGCACAGTCGGAAGACATGTATTTGGCCTATAGTTCGCGGGGTTTGGGTCCAATGACTGCGTCTTGGGTATTAAGTACGTGGTTCCTTGAGTCATGAACAGTGGCATCGCTTGTGGGTCTCGTAATAGTTGGTTGTAGCACTCCAGGAGTCGTTTATGCACCGCAGGGAACCGCTTCCACCAGAAGTTGTGGATCCTATCGGGACCAGGTGCCTTCCAGTTCGCAGTCCTGAGGACTGCCTCATTCAATTGTCCCGGGTGATTTGCCAGTCAAGCATAGTTTATTATTATTATGATTATTATTATTATTATTATTATTCCCGGGGGGGGGGGGGGGGGGGGCACCTGTAACCCCTACCGGGCGCGTCCCCGGGTGGCGGATAGGGGAATGCTCGCTGATTTTCGGACCAGATGGTAGGAGGGAAATAAAATATCTCCCGCGGACCAACAGGATTGCACCAGACTATGATCTGAAAGATCGGCTTCCGCTGTTGCGCCCTGTTGTGCTCACCGTCCGCGCGGTGTTCTCGCCCGCGTGCGTCGGAGGGCTGATTGTGAGTTCGCTCTGCCGAGGGGTTGCTGTGGCGTGGAGTCAGGAACCAGCCACTTCGGGCCCTGATCAGGTAGTGTGCGTTGAATGCGGATGTCGGAATCTGCATCGCCCCGGGCGAATTCCAGTCCGTACGAGATTGCCGGGACTGGTAAAGTGTAAGTCGGGCCTTAGGGAACTGGGGTAGGAGAAGATCACTCCGAGGGTACACCCGTTCCCGATTTTTCCAACCCGCCCCCTCGCACACGAAGCGCTGGTGAAAAGACTAGGATGCCAAACATTCAGAGAACACCACCACCGACAAGTAAGATGCAGGAGAAACCTGAGAGCTCTCAAGGTATAACGAAACCGCCTCCCACAGCGGTAGATAAGGGCGCCGACGTAAAAACGACGCCGAAGTTCAGAACGCCCAAAACCGTGGCACAAAGCAAGGTCGCTTTAAAGAAGCCAAATCTAAGCGACACAGAAGGTTACATGACTACAGATGACGAATGCGTCAACCGTTTCCAGCTGCCACCGAGTTCGCCTAAACTCGACTTTATCGTAAAGATGAGGGAGGAGGAAGAGGCTGAACTGAGAAAGTGCCGGGACATTATAGTGCGCATGAAAGCCACGACTGCGCGCCAGAAGAACATATCCATGGACGTTAATAATGCCCTCAGACAGCTAGAAGAGGCGATTGACGTTATCTCTAGCTGCAGAGTTAGCTGGAGGAAAGCCGAATCGGAAGTCAAAGCCGCCACGCCTAAGGAGCCGCGAATTACACCTATCGCCTCCCCAGAAGCGTATGGCTACGTCTCCCGCAGTAATAGGCATAGATAAGAGGAAGAGGAAAGATCTCGGTACCGACGATAAGAGCAAGGATGTGGAGAACTCGTGGAAGGAAAATCGCCGAAATAGACGGAAGCGAGCAAAGAAGGAGAACGCAAAGGAAAGGGCAACTGAAAAGGAAAAGATCCCGCGGGCTTCCGATTCAGAAACCCCCGCCAGGACCAAAAGAAAGAGGAAAAAACCCAAGACAGATCGACCGAGATCCGAAGCCGTGATTGTAAGACCTTCGCAAGGTAAAACATATGCGGAGGTCTTATCAGAGCTAAGGCAAAAAGTGAAACCGGAGGAGACAGAAACGGTAATAAAGCTGGTTCGTCAGACTAGGAAGGGCGGGATTTTACTGGAATTCGGCCAGAATAATTCCAATAACGAAGAGTTCTCAAAACAACTTTCGAGAACTCTTGGGAGATAGAGCACAGGTCAGTACTCTTCAAGCAAAGACCGTGCTTGAATTCAGAGACCTGAACTATCTCGCTACTATAGAGGAGGTCACCGAGGCCATTAGAAAGGCTTTGCCCGACCTAGAAAGCATTCCGAAGGTGAACTTAGTCAAGCCCAACACCAGAGGACTAAAAATGGCCATCGTTGAGATGGAGGATAAGCCCGTTCTAACTCTGCTCAATACGGGTCGCATAAAGATTGGTTGGATCTGTAGTAGGATTCGTAAAAGGATTGAGGTCATTCGGTGCCATAGATGTTTTGGTTATGGGCATCAACAAACCAAATGCAAGAAACCTGACTGAAGAAAAGAAGATCTCTGCATAAAGTGTGGACAAAAAGGACATCTAAAGAAAGACTGTCAGATCGATGCAAGGTGCTTTTTGGGCGCGATGACAAATGGCGGGACCACATACCTGAAACTGGCGCTTGCAGCCTTTAGAAAGGCCTTTGAGAATGCCAGGAGGGACCAGAGGAATCTGGGAAGGGTACAACAGCCTTCATAAGACTACTGCAGGGAAACATGCACGGAAGTAGGGTGGCGGACGACCTCCTTACGCAGCTTGCGTTGGAATATAAGTCCGACATCCTACTTCTTAGTGAGCAATATAGGGATAGAGATGAGGTCGGCTGGTTCAGTAATCTACTCGGCACCGCCGCCATCTGGATCCCCAGAATGAATAGGGTGCCCGTCACGAAACACGGTAGAGGAAGAGGCCACGTATGGGCGGAAACCCGGGGGATAACTTACATCAGTGTTTATCTTACCCCGAATGATACCGTTGCCGATTTCGAGGCAAAGCTGGAGGGCCTCGAAAATACCGTGAGGGAGATCGACGGCCAAGTTATTGTGGCAGGAGACCCAAATGCCAAAGCCATCGAACGGGGCATGGAGGTAACTGATCTGAGAGGACGCCTTATCCTAGAGATGGCGGCGAGGCTGAGACTCGATGTTGTCAATGAGGGCGACACCATGACGTTCAGACGCGCGGGATACGGGGAAACTTTCCCGGATGTCACGCTTGCGTCGGAGACCCTTGTCCGAGGAATCACTGAATGGCGAGTAATTGAAGATTACTCTGGCAGCCACCACCAGTACATCTTCTTTGTCCTGAGTGGGATTGCTGCCGGGCGATCGAGGACATGATTTCCGTAATGAGATCACACGAAGGTGAAATCCTCTCGCACCCTGGCTCCGCTGACGAGGTTGCTTGGTGCCGTTATGGGGCTCATCCGGAAAGCTTGTGACATGGCGACACACAGGCGGAGGAAGAACACACGCGATAGAGGTGCCGTCTACTGGTGGACGGTGGATATCGCGAACCTCCGGAAGAAATGTTTGGAGAGGAAGAGCTACGGCAGGCAGCGAGCTTACTCCAGAACCAAAAGGCGCCCGGACCGAATGGAGTCCCCACCGAAGTCATGCGGAGTATCGCGAATTCATGTCCGCGGATACTCCTACATATCTACAACCGGTGTTTGGAGCAAGGAGTGTTTCCCCGGATTTGGAAGGTCCAACGCTTAGCTTTGATAAGCAAGGGCAAGGGCGATCCAGCCACACCGTCGGCATACAGACCACTGTGTATGTTAGACACCGCTGGAAAATTATTGGAAAAGTTCTTGAAGACCTCGAAGTAACCGATATCTTCTACACCGAGCAGCTCCGAAATAGACATACCAGGGGACTAGTAATGCTGGTCACCCTGGTTGTAAAAAAAGCCTTTAACAGCGTAAGGTGGAGTAAAATCCTCGAGGCCTTGGGGGAACGCTTCAACACCCCACAATATCTTATGCGGATGTTTCGAAGCTACCTTAGAAACCAGGAGCTAAGGTACGAGACTGTGGGCGGTTGGCGTACGATGCAAGTGACAGCGGGAGCGGCACAGGGGTCAATACTGGGCCCGGACATCTGGAACGTATCGTACGACGGTATATTACGTATGGAGATGCCCGACGATACGTTCCTTGTGGGCTACGCTGACGACATCGCGGCGGTGATAGTCGCAAGGAACTCCGTAGATGCACAAAGACGACTGAACCAGACGATGCGGAGAGTCATGGCTTGGATGAACGACCAAGGTCTGGAGCTGGCAACGCAAAAGACTGAAATAGCCTTTCTCACAGAACGTAGGATTCCCCTAGAAATCCCTTTGAGGGTCTATACGGAGGAAGTGACTACGTGTAAGGCCGTCAAGTACCTAGGTGTTTATTTGAACAACAGGATGACGTTCTGGGACCACATCTGCTTTGCTGCCAGTAAAGCGGCGCAGATGGTGGTGACCCTTAGCCGGCTAATGGCTAACGTCGGCGGACCATCCGCTAGCAAACGAAGGCTGTTAATGTCGGTCTCGGAATCCATCCTCCTTTACGGGTGCGAGATCTGGGCCAATGCCCTTGACAGAGAGAAATACCGACAGAAAATGGCGGCAGTCCAGAGGAGAGGAGCGCTACGGATTTGGTTTATTTCAAAACAAAACAAGTTGTGTAACAAATATAATTCAAACTTTAAAGTTTTATTTTCAAGCCTATAAAAATTTCTAAAAACTAACTAATTTGATTTGAATTTTTGATTTTCTCTCACAAATTATACACAGAATAGTATATAACCCAATCACTTTTGTATACAGGGTAGTACCGAAAAACGGTTAAATTTCATTTTTTGCTAAAATTAAGCGAAACTTCATATTTGGATATAAAGTTGAATTTGAAACAACATTTATGAAAAAGAATCTAAACCCAAAAACTGAGATACTTTACTATTAGCGTAGTTCTATATTTTTGACCTTCCCTCGTATATAATTAAATTTTCGGTAGATGCGATGAGTGTAATTTTAATTTCCAGACATGCAGAGGCAATTTGTATGAAAAAAGATTTACTAAATTCAAAGATAAAAAGATTTCCTATATGCTGCGCACTTTCTGCCGGTCACTGTATATATGTTTTGTTCCTATCAGGCTTCAAATGTCTAGTGAAATATTTAGAAAATGGTTTACCGATGTGTACCTACACGGAGTTTCTAGCGAAACACCAACAACTTTCTAATACTAGATTCTTGAGGTGATTACTGTCCTGTGACTTTTAAATCTCCATACCAGTCAAATAAACCTCTTCTTACAATTCCCAGGAAAACGACTGGACTGATGCAACTGCTAGACGTATAGGGCTTTCGTGTGTGGAAGGGATTCGTCAAACTCTTTTCCGATCAAGATTTGCTTAGCAATATTGACCATAACATATATCGTTCCGTATTTGTCGTTACACCCTATACATAAATAGCTATCCTAATCGAAAGAACTTTTTTTATAATATTTTCTCCAATAGCTTTCTTTTCTGATTCTGCTGCTAGTATTTTCCCTTTGTTCTTTTTTTTCGTTTTCTGGTTTAGCATAGAATGAAAACACCTTAGACAGCACTACCTAGATAGATTTCATTAAAAAATGCAATGTGAGTTTGTATAGCTCTTATTAAACACTCCATAGTTTTACACGCAGAAGAAGTTTTATTGATATGCAAAGTCCGTTAAAGTTATTACATACATCTTGTTGTACCTTTAAAGACTCAAACGTAATAAATAGTAATAGAATAGTTAAGACAATGAACTCGTCATAAATCAACTTAACTTTAAATCAAACAGCCTAAGTAAAAGATAATTTATTCAAAAGAGTGCATATCTTTATTCTCAAAAATTATAAAGTTTTCTTGCACAAAATTTTAGGTTACATATATAGAGAATAGAATGATCGTCAAAATTCCTCATACATTGAGTAAATCAAAGTGTGATAATTTGTGAATATAGATCCAACTTTCTACATGTACATGTGCCTTTTTCGTCGCAAATTCCAATAATATATCGATAATACCTGTTACAATATACAGAACATACTCTATCTCTTAAATTTATTGGATTTTTACAAATTCTTTCCGCCCATTCTGTAGACATATACGTTAGAAGCAACATTATACAATATGAAAATATGATACGTGAATCCTTACTTCCATATATGATTTTTTGTTCCTCATTCGCTACCATACACGCTAAGATTAAAACAACTGAAAATAGTTTAAGCACGTACATCCTATAGGTAGTAATGCTAGTTTAATTCTTACTGAATTATTCCCAGCTAGCAATTTTTATAGTTGTATAATGACCGAACTTTTATTATACCATTGTGCCACTTTATTGTTTTATAATTCATTACAAACGTGTTCACTTTCCTTGTGATTTAATTTTGACGGAAAATGGCGGCAGTCCAGAGGAGAGGAGCGCTACGGATTGCCAGCTCCTATAGAACCGTTTCCGAGGCAGCCATCCTAGTGAGAGCAGGGGTTGTGCCGATTGACCTGCTGGCCAAAGAACGAAAGAGGAAATGGGAGTCGAGGCAGACGGGAACAAGTCCAGCCCGAGAAGAAAAGAGGCTCACTCTTCGGCTGTGGCAGGAGAGATGGGAGACCGACAAGACAGGAAGATGGACCGCCAGACTGATAAAAGACCTGTCAATCTGGATGGACAGAAAGCACGGTGAGACAGGATACTATCTCACCCAGTTCCTGTCCGGGCATGGGTACTTCCACGATTACTTGTTCAAAATGAGGAAAGTGGATAGTGCCCATTGCCCTCCCAGGATTCTGATAAAGACGACGCCTACCATACCTTTTTTGAATGTATGAGGTGGAAACCAGACGTCTTGGTGAGCGAGCTGGAAGAGCTGTCGCTCGACAATATCATCCCAAATATGATAGAGAACCCCGAAACATGGCGGAGGATCTCTACATTTATCGAGCAAGTGCTTAAAGCCAAAAAAAGAGAGTCGAATAGCTAAATACGGTACACTACCCTGAAGATATGTGCAAAACGGTACCGGGGTGGAGCTATGTCCGAAAGGGGGGTTTTTAGTGGGTGAAAGTCCCACACACCGAGCGAGTGCGCCTTTTGCTCGCTTGATGGTGCATTCAAGCATTTTCCCCCGTCAAAAAAAAAAAAAAATTATTATTATTATTATTACAGTGACCGGCATAAATATTGCAACATATGGGAAAATTTTTTATAACTGAAATATACTAAATTCTTTTTTGGGGACAAGTTGTGCATGTCTAGGAACCCCAAAATCTATTTTGACGCATGTCACGTGACCACTAGTATGGCGGTAAATTTTAAAAACATGGTGTAAATCTCCAAAAAGTGAGATTAGATGACATGATATTTAAAAGAGTTATTTGAAAAGTTGCTTAGAATTCAATTCTGAGGCTGTATGCAAATTTTTGTAAAGATACTTTAAAAAAAATTAAAATCACAATTTTTCCAAATATTGATTAATTGAATTACATATTTCATTTTTCTTCGCTTTTTGCTAAAAGCAAAGAAAGCTCAACAGCAGTAATATTTCTAAATCTGGTTGATACTCAAACAATTTTGTCAATGTTTGCATAATTAACAACAGCGAAAACTGAAGAGTAGGTTTTTGGTATGACAGTTGTTGTTGCAAGGGACTGTATCTAGAAATAATAACTAATATTTTACGAACATTTTTATTTTAAACCACTTAAGAAACATTACTTTTATTGAAAATTATAACACTTTTTTGTTTCCTGCATTAAAGTGGAAACCGCTAGTCTAAAACTAATAACTGATAACACTACATGCGCGCATCGAAGATATTAACGTAGGTTTTGAAATTAGAGAACAAGGAATAATAAATAGAAGGTAAAATAAAAATAGTTTAATGTCTATGAAACTCAATAAAAGTAAATGATTAATAATAAGTTAGGTGCTTACTTATTTTTAGTGAAATATCTAATACTAAATAGATAAATACATTTAAATAGACAATAACTAATCAAAAAGAGGGCACGTAATTCGGAATAGAAACTTATCATCTATACAAGAAAAATGATTTTTTTTTAATAAACATAAATAATTAAAATTCACTGGGTCCACTATTTCTTTCCATACACAATATGGTTCTTCTGTACATTTATTTATAAACATTATTAAGCATATTAGGATTTATTTCAGATATACAGTTTCGGATGACGGTTTCTAGATGTTCTATATTTCTAAATAGTCGGTACTTATACTCACAATTTTTTAGGTAGCACCACAAAAAAATCCAATGATGATCTAGCCGGCTACGGATTTTGATAGTATCGACCAATCCATCGGTTTTCAAATTGATTATGTAACCACCTTCTTACGTCAACTGAGGAATGAACACTGGCTGCGTCTTACTGAAAATACAAACTCCTTCTTTCTGCTAATGGCATATTATCCAAAACATCCGTCAGTGTTATTTGTAAAAATAATAAGTAACGTTTGGAATTTAAACTACTTCTAAAGAAAAAAGGTCCGAACTAATTTAGAATTAAAAATGCCGCACCACTTCAGTTACACTATTACTGCACGCACCGAAGGTATTTAAGTAGGTTTCGAAATTACAAAGATTTCGATTTCGAAATTAGAAGATTCTTTTATTAATAAATGTTGCTACAAATTCAACGCTATATCTAAATATGAAATTTGCTTAATTTTAGCGAAAAATGAGATTTAATCATTATTTTTCGGCATTACTCTGTATGCAAGATTGATCGAGATCATACAGCTCTCATATTCTATTCTGTGTATACTTTCTGAGAGAAAATCATGCATACTATATCAAAATTAGTGAGCTTCAAAAATATTATAGCCTTCAAAAAGAAAACTTCCAAATGGGAATTATTTTTGCTGCACAACATGTTTTGTTTTCAAATTAAACAAAATAATAACATGTAATTCAAATTTTAGTTTTTAGTAAATGTTAGAAAGTCGCAATTAGTTTACCTTCGTCCTTCTTTTTATGTAGGTCTTAATGTTGATCACCACAAGCAAAAGGAAAAATAAAACACGTTACGTTAATTAACATCTACATGTCGTCTTCCGTTTGGTAAACATTTCTTAGCAATGCTTCGCAAAAAAAAAACAGGTTTGATTTCCGCGATACATTGTCTAATTACATTTTCTAAGTAGTAGATATTTCCAAATGGTCGAAATTTTTAACGTTTTTTTTTTTTATGTAGCCGCAAAAAAAGAAATAGATTGGGAATGGCGATCTTGGAGGCCAGAAAATTTTTAAAAAAATTTCGAAGAGGAAAAGAAAGAAGCACTTGGTAGTTTTGACCCACAAAACATTGGAAATGTGGTCAATGTTGTAATTATTTTGGTTTATTTCAAAACAAAACAAGTTGTGTAACAAAAATAATTCAAACTTTAAAGTTTTATTTTCAAGCCTATAAAAATTTCTAAAAACTAACTAATTTGATTTGAATTTTTGATTTTCTCTCACAAATTATACACAGAATAGTATATGACCCCAATCACTTTTGTATACAGGGTAGTACCGAAAAATGATTAAATTTTATTTTTTGCTAAAATTAATCGAAACTTCATATTTGGGTATAACGTTGAATTGAAACAACATTTATGAATAAAAGAATCTAAACCCAAAAACTGAGATACTTTACTCTTAGCGTAGTTCTATATCTTTGACCTTCTCTCGTATATTATTAAATTTTCGGTAGATGCGATGAGTGTAATTTTAATTTCAAGACATGCAGAGGTAATTTGTATGAAAAAAGATTTACTAAATTCAAAGATAAAAAGATTTCCTATATGCTGCGCATCTCCTGCCGTCATTGATATATGTTTGTTCCTATCAGGCTTCAAATGTCTAGTGAAATATTTAGAAAATGGTTTACCTATATATGTGCACCTACACGGAGTTTCTAGCGAAACACCAACAACTTTCTAATACTAGATTCTTGAGGTGATTACTGTCCTGTGACTTTTAAATCTCCATACCAGTCAAATAAACCTCATCTTACAATTCCCAGGAAAACGACTGGACTGATGCAACTGCTAGACGTATAGGGCTTTCGTGTGTGGAAGGGATTCGTCAAACTCTTTTCCGATCAAGATTTGCTTAGCAATATTGACCATAACATATATCGTTCCGTATTTATCGTTACACCCTATACATAAATAGCTATCCCAATCGAAAGAACTTTTTTTATAATATTTTCTCCAATAGCTTTCTTTTCTGATTCTGTTGCTAGTATTTTCCTTTGTTTTTTTTTTTTCGTTTTCTGGTTTAGCATAGATAATGAAAACACCTTAGACAGCACTACCTAGATAGATTTCAATAAAAAGTGCAATGTGAGTTTGTATAGCTCTTATTAAACACTCCATAGTTTTACACGCAGAAGAAGTTTTATTGATATGCAAAGTCCGTTAAAGTTATTACATACATCTTGTTTTACCTTTAAAGACTCAAACGTAATAAATAGTAATAGAATAGTTAAGACAATGAACTCGTCATAAATCAACTTAACTTTAAATCAAACAGCCTAAGTAAAGGATAATTTATTCAAAAGAGTGCATATCTTTATTCTCAAAAATTATAAAGTTTTTTTGCACAAAATTTTAGGTTACATATATAGAGAATGGAATGATCGTCAAAATTCCTCAAACATTGAGTAAATCAAGTGAATACACGTGTATATCCATCCCACGGTCTACATGTACATGTGCCTTTATCGTCGCAAATTCCAATAATATATCGATAATACCTATTACAATATACAGAACATACTCTATCTCTTAAATTAATTGGATTTTTACAAATTCTTTCCGCCCATTCTGTAGACAATACGTTAGAAGCAACAATTAATACAAATATGAAAAATAATTGATACCGTGAATCCTTACTTCCATATATGATTTTTTGTTCCTCATTCGCTACCATACACGCTAAGATTAAAACAACTGAAAATAGTTTAAGCACGTACATCCTATAGGTAGTAATGCTAGTTTAATTCTTACTGAATTATTCCCAGCTAGCAATTTTTATAGTTGTATAATGACCGAACTTTTATTATACCATTGTGCCACTTTATTGTTTTATAATTCATTACAAACGTGTTCACTTTCTTTGTGATTTAATTTTGACGGAAAATGGCGGCAGTCCAGAGGAGAGGAGCGCTACGGATTGCCAGCTCCTATAGAACCGTTTCCGAGGTAGCCATCCTAGTGAGAGCAGGGGTTGTGCCGATTGACCTGGTGGCCAAAGAACGAAAGAGGAAATGGGAGTCGAGGCAGACGGGAACAAGTCCAGCCCGAGAAGAAAAGAGGCTCACTCTTCGGCTGTGGCAGGAGAGATGGGAGACCGACAAGACAGGAAGATGGACCGCCAGACTGATAAAAGACCTGTCAATCTGGATGGACAGAAAGCACGGTGAGACAGGATACTATCTCACCCAGTTCCTGTCCGGGCATGGGTACTTCCACGATTACTTGTTCAAAATGAGGAAAGTGGATAGTGCCCATTGCCCTTCCCAGGATTCTGATAAAGACGACGCCTACCATACCTTTTTTGAATGTATGAGGTGGAAACCAGACGTCTTGGTGAGCGAGCTGGAAGAGCTGTCGCCCGTCAATATCATCCCAAAGATGATAGAGAACCCCGAAACATGGCGGAGGATCTCTACATTTATCGAGCAAGTGCTTAAAGCCAAAAAAAGAGAGTCGAATAGCTAAAACGGGCACTACCTGAAGATTGTGCAAACGTACCGGTGGAGCTATGTCCGAAAGGGGGGTTTTTAGTGGGTGAAAGTCCCACACACCGACATAGACAATAACTAATCAAAAAGGGCACGTAATTCGGAATAGAAACTTATCATCTATACAAGAAAAAATATTTTTTTTTAATAAACATAAATAATTAAAATTCACTGGGTCCACTATTTCTTTCCATACACAATATGGTTCTTCTGTACATTTATTTATAAACATTATTAAGCATATTAGGATTTATTTCAGATACACAGTTTCGGATGACGGTTTCTAGATGTTCTATATTTCTAAATAGTCGGTGCTTATACTCACAATTTTTTAGGTAGCACCACAAAAAAATCCAATGATGATCTAGCCGGCTACGGATTTTGATAGTATCGACCAATCCATCGGTTTTCAAATTGATTATGTAACCACCTTCTTACGTCAACTGAGGAATGAACATTGGCTGCGTCTTACTGAAAATACAAACTCCTTCTTTCTGCTAATGGCATATTATCCAAAACATCCGTCAGTGTTATTTGTAAAAATAATAAGTAACGTTTGGAATTTAAACTACTTCTAAAGAAAAAAGGTCCGAACTAATTTAGAATTAAAAATGCCGCACCACTTCAGTTACACTATTACTGCACGCACCGAAGGTATTTAAGTAGGTTTCGAAATTACAAAGATTTCATTTTTGAAATTAGAAGATTCTTTTATTAATAAATGTTGCTACAAATTCAACGCTATATCTAAATATGAAGTTTCGCTTAATTTTAGCGAAAAATGAGATTTAATCATTTTTTTCGGCATTACTCTGTATGCAAGATTGATCGAGATCATACAGCTCTCATATTCTATTCTGTGTATACTTTCTGAGAGAAAATCATGCATACTATATCAAAATTAGTGAGCTTCGAAAATATTATAGCCTTCAAAAAGAAAACTTCCAAATGGGAATTATTTTTGCTGCACATGTTTTGTTTTCAAACTAAACAAAATAATAACATGTAATTCAAATTTTAGTTTTTAGTAAATGTTAGAAAGTCGCAATTAGTTTACCTTCGTCTTTCTTTTTATGTAGGTGTTAATGTTGATCACCACAAGCAAAAGGAAAAATAAAACACGTTACGTTAATTAACATCTACATGTCGTCTTCCGTTTGGTAAACATTTCTTAGCAATGTTTTCGCAAAAAAAAAAACAGGATTGATTTCCGCGATACATTGTCTAATTACATTTTCTAAGTAGTAGGTATTTCCAAATGGTCGAAATTCTTAACGTTTTTTTTTTTTATGTAGCCGCAAAAAGAGAAATAGATTGGGGATGGCGATCTTGGAGGCCAGAAAATTTTTAAAAAATTTCGAAGAGGAAAAGAAAGAAGCACTGGGTAGTTTTGACGCACAAAACATTGGAAATGTGGTCAATGTTGTAATTATTTTGGTTTATTTCAAAACAAAACAAGTTGTGTAACAAAAATAATTCAAACTTTAAAGTTTTATTTTCAAGCCTATACAAATTTCTAAAAACTAACTAATTTGATTTGAATTTTTGATTTTCTCTCACAAATTATACACAGAATAGTATATGACCCCAATCACTTTTGTATACAGGGTAGTACCGAAAAACGATTAAATTTTATTTTTTGCTAAAATTAATCGAAACTTCATATAACGTTGAATTGAAACAACATTTATGAATAAAAGAATCTAAACCCAAAAACTGAGATACTTTACTCTTAGCGTAGTTCTATATCTTTGACCTTCTCTCGTATATTATTAAATTTTTCGGTAGATGCGATGAGTGTAATTTTAATTTCAAGACATGCAGAGGTGATTTGTATGAAAAAAGATTTACTAAATTCAAAGATAAAAAGATTTCCTATATGCTGCGCACTTTTTTACACAATTTTAAATCAAACAGCCTAAGTAAAAGATAATTTATTCAAAAGAGTGCATATCTTTATTCTCAAAAATTATAAAGTTTTTTTGCACAAAATTTTAGGTTACATATATAGAGAATGGAATGATCGTCAAAATTCCTCAAACATTGAGTAAATCAAGTGAATACACGTGTATATCCATCCCACGGTCTACATGTACATGTGCCTTTATCGTTGCAAATTCCAATAATATATCGATAATACCTGTTACAATATACAGAACATACTCTATCTCTTAAATTTATTGGATTTTTACAAATTCTCTCCGCCCATTCTGTAGACAATACGTTAGAAGCAACAATTAATACAAATATGAAAAATAATTGATACCGTGAATCCTTACTTCCATATATGATTTTATGTTCCTCACTCGCTACCATACACGCTAAGATTAAAACAACTGAAAACAGTTTAAGCACGTACATCCTATAGGTAGTAATGCTAGTTTAATACTTACTGAATTATTCCCAGCTAGCAATCTTTATAGTTGCATTAATGACCGAACTTTTATCATACCATTGTGCCACTTTATTGTTTTATAATTCATTACAAATGTGTTCACTTTCTTTGTGATTTAATTTTTTGTAAATGGATAGGATTACAGATTGATACCTGGCACTCGTTCGATAGATTTTTTATTATTCCACATAAACGAAACGTTTGAAACGTTTCACCGAACTTTCACGCATGAATTTTAACATTGGAGACACATCGTTGCAACCAGACATATTCTGTGATTTCCGTTTCGTTAATTCATTTTATGCCATCATGCACCATATAAATTTCATATGAAATTGCGTCATTTATTGTTGTTCTGTTGGTGATTTTCTGAGACGCAGAGCATTCTCTCTAGCATTCTGTTGTCCTCGTTTGTAAAATTGCCTCTGCGCTGTTGTTGATATGCGGTACGTTTGTCTAATTTTTGTTTCTCTAAATGTTAGTTCTGCAAACTATGTTCGTGTTACATTTGCTTTTTCTTATAACTTATAATGTTTCCCCGATAGCTTTCTTTTCTGATTCCGTAGCTATTATTTTCCTTTTGAGAGGAAAAAAAACAGCCTAAGTAAAAGCAGTGGCGGCTGGTATTAAGGGCACAAGGAAACGTGCCCATTCAATCCTCAAGATAAGCACAGAAAGAAATTCGCATGTAATTCAGTGCATTGTTTTATTTTATTATTTTTACGTATTTTTATAACGATGGTATCAAAGTTTCCTTCCGCATCACAGACACTAACGCATATGAATCGGACGGCTCCGTTTTCTTCGCCATATGCGCTTATACGGTCGCTTTGGGGCACGCAATTTCGTGTCTTTAGTTAACGTCTTGCATTCATTGTGACTGCATCGTTTTCAATGCGTACCCCGCACGTGTGATTTCAAAGGCTTGAAGTGGCATTCATTATTAATGCTGGAAGTTAATTGAGTGCAAAATCTTAAAAAAAAAAAAAACTTGTCTCATTTGAGAAAAAACTTTTAATTAAGAAGAAAAGAAGGATTCTTGATCTTCAAATAACCTACACTTTCACAAGTAAAACTCGACCTTACAATAGAGTATTTAATAAAAATATGTATGAAAAATATAAGTGGATGTGCGCTATGTTCACTAAGAAATAAACTATTTTGTTTTATCTGCTTAATTTTTTAAGAAAGAGGTTAGTGCGTGGAATAAACAAGAGTTGAATGATTTAATGCATATCGCAGAGAGGGCAAAGAAACACGAAAATTCCGTTTCTCACATGAATGCATGCGTGGATTTTAATGTTCTAGGCAAAGTGGACATACGTAAATAGTTAGACAGTGTTTACTTGCGACATAAAATTAAATACAACGAAGATGTGGAAAAAAATCGTCATATTTTACGCCGGTTATATGTATAAAAAACTGTGAAATCTTATCCTGTGTTGGACAGCGTAAAATTGAAAAGCGAACTTTCAGTAATTTATGAGCGCGATCACATGTGTGACGTAGGGGTAGGTGGTGTTCTGCCACTTTTAGTGTTCATAACAGACAACAACCTCAAAAACAATTGACGGAAACATGCAAACTGTTAGATATTATTTGTACAACCCCCATGTCGACAGCAAAATGTGAACTATGTTTTCCCACCCTCAAACGCACTAAAACTTTTCTGAGAAGCACAACGTCAGAAGATCGACTGAACGCATTTTTACAACAAAGTCATAGACGTCTTCTTTACCGTGAAAAATAGGAGAATGGTTTTTATGTACAAAAAATAGGCAAGTTCGTATTTTGTGCCCACTCTCTTTCATAACTCACGAGCTGTCACTGAGAAAAAGGTAATTTATTCAAAGGAGTGCTTATCCTCATTGTCAAAAGTTATCAAGTTCTTTTTTTCGCACTATCTTAGCTTACATAATTACATAAAGAATAGAATGAAATTCCTGATACATTGAGTAAATCTATAATATATGTAAATGTTATTATATTTAAATAAAATTTAGTGCATTCCACTTTTTACATGTATATGTGCCTATCTCGTCGTAATGCCCAATAATATATCAATAATACCTTTTACAATATACAGAACACACTAGCTCTCTTAAATTTCGCGGATGCCTTAGAAGCAACAATTAATGTAAAATATAATTAGCACCATATAACCCTTCCGTATATAATCTTTGGATGCCTATCCTCTTCCACACATGCCAAGCCCATTAAAATAATAAATAGTTTAAGCACGTACATTATATATGTAGTTACGCTAAGTAATTAACACTCACTAAATTATTCCGATAACAATCTTTACCGCTGTATTAATGACAGAACTTTCATTGCTTCGTGCAATTATATTATTATGCCGCTATATTCTTTTATAACACATTGTAAAATCGTTAAATATAGACAATGGCCAACCTGATTTAACGCTAATTTATCGTTTTCAAATCACAATCTTACCAAAGATTTAGAGGCAGAATGCAAAGCTATTGGCCGTACTGACATATGTGAAACGTTGCTGTTGAAAACTTGCACTGTTTATGTAGTTCTTTCGATTGGAATAGCTATTTATATACAAGGTGTTATAATAAGCACGTAACGACATATTGTGCTTATTTGATCGAATTTGAGAAATTGTTTGTAATCGCTCCATTTAGTTATCGAATACTGTATCCGATATGAACAGTTTACAAAAGAAAACCAAATATGTATTGGTAAGTCGTAAAAGCAAGCGATGTATAGTTCGTATGGATAATAACCTAAGTAACAAACTGGATTCTGAAACATTATTGTATGTGAGACAAAAACAATCTACTTTTTCCTAATAAAGGTGACTCCTGAGAATACGTATATACATTCTTCGTCCATTATTCCTTCTCATGACAGTGGAATTCCTGAAAAAAAAACATATTGGGAACCCAACTATAGATTACGTGCACATCTTATAAAAGCAGGTAGTTCACATATTGAGGCTGTGAATAAAATTACTTTATTATCGACTGAAAACGTATATTAAGCCACTATATGTAACCGCTTTTGTACCAGGAATATGGAAATAGGTTGCAATATTTTGGAGAGGGTAGATGGTTGTGGACCAAAGATTGCAATTTGATTATCACATTGCGTTGGTACGAATTATGCTCAATATTGGTAAGCAAAACTTGACACTACTTTGTAGTATCACAATATATTTGAATGTGATGGTGAAAAATAAATATATATTATTTTTATTAACTGCTAGTAATTTTGCACCATAATAATTTTATTTTATTAAATTTTCACTGAAAAAGGTTTATCCTTTCCTGTTTTAATAATTTTAGTGTGTACAAAAATCAAAAACAAAAATCTGATAAAACGTCGACTTCGCAAAATTATCAAAGCTATTCAAAAGTCTAAAACACCACTCTCCCGCGTAATATACAACAAAAATTTTGCGATAGGTGAGTAAGTTATATAAATCCCCGTTTATTATGTTTGCCCTGTTCAAAGTACCATGAATTTACGTTCACATATTTTTACATTACGACCACAAATCAACCGTATCAAATTGTGGAAAACGGTTATTGCCCATCGGGTCCGCGAGTAAACACCGAAATTCGCTTTTTTTTTCTTGGTCTACACTTCCACGATGATATATGAAACACACTCTCATTGTATGACGGGGTTTTTTCGAAAGCTCCCATCAGCATCGGCACAAAAGCTACGCAGGCAGTCTCGTGCGTCATATTTTATGGCTTTTCCGGTTACACGTCTTATTTTTTCTCAGCCGTTGCGCTTCCAGATAATGGTAATAGTATTCTGCAATAATAATATCGTCTGATGTATGTACGACTGTACGAGTATTCTTCTATATTATTACCGGGAATAGGTAAAGGACGTCCGGACGATAAAAATGCACTGGGAAAACGCAATAAATTTAACGTGTGAATGCAGCGGAAGACAGGGCTACCACACAATCGTAAGAGACGAGTTCTATTGTTAGTTAAATGTGGTAGCCCACCTGAACTCTACGTGAATAGGTGTATCTACGTCCTTGTCTTCGAAATTTCTACAGATATGTTTGAAAGTGTGGCATATATTAAGGAAATACTTCTATTCCGCTAAACGACGCTGTAAATTATGTAAAGTGCGCATTTCTTGTAAAGTTTAGTTAATGCCGTTATAAGAACAGTAGTCATAATAATAATAGTGGTATCATTTTTATTTAAGCCGAAATGGAAAGAACAACATATAGACGAAGTTTAGCTTAACTTATTTTTACAAACTAAAAAATGTTTGGTAACGAATTTGAGGCAATTTTGCGCCCGTAGAACCGTATTTCAGTTTTAGAAGTAATACTTCTAACTATAGGTAATATTTCCAAGGTTTTTTCATATAGCCTGGAATATTCATAGTGATATTTCGAAATGTGGGTAACTTTCCCAATATTTCTTATTTTTTTTCCTAAGAAAAAGGAGAATATCGTCAAAATGAAAGTGCCCTGGTAGAGTTTATTTAATTGGAATTTTAAGCATAAAAGACAAACAAAATATAAAAATTTCTAATGTTTACCCCAAAAAACCACTGCACGCCAGTTGCCCGTTGCCCCTCCTCATTGGCGATTAATTCGCAAAAATCAAGGGCCACCGCATGCAATGAGAAAATGTTGCGATAACAGTACCAAAGAAATACCTAATAGCTCTATTTTTGACTTTAGGAAAAAATCTTTTATACAAAAGTTTTACAAAATTCGATGCTGCATAATTTAAAAATATTTTTAGTTATACTGGGGATGCCAAAAGTAGGAAAACGGAACAAATAAATATTTATAATTATATTTATGATTATTTTAGTTAAAAAAAAAAATCGTTTAGCATTGACAATGAAATTTTAATGGACATTTCGAGTGCAGAAATTATAGTAAGAGATAGTTACTAGTACTTACTGCAACAGTAAAATAAGAACATAGTTTGCATATCAAATGCAAAAGGTAAGTTACAATTATGATGGAGGTACCTGCAATACTAAACAACTTTACCTTTGCATAAAATCGTGGAAGTGTCGGTATTTAACTTTTCCTTGTGCATCAAATACGAAATTAAAATGCTTCGTAGTTAAGCAAAAGGTATTTTTATGTACAGGTTTCCCATCCAAGACTGGGTCTTCGATTACAGCTCCATTTTTGATTTTAAGAAAAAGTGTTTTCTGCAAAAGTTTTTACAGAATTCAATGCTGTATAACGTAAAAAATATTTTTGACTATACAGGCTGTTCCAAAAGTAGGAAAACGCATACTTTCTATTATTTTAAATGGAATACCTTATATATTATTCTATTTTTGAATTCTATGAAGAAAAATAATATCATTTTATATAAGCAACCATACGTCTGTCTGTAATAACACCGGCGTTATTTAGGTTTTTGTAGAAAAAGGCCTTGTTGCAAGCCTTCAGTTAAGGCGACGTAGTTTGTATATGCATTTGTTCATATTGTAAATACCACACACACATACTTAGCTTGATACAACAGTGAAACTAAAACGGATATAATTATATACAGGTGTCCACTATAATCCTGACCAGCTGCTTAACTATAGCCAACGCTAACTTGATTTTTTTAAATAGCACCCTATATACTTCCTTCTGCTAAATCAACCCTTACACAAAACCCTTTTAATTTATACTAAATATTGATGACACCTAATGCAGAATTTTGTAGATAATTAATGATTTTTGATAAATCTACCGAATTTTCCATTAATTTTCATGTCGGCTCAGCGTATGAACTTCATATAATTGAATAAAGCCTCGAATTAGTAAATATGTGTTAGTATCACATAATAAAATATAAAACCAATGACATATTAAAAAAAAAAGAATGATATTTAATGATAATTGGCAGGAATAGTAATACCTATTTTTAACAGTGCAAGACATGATAACTATTTGACCAGCATAATAGTTAAAGGTCAAATATGTCAACAAATAATTTTGTATGAAATTTTTTATCGTGTATACGATATGGTTAATCTTAAATTATCTCTAAAGGGTTTGATTGATTGATTTAATCACTAAGTACGTATGAGATCGTCTTATTATCCCCTTACTGTAGCATGAGGCATATTATATTACACTGTTGAAAATATTACGGTGTTGGCGTTAATTTTGCGCTAGTCAAATATTTTAGTGTTGATTTTTACAAACTTTGCCAGACGAATTGACTACATGTGTTTAGTAGAACAGAAATTACTAGAATTTGGTGTGAATTCTTTGTTCAGATATGAGGATTCACTATTTTCTCTAGACATTCAGAAACATCAACCAATCAGAATTTTTCCCTCGGATAGAAATATAGAAACCTCACCTAATCTAATACAGTATTGCATTATACGCAGCACCTGCATTGCACGTGTATCTGTTTTCGAGTTTGTTTCTGCGTATTAACATATCCAAACAAACCATCAAATGTGACTGACCTGCAAAGTGTAACCTTGTGTTATTAAACGTTAATTCCAGTGGGCATAAAAAATTTCAACATCTTAAAGATGTATTAGGAACAACTATTTACGTAATTAGTTCAGATTTGAATCAAATAGCATAAACATTCACTTAATTTTATAATGGTTCTCAAAAAATCATTTTAAAATTAGTACGTTTAGTTGAAACCAAAAGACTGAGTGGTTCTGTATATAAATAATTGCGAAAACGTCTTAAAGAGAGAATATTATAGCATTAAGAAATTGCATATTAAAAAGACGTTGTGTTTAGAAAACGGTGTTAAATCATCCAATAGATCGCATTCATTTAGTTAAACAGCTAGTAAATTTGTCTAGTCTAGATCAAATAAAATGTGACTAGAAGTATATCATAATTCCACGTGTTAGTTGGACAAAATAACCCCTTAGCAATAGACAATACTTGACTATCTCTGCTTGTCAAATTTAAACTTCTATAGTTCTCGACAAAATAACACGAAAACAGTGTGGACCTCTCCTGAACTATAATTAGTCAAAAGTGTTAAAATTTTCAACAGTGTAGTCTGTACTTATTGTATTTTTTAAATAAACAGGTTAGTCTCTTTCACTAGGTTTTTCACTTAGGCAGCCTGTGTAGCAAACCTCTTTCCGGCAAACCAGCACGAGGTTGGTTGCTTCCAACAATAATAGCCTCTGCTGTTGCAATGCAACGCACTCAAAAACAACCTAGTAAGCCCTCTCGTCCTAAGCTGCACTCGGTTGATAGCTAGTTGCCAAGATGGCTGCCTCACCATTCTTTGGCTGTGTGTCTACCCTTCAACGATGTTCCATTAAAACTGGTGTTTTCCTGCGATTCACTCAGCCACTGGAACACATATCACAGCTTTAATTATTCCCATAACCGGTTCAGGTCCAGTGGATATTGTTTCTGTGCACTTTTTTGCAAGCTTGTTTGCAAGTTCGTTGCCTACTATATCCTTATACCTCGGCACCCACATCAAAGTAACTTTGATATGTTTGGCCAAAATCCTTAGGTTTTCCAGGCAATTCCAAACTTTCTAGGTTATCTGATAGGATGTTAATGTCCTTAGCGCCGCTTGGCTATCCGATGGGATACTGAACAGCTGACCCTTAGGTTGTTTCTTCCAACGTCCGCGAGAGCGTATTTTTAATATTTCCACTATGTAAAAATATGTCGCAGGCGCTGCCATTTGCATATTACTACATATTAAATTAACCTTATTACTTAATGTTAACAAAAAAAAAATTCACCTTGTTAGTTCGATAATTCTAAAAATATAAATTAGTAATCAATTTTATTAACCTTTTCAATCGATTTTACATTAGTTAATTATGTAAATTCCAATATTCAAACTTTGAAACAAACAATATTTGATATTTTGTATTTACAGTTAATTTAAAATAATTAATGCACCTGAGGAAGGCAGAAAAGCCGAAACCGGTAGTGAAGAAGAGTATTTGTTATTAAATGCAGTAAATAAAATAGAATTTAATAATTGGGAAGTATATTTCAACAGTTTTTCCAAACTGAATTCCACCAATAATTTTGTAATTTCCGCCCTAAATTACACTTGAATATGAAAATAAAAATAATATTAATAAAATAAATATTAATTTTAATAAATAAGGTTAATAATTGTATATTACTATACAAGTATTTAAACCCAATAACACGGTATCAACAATTCACTATTCTATCATCCCTTATGTTCCATGTAGCGTAAAAAAAAACTATAATAATTTGCGATTTTGTTTTCCCAAGTCAATAACAGAGTTCCAAAATCAATTAATTAGAAGGTACGATGTATACTTAAAATGATACATATAAATTAAAACAAAAACTTGTAACGACGTTTCTTTTCTTACTATTTGATTTGATTTGATTTATCTTTAGCTTTTCTTAAAAGATAATCTTTCGCGCGCTTACCTTTTCGCTCATGAAACTTTATGAGTGACCCTCGTAACAGCGTCTTCGTAGTTCTGGTTTCTTCCGTGGCGGCGCTGGCGAAGATCGCAGTCAGCTGTGCGATCGCAAATTACGCGCGAAGATGTTTATTTATGTCGCGTACCAATACGTCGTACAATTATGAAAAATTAACCCTAAATGAAGTAGCTTCAGTGCGTGAGTGATTATCCAGGGTTCTAGCTTGTAGTACGCAACAAATATGATATATTCCAGTGAAACAAATGCTTGGTTTTTGTAGTTTTATTTCCCAAATAAACAACACGACAAAAAACAAAGTGTGTGTAAAAGTGTTATACAGGTAAGTAAATAACCATGAACAATATTAACATATAATACTAACGAACATGAAATATATATATATAAATAGTAAACAATCACGGAAAAATATTAGTTTTGACTGACGGAGCCTTCGGTCACTTTGCCGAGAAGGCACGGAAATAAATGCAGAAAATTATAAATATATGTACGGGGTTCTCGCTTAATTCATGACGCTCAGCGGATTTAACGTTAAGAATGAAACATAGGTCAATTACGGCAGGAATTCGTCTATAATAATTCTCACATTGACCATATACAGGGTGGGCGGCTTAACAAAAATACGAGCGTGCTACAAATACTAAAGGGCGATCTCACGGCGTAAACTATTAATTCGCGGGGCGGAAGGACTGTAAACGTATCACTCCGAGGAACGACAACAGAGTACAGTCTTGCGGATTCGTAAATGGTTATAACCGCGTCACCTTTACGGACGACAGCATGCCATAACCCTGCGAGAACGGGAAACGCACTGTAAACGTATCACTCCGAAGAACGACAACAGATTACAGTTTGCGGATTCGGGAAATGGTTATAACCGCATCACCCTTTACGGACCACAGCATGCCTAACCCTGCGAGAACGGGAAACGCACTGTAAACGTATCACTCCGAAGAACGACAACAGATTACAGTTTTGCGGATTCGGGAAATGGTTATAACCGCATCACCCTTTACGGACGACAGCATATCATAACCCTGCGAGAACGGGAAATGCACTGTAAACGTATCACTCCTAAGAACGACAACAGATTACAGTTTTGGAAGGTTCGGGGATCGGCGGAGGCTACGGAGTCTGCCACGAATTCGGTTGATGCACGGTTAAATAGGCAAGCGGGGATTCGAGCGTGCGTAAAGCCAACACGAGCGCGTGGGAAAATAGCGTGCGTAGATACAATGCGCCGCGTGGAGGGACGCGATACTCTGATAATTAAACTATGACCTTGCCGGTGAAAACAAATTACGAAAATAAAAGCGGGCATAATGAGCGTATCCGGGAAAATTGATGAAATAAACTAAACATTTATGATAACATAAATTGTTAAATCAAAAATATATACAGAAATCAATTTTCTCATGTAACGACACGTTACAAACTTTATTAACATTGTGGACATTGGTACAAAATAGTACTTCCTATAAGTATTCAAGAAGCTATAACTCCTAGGAGAAATTCTTCTTTGAGGCAAGTAACTTAAGTGGAAGTATTTTTAGTAGATAAAACTAAATCAGATTGTCTTAATGTTTAATTCTAGATCTGGTGATATTGAGTTATCTTAAATTTATTCTAATTAATTTAACAGTACACACAAACAGTGGAGATACGTATTGGGGCACCAATTTTGATTTTGAGAAATATAGTACTGGTTATTGCTAATTGTTTCTATATTAAAGTTAGCCATAGATATGGTATCCTTAAAAAACGTATTTAAAACAAGGCCTTAATCGATTTAATTCTGTATTCAAATTTTGTGGTGCGACAGATATCACATGATTACGTAAATATGGCCTCCAAAATTGATTTCGTATTCAGAAGAGAACACACTAAAAGAAATCACTTTCCGTTTCGGTTTGATATTCAAATTAGGGTGTAAATTGGCTGGAGCCTGGATTGAGCAAAACAGGAAACTCATCCGCCAATCAATATTCTGTTCTGAACCGTTCATAATTCAGATTAATGACTCAACTCTTAAGCAGGAGGTCGTAAATAATATATAGATATCTGCTAATTATGAAGATTTAATTACACCGTCTGCGTTATTCTACATAGAAGTGGAATACGGATTATTAAAAAAAAAGTTTTATTTCTAGAAATTAAAGTACTTTTCAAATATCGAGTAAATGAAACTCTTGTTATGTCTACTTAACATGACAGATTCTGTATTCACTGCTCATTTTATACCAGCTATCTCGCCGTCGATGAAAATGTAAGTAAGTATTGATTCTGTCTGTTTAGAGAAAAAGGGTAAAAATAAATAGGAAATACTATCAGTAACGGTTATAGAAGTCAAGCTCCGTGTTCTGTTAGCTTCAGGCACGCTGCGCTGACGAGAATAAAGCGATTACGCCTTCGGCAAGGTTTGATGTATTCGACTTGGCGTTGCATCTGACGTTATCAATTTAGAGAAGACAGGATGCAATATCGAAAGAAAAGAAAATAACTATACTCCGCCCAAACTCCTACATTTACTATTTCTACAGTAATTTTGTTAATAAAGAAAATCCATTGTGAAACTTCTGTATGCTATAAGAAAAATTTTGACTCCGATTAAACCGGCTTCATTTGTATATTAGCAAAATCCGTAAAATAATATAAAAATTAATGTTCAATTAGTTTCTACAATTTATAATATTTTGACTGCAAACTATGTATACCGGGTGAAAAGTTGCAAGCTGTGGGCGCTGGAAATGGGAAGGACTTCAACTGTAGGCGTACCTACGCACGAGGCCGCAGCATGGATTTATTAACGTTCGACAATGATATTCTTTTTCTCGCTAGACGTCGCTCTTGATGGTATGAATAATAGATTAATAGTGAATTGTCCAAGCGAGTTATTGTAAAGACGATTGATGAAGTTTGCAAACGCAAAATTAAATCCAAAAACAATGCTCATTTGATAACTAATATATATTCATGCTCCTTTCCGATACATGTTTATTTTTATCAGATAATGTTAACTGTAGATTTCAATGGCAGAGCTCATGAACAATATCAGAAGAAAAAAAAAAGAATGAAGAGAAGTTTTAAAAGTCAATAATCAAATAAAATAACAAACATAGATTCTAGAAAACCTAGTAATAGTAAATAAAGTACCTATTCGTCGTTAAATGGTATATTATTGAAAAAATATTCATGTTCGGAATATTTATTAATCGTTAGTTCATAAAATAGCATGCGACGGTAATAACCGTCGAGTAAAAGTTCTTGGGATGCGCTGTTGCACTAATATTACATTTGTGAGAAATTTGTCTAGATGTCATGTTAGAATTTACTTTCAGTAATGCGCAAACTTGAATTTCAATATCACTGACATTTTTCGCCAGGAAATCTAATTTCTTACCCTTATCTTCTACATGAAAAATCTTAAAATTATCATTAAAACTATGGGTTTTCTTTAATTAAATGCTTAAAATAAGATGAATCACTTTTTTTTTTAAATTTGAATGTGTACAAATGCTCAGATATACGTTTTTTTTTAAAGAATGTCCACTCTGTCCAATGTATGTTTTTGCACACGAACCACAAGTGAATTTATTCGTTTTATCCTTATTATTTTTAATGAACTTCCTTAAAATATTGTTGGTTTTATATGCAATATTATATTATATTTTGTTTTGTTTACCTAAATAGGTTAGTGTTTTGTATTTCTTGTTCTTATTATCTTTTGCAATTGGGTGTGTCTCTTGTATTATTTAGTTCGTACTTTTTTGGATATTAATTGGTATGTTATATCGTAACCATTATTGGTTGCTATCTGTTTCATGATATTGCACTTATTATTGATATCTCCTATACTCGTAGGTATATTCAATAATCTGTGTCGTATTATGATATGCTGCTAACTTATGTTGTGCAGAGTGATTCCTTTAAGTTAAGTCTAGGAAAGTGATACTATTATTTGTCTCTTTCTCAATTTTAAAACTCTTAAGGTAGTACACATTGAGTTAGTTGAGACTTCACCCGATAGAGCTTGCCACATTTAATTCAAATGTTAGATTTCATGTTAATGTTTTAATCCATAAAAAAATTATTAGTCAAAGTATAAAAATGGATTCACTAA
The DNA here is from genome assembly GCA_004143645.1 of Protaetia brevitarsis. Taxonomy (NCBI): domain Eukaryota; kingdom Metazoa; phylum Arthropoda; class Insecta; order Coleoptera; family Scarabaeidae; genus Protaetia; species Protaetia brevitarsis. The sequence goes on along the minus strand of RXPK01000015.1, from coordinate 83,594 downwards.
TTACTAAAAAGCCTTCGAATAAAGAATATAAAATCAATTTTTCAGAACACAAATTTTGTCCTAAATTTAATAATATGAGTAACTTTTATTTTAATAATAAAGAGAATTATTAAGTAAAATTTCAATTATGATTTAACACCAAATGTAAATGCTAATTTAGCAGTAGAAACGGAATTAGCATTATCAGATAATACTAATATAACAGAGAAGATTCGAGCTAGGGATATCATTAAAGAAATTAAATTATTAAAACAAATAGGAACTAAATGTACTTAAATACTACTTACATTCACAATTTATATCCACTGTTTATTTTCATTTACGGATGTGTTTATATTTCATTCATTTCGATTATTCTAGTACATTCGCACAAGAAACTTTGATTATTAATCGTTTTTATGAAGTATAATGTAAGACCCCTATTCTATTGATTTCACTCTTTAAGATTAGCGCCATCTGTGAGCGCAATTGGTAGCCTAGTGTAACAATACATATAATTAAACAATAAGTAAGTAACTGTTAATGAATTATTTATAAAGTAATACATTAAAGCATATAAGGGGAAAAATGTTATTACATTGTTCTATTGTTGCGGCAATTGATAAATAAAATGCAAAATAATTATTGAATTCCATTTAAAAGCCACACTTTCCAAAAAATAGAAAATTAAATAACGCGGTTTACTCTCTGAGGTGTCTGAAATTGCTCGACATTACCTTTTCTCGCTAGACTGCTTTCTCATTTCCATGAGATAGTGATTATCAAGGTACCTAGATTAGCAATGGATTATAGCTGTTCCAGATATATTAGCAGTACCTTTACAGCTTCAGATCAGCTTCGAATTGCATTTGACGTCACCTGGGGATGTCAATTTGAGAGTTTTACTCTTTAATTTTAAATTAAATTAAATTATTATATTTTCATATTTTTGACATTTAAATCTCCTAGAAAAAGATATATAGGTATCTATATTCCAAAATTTACAAGAATTTCAAATCTGCTATCATTTATAAAAAAGATTTTTTTGTGCTAATATAAAAGCTTATTAGAGAAGCTTTTCAAAATGTGGTAAAATTATATAAGATAACCTGTCAAGGAACAACTTGTTTTAATACTATAATTAACAAGCGATTTGAACTTCTGTGTTACATTCTGTAGAACCCTGTATGTAGAATAAACGACTCAGAGGGATAATAAATGTCGTCGTAAAACACCTCAGGCCATTATTATTCAAAATGGTCTCGTGGTGATGTATGAGGGTAGCGTTTATGATTCGTGAAGCTCATAAGGAAAAATATCCACACAAATGTGTGTATACACATGACACATTACATTCACTATAAAAGTAAGGCAGCTGAATAAAATGAATATTCCGTGCGAATATGACATAAATTCAAATTGGCGCTGAAGCAATTTGAATGGAAGGAAAAACAATCCGAAAGAAGCACGCGCATAACAGAATAAAAAGCATTTCCCTTCGATGAAATTCCACGATCTCGTTCGGTGCAGAGTAACACAAAAAAAAAACACGAACATCGACAGCGTCTTGAAAGCACAACCGTAGACAGGAAATCTGTACAATTGCTGCAATACACGGTTAAAATTGGACCATCGCAGATACACCAAGAGCCGGGGTGCGAGCTTAAGATAAGTATAAGATTGCAGACGACCGTTTCAGAGAACGGCGTCGAGAAATCACCGAATCAGCTCGGTGGCAGTCTGAAAACGGCGGTTTATTCCCTTATCCCATACACGCTGAATGTTAGAAGAGTCCGGTATTGGATATCCGGAGATTTCACCATACAAAACATCGACAGCGGATGTACGTGCAAGTGATTTGGCATAAATTGCCACTGTTTTAGTTGAAAATTGGCGAGAAAATAGAACTAAAAGCTGTAATAATCTAAAAGTTTTCACTCTCACCTCAACATATGAAGATTTTTGTTTAAGATATGATATTTTTTAAGATTTTCTCATTCGTGGATGTACAGGGTCACACCGAAGACTGATTCCTTCATTACAGCAGTTTTTTCATTTAAAGAAAAATCTTATGTATAGAATTTGATGCTGCAAACTTCAAATTATTTCTAACTGTTCCAAAAGTTGGCTAACGCGTATTTATTGCGGTATTTTACATGAAACACCTTATACACTATTAATTTTAATTTTTTTAATTCTACACAAAAATTATTATGGTTCTATATAAAGTACTAAACTTATTACTTGTAAAACTCTCACCAAGTAAACAACGAAAACAAACATAGTAATTTAAAATATAACATATTACATACAAGTAATCATTTCTATCTACTAAAACAAAGTTTTTAATAGTTGATGTTCAAAATTTTACTTTTCAATTTCGGCCTCAATCTTATTATGACTTTGTGAATATTATTTATGAATAAGACAAATATATTTGTCGAAACGTAAAAAGAATGTTTCATTTTGCTTTATTATTATATTAAGCTGCTACAAACAAAGAAAAAAAAAAGTTAAGTTAAAGTACTAAATATCTATCTTTAATAATAATAATAAAAAAACTTTATAATAATAAACTATTTCTTTCTTAAATCTCATTATTTATTTATTTTCTTATCAATTTTGTTACACACTTAATTGCTTGGAAATACATACACCAACAACAAATTCAGAGTTCTAATCTTTTCCTCTGAAATATGTTTCTATCTACAATTACAAATTTGACATATTTTTTTATTACAATTCTGGAAATACGCATTAACATTCACTCTTATTCCATTCTGCATATCTTGCTTTGTGGTTGCCTCTCTTTTATTAACTAATTCCTTTATGAAGCCCTACATCGCGAAAAAGATATTACATATACAATTATCATGATATACTAGAAATATATGCTATTTTTACTGATAAGACGCTTTTCTTTTAAAAATTTGTCATTTGATTTTACGTTTTGTGACGTATATGTAATAAGTTACTTTATTCGATTAAGTGTTATAGCATTTATATACTAAGCTGACTTGAAAATTAATTGAATTTGTTGAAAACCATTAATTAATTATCTATAAAATCATTCCTAAAACTAATAGAAAGCTACTTAATAAATAGATCTGCATACATCTGTTAGAATGGATTTCATTCTCCAGAATATAATCTCCCTTCAAGAGTACCTTAAGGATCTAACTTAGGCCCTTCATTTTTCCTATGTAGACGATCCCATTTTCGATATAGACTATCGGTTGTGACCATTGGATTGGCCAGCGTTTGCGTACGAAGGTGACTTGAAAATTTACTCGGGATTAAAGCACTCTACTGATGCAACAGTATTGCAACGCCCGCCATCTCGATAAAATATCCACTTTGTATGGAAATAAGATCGTGAAACTTAACGTCAGTAAATGTTTTAACGTGTCATTTACCAGAAGAAATACCTGAGAAGTACGTATGTACCTATGCTATGGAATTCTCTACCTAGTATTGGCGTTTTTCTTGATTCATCTTTGAGCTTTATACCACATACTGAAGAACTTTATAAATCTGTATCAAAAACCTCGGAATTTGTGTACCTTCTTCCGAGCTGAATCAATTTACTGAGAGTTTTCACAAATTTAGATTTATTTTGTATAAATTAAGTTAAAGAGTTAATTGTATGATTTATTTAATTAAGTGTTAAGTTTTTTTTTTTTTAAATTAATTCCATTCATTTATTTATGTAGTGTTCGCTAGTTTAGTTAATGCGTTTTCTATTCATTTTTGTTGTTGAATTGTAGTACGACTGCGTTGTACGATTTGGAGTGTGGGATTTTTGTAAGAAAAGGAATTGTAGAGTTTTGTCAGGGAGTTCCTTGGTCGACTATTGACGTGAATAGACGTATTTTTGTAAATCATTGTTGCCATTTCGTTAGCCATTTTGATATTTTAAATTTCGCATAAATTTTCTTGTATTTAGTCCATCAAGGAATTCATTTTGTAATAATTGTTATTATATTGAAGTGTGCACATTATAGATATAAGATCATTTATTGTTTTTGTTCAGGAAGATATTTTTTAGTTTTGATTCTCTCATTATAGTTTAAAGAGTTAATTTTCGGTTTTCAATTTTGCTGTTTCATTTTTATTTTTCAATCACCTTGGTTTGGGTGAGTAGAAGCTTTGTGCTTGCGTTTAGTTTATTTTTTGTAGATTTCTAGTAATTGTCCACGCTTAGTATATTTTAATTTGAAACCACGTGGATAGAAGTTGTAAGATTTTGGAAAATCTTCGTGAACAAACTAATCTTTTGCTTTGCATAGGAAATAGTATTGTCCTATTTTAATTTAAAATCAAGTGCAGTTTTTATTTTACGCCAGAACCTTCAGTTTACGGTTTTTTCTGCACAAGTTGTAATTTTACTCATTTTATAAATAAATTTTATTGTTAATTAGCATCTTTGGGTTAAAAATTCTGTTCTTTTATTTTATATTAAACCTTTTCAATTTTTCGGGTAATTAAGAAAGTCAGATTCCATTCACTCACAATTTACTTTTCGTGGTTAGATTCAAGTTTTAATTCGCGAGGGTAACTCTGAGGTTAATAGTATTTTTGCGTTCTTAAAATTTTATCCGTTGAGCTAGCTAATTTTATTTTCTTTTGTCATTTTAAAAATTCATTTTTCAATTTTGCATTTTCTTTTAATTCAATCAGTACACAGCAGTACGTACATACAATAGAATTTGAAAATATTGTCGTAGTCAATTTCTTGTTGCTAAGCCGCAATGTTCTGCAGAAGTTAATTAATAATAAAATTGACTGTCCTGATTTGTTGTCAAAGGTGCAACTTTATGTGCCTCGAATAGCTGCAAGATCCGGAGATACCGTCTTCCCTCAAACGGCAAATTCAAATGTTTCAGTTCTAGCACCGATTAGAATTCTGTCAGAATGCAAATAAATATTTACAGATATTTTTCGATAAAACTTTATAAACAATATCTCGCGTGATTCATAGAGAGCAAAGTACACTGTTCACCACGGTTCTGCTTTATAACACTGAGAGCATAGTAAGTAGATGATTAGACAGCTGCTGCGCGTTCTCCGCCCACTCCAAGCCGGAATCCACAACAACCCCCAAAAAATTAACTTCGGAAAAAGAAGGCTGTTATTAATAAATTTTATTAATTTTAATAATTAATAAATATGTTAATGTTAGTTTGATGTATGTAGGGTAATAATTTACTTTTATTAGTGTTAACGATGATCTTATTTGCGCCAAACCACTCGTAAGTTTCAGAGAAGTCAGTATTTATTAAATTTTCCAAATCCTCATGATTAGGGGAATGCCATATAAGGGAACTATCGTCTAAAACGATGAAAGAACCTTGTGTATTTGGGGAAAAGCATGTGCCAGGTCATTAATAAATATTAATAATAAGCATCCAAGCACCGAGCTCTGCGACATACCACACACGACTGTGTTATCTTTTGAATTAAAGAAGTCGTTACCGACATTCAACCTCAAATATTGACGGCGATCAGCTAAGTATGATCGCAACCAATCATTAACTTTACCTCTAAAACCATACTGTTCAAGTTTGCAAAGAAAAATAGAGTTTTCCCACTCTATTCTTCTTTGCAAACTTGAACAGTATGGCTTCAGCAAATGGAACAATCAGAAAGCTTTAGATAGATCGTAGAATAAGGTGGCAGTCATTTGCTTATTATTATTTTTTTTCGAATATATGATATAAGAAATCATCAACAGTATCTGCGGTGGGCACTCCAGGCCTAGAGCCATACTCACAACTAGAAAGCGAACCCTCTATCTCTATGAACTTATTAATTAAAACGAAATTATTCCCACCTTTATGTATGGGAGTTGTTCTTGCAAGCCTAATGACTCGTTGTTGTAACATAAAGACTATTATCATTATTATAAAATTCTATGGGGAATTGCGCGTTTCAATATGGCATCAAAATAAGTATGTATGTACTATACTTAAAATATAGATATCTTAAACCTTAAACTAATGCAAATAGAAGTTACGCTGTCTTAACCTGAAGACTTGTGACCGGCGCATTTTCTTTTACAAAGGACAAAGAAGAGTTTTGTCATTAACAATAGACATAGAGTAGTTTATAAAGTCATGTTATTCCACTGCGTCGAATTTAAAAACTGAATAGTAATAATGTGTAAGTTACATAATATTGGATTCTATAAAGTTCTTGCAGAAAAAGCTTCTTTTTTTTTGTAATACAAAAAATACGGTGGCAATCAAAAATCCAGTCTTCGGTGATACACGTGTATTATAGGTTACAATTATTTGGAAACCTCGTAGACTAACATTCAGATATATTTTTTTGAGCTTACGGAAAACCAAGGACACGTTACAGAAAAAAAAAAATTCCCGAACCCTTCCACTGAATGTAAAAGAAAAAAAATATTTCTAGCCCGTAATGCAGGAAAGGTAGATATCCACAAACAAAATAAGTTAATCCGTCTCGGATTCCTAGCTAAACCGTGACGGAAGGAACAGAAAGATCGTCGACTACGCCTTTGTGGAAATGGGGCTTATACTAATCCCATCCGTTCCAAATCTTAAATCAGGGGTAACGTAGGGACCTTTGTGTTTTCCTACCAGTCATTGTTCGCCATCTTGTTTATACTTCTTGATTTATGCGAACCCTCCTCCCGACTCCCTTATCGCGCCACTTTTCGATCGTATGGGTTGTCCTACTTCAGGGTGCCGGCGGAGAGAATGGATTTTAATAGAGAATATAATTACCTTTAATTTCAATTTAGCTGAGACTATAAAATTAACAGTGCGACAACAGCACGCGAGGGTGGCGCAAAAGCTGCAAGGGTGTGTGTAGGCATGATAACAATGGCTACAGCGACATTGGTGGCGGCGCCGGTAAGAAATGTAAACGAATTTAATGGAATTAATGGATCCATTTCCAACGTGCATCGCTCGGTTGGGATACTATTAATTTTGCAGGAGGGATTTTAGCAAACGCACCTGTATGGTGGTACTTAAATTTTCGTGCCGTTTATTGCGTAACCATGCTGGATAAAGATCATGTCCGTTGGCGCTGTTTTAAAAATTGACGCGCGATTTAAATTTAAAGGATAGCTGGTGTTTCTTCATTTAGAGTGTGTTAAAAATTGAAGTAGATTAGATCAGATTAGGAATGGGGTGGCCTATGGACCTATCTTACCGCGACCTTTTCACATCTGTTGTGATCCCCTTTTTCCTAGATGACGATTTCTGGTTTTGCCCTCTTAATTAAGCTTATCATCTTTGAAAACGGCTTCTCTGTCTAACTGCTAGCTGTGGGGTTCCCCATGCCCATTACTAGAAACCTTGTCCTCGGTAGGCCTTCACATCGGCACAGCACATGAACTGGTGTTTCGTCCTTCTCTTGGCAGCAGGAGGCCTATGTTGTACATACGTTTATTTAGTCAGCAGTTGTATGTATGTATGTAAGTAGAAGGCTGGTGTTACACTACGGCCTAAAAGATCTATTGTGTCCCCTATTCTTGCTGCTTTACAGCTGGCCTTCCAATCCTATTCCTTTTAGAAAGTGTAGGATGTCAGAGGGTCCCAGTCTAGGTAAGTCTCCCTCTTCGATTTCACATGCTCCCAGGTACAATGCCCTCGAGTTGCACAGTGCTACGCAGTTTGAGATCAGGTTGATGCATTCTGTAAACCTCTTCTGGTTATAAGTTCCCAGCAGAATTTTACTTTGCCTCATTCCCTGGAGATTTTCCCAGTAACTGAATCTTCTCTGCTGCATTTCCATCTTTAGTTTCTTCAGTATTGCACTGCTAAAGGGGCCCTACAAAAGGCATTCCAGCCCCTTTCTTTGCGAGGTTATCCGTTATTTCGTTTCCTTCCACTCCTGTGTGACCCGGAACCCACAGGAGGGTTACTTTATTTCTTTTGCCTAGCTCATTTAGTTTCCCTAGGCATTTCCAGACCATCTTGGAGCTGATTTCATATGAGCGCCATTGATGGCTGCTTGACTATCAGACACGATGATAATCTCTTGCTTCCGATAGTTCCTATCCATAATGAACTGAACACATCTTCCAATAGCGCGTATTTCCGCCTGAAATATACTTGGGTATTTTCCCAAGCTTTCGAAATATGTAGTTCTAGGCCCATATATTTCTATTCCAGTTCCTTCTGCCGTTTTGGAGCCATCAGTGTACCATTTCATGGCATTTCTATTCAAGTTCAAGATGGTGTTATGATCCCACTCGCTCCTGTTACTTAGCTTTATGGTGAATTCTTTCACAAAGCTAAATTTTTTTAACATATCATCCCGGGGCATATCCTAGGTTTGATCACCGTCAGGAGATTGAGGCCTATACCTAATCATTCCTTCCTTGACCATTCTTAGTGCGGTTCTCTTCGCCACACCCTCTACTACAATATGGGAGGGGGGCAAGATCCAATACTACTTCAATAGCTAGTCAGCAGTTACTAGTCCACAGACCTACTATCATTTTGACTGTCTTCCTGTCTTTATTCATTAGATCTCTAGTAAATTCAGGTCTCTGTTCCTTTAGGAACCCATTTGCCTGTCTATGTCCACCACTCTCTAGATTAATTATGCATTCATTCATTGATGGATTTTTTAATTTACCATTTGGTGGTGTCGAAAGATGGGTCAGCTCCAACGAATGATCCTCGGCTGGCCAGTTCTTCCGCCGCTCTTACGCCCGGGTGGCTAGGGACCCAGGCCAAAATTAATTTCCTTTGGGTGCCTACCTCAGTTATGGCGCTTACGCAGTCTCAAATTAGCTTGGAATCCACACTTAAGGAACTAATTGCTTTAAGTGTGGACTGACTGTCACAGAAAATAGCGACGAAAATTGAAGTACATAAAGTTATATACCAATATCCGTCATCTTAAGGACAATTTGGTGTGTGCCACCATAAAAAATTGATTATTATTAATAAATCAATTGTATTGGAGGTGTAATAATTTTTATACTATTACAGACTTATTCAGATTCAAATGAATTACATAATTTCGGTTTATGAGTTTTTGTTAAAGGACAAATATGTGTTACGCCAAAGATTAATAATAATACATTGACAAAACACTTGTAAATAAATTAAAAACATATTAGGATTTACATGAAATGCAAATAAACTTGTTAGTACTAGTTTTTACTTTGGTACACCTTTCATGTATTTAAGTTTTGCATTTCATCCGCTGTATCATATTTTCTGCAATATTCTTTTCACAAACTGGACAGTACCAGTTCTTAGTCTCAGAGTTTAGTCGATTAAATTTCCTTTTCTTTTGACTGGTGCGCTGTTTCTGGACTCTTACTTTTTCTTGCTTCTACTTCCTGCTGCTTGTGTAATTTTTTGTTTTCGTTTTTCTGTAATATGTCCTCCATTGTTCAGAAGTCATTACAGCAGGTATCTTTTCCTTTTTCCCTTTTCGACGAGGTGCTTGGGGTACTTGGACAAAACAAAAGAGCTTTGAAAAGCAAATCAGTATTTTTGGAATATTTAAATTATATTCAGAGGCATGCTCCTTCCTGACCCATCATTATTTTCATTTAAAATATTGTCTGTAATAGCATTTCAGGTTAATGCAAAGGAGGAATGGTTTCCTCATTAATTTGTCGTTCAATAATTATATCTTCTATAATAACAGAATTCTCTTTATTTACGTTTAATTGGGTTTAAATAGTAGGTTGTGCGTATTGTATTCTACTAAAATACCATCTGCACCCAATTCAAACACTATAGAATGGTCGGTCCATACTTTTATCAAGGTTCACTTACTTCAGAACTATATATGAAGAATGTTCATATACCTATCTGTATTGGATGATTTCTCAGATAATTTAAACTCGTAGGAAAGGATTTTTTTTTTGATTTTCCACAGAACGGGAATCCAGCGCATAATTTGACGTTAACAGCAGAGGTCCTAGCAGAAATTTGTGGAAGTAAGTGGATTGGTATGTAACATCCTTCTTAAATTAAATGCGAATCTAAGCTCTACAAATCTTCGATTGCTTATGCTACCGAAACTACAAGTACTCTATACCTAGCGATATGTAACTCAGAATTGTTCCCCAATCATTTTGAATTAACGTTTACGTGTCCTAAAATTTATTGGGCTTAGATTCGCATTTAATTTGAGAAAGATAGTACCCAGGGACCAGTTAATCGACCTGCCTCTCCCGACCTGTCCCCAATGGATTTCTTTTCTGTGGGGATATCTAAAAGATAGAGTATACAATAGAGTATACAGTCGAAGATAGCCAAACATACACAAGTTACAAAATGCAACATAAGGGAAAGATTGAGTAATATGGACCGCCGTGTAATTTCTCAATCAGCAAAGGTAGCAATTAAACGGTGTAGGAACTGGATATCAGAAAATGGAAATGTATTCAAACACTTATTATAATTTATTGTTTTTGTAACTGTTATTAACAAATTTTTGTAAACCTTTTTTGACCTATAAAACAAACATCTTAACTTGTCAAACAACAAAGTTTTGGCTGTTGTATCTTATCCATCGTTATATGAGTCACAGCTCCTTTGTTTTTCGTTTTAGGGTGACACTAGTATAGCAACATTGCGTGCAAAAACTTTTACTCTATAAAGTAGTGACAAAATATACAGGATGATCCATTTAAAGAAAAAAGTTGTCTATTATATCTCGTAAATGCGATTTTCATTTGATTTATTTTTTTATTATTTTTTTTTGCTTAAACAATTGTCATCAGCGTAAAGAACCCTACATTTTCGATAATATAATCGACATCGTAACTGCAATATTAACAAAGTTAGCAATAGTGCACTGCTAGCTTTGAGCAGGCTGTATATGAAACCTTGCAATAATTAAAAAAGTAACGAGAATATATTATTTTTTATAAACTCTGTTGCTTATTGTGTAGGGACATATGAAATAATACAAATAAAAGTATAGCTATTCATAATGTGAAATCCTTTGAGGTTAGCGCAGCATAAAAGGCAATAAAACTTTCAACAGATTACTAGAATCTGTAAAAATTCTAATTTTTTTCATTGTGAACATAGCTTTTACCTTACTGGACAATATCAATATTGTGTATGTTTGTAACGATGCATTTTATACATTTATTTCGTATTATTCTATATAACAATAAATTTATTATATTTCATTCTATCCTACAGGCTGTGCAGAAGTCCCTGTACGTAACTAGGTCCAGATTAGAGAGTTTGATAGTATACTGGTAGTAATTGACTACCTAACAACTAATAAGTTAATATACTCTATTGACGAGTGGCAAAAATATATGACTTGCTACTTTTATAGAAGACTTCAAATGCCTTCTGTGTTAGCTAGTGTAGTAGCTTTCGGTCTATTTCGTCATTCCTTCCTAAGCAGAGTGTAAATTACGATGACGAATTTATAAGAACCTGCAAACGTACAAATATGCTCTGATTTTAGGAATGAATTATGGAAATTTTAATTGTCATCGTCACTAGTAACTTATAACTGGAAGAAATCTATGGAATGTATTTCTTACGTCGGTGAATACATAAAAAATATTCGCCTACTAACAAGGATCCTGTCGGCCATTGCAATTTGAAAGGATATTTGATAGGCTTCGAATAGCAAGGAACCAAATGTGCATTTTGTGGAAAATAGAGTCAACCTATCTATCTGAGATTGTCAGTTTATCTTCCCATATTTGACGCATATCATTAATATCTGCCTTACTAGTAATATGCTTTTGGATTGTTGAAAAAATGTTTTTGTGCTTCCCATTCCAAAAGTCTCTTCCCCACTTGAATATAAGGATCTTCATTCTATTTATTCTATTAGTATACCGACAGCTCTGGCACAGCTTCGTGAAGAAGTTATGTGCGTGCCGCTTAGGTCCTTCTTTTACCGTTGGTGTATAATACCTGATGGCCAATCGGGCTTTCTAAGCGGCATAATAATGCAACTGCTCTCGAACATAACGCTCTTTTATTAGGTTGTTGTTAGGAGATAGTGGTAATGGTAACACTATTGGACTTTAGTCGATTTATCTATTAAACCTCCGAAGTTGCTGTAGTTCCCCATCTATTCTCAACATTTAGATATTACTTTACAAGAGACAATGTATTGCTTATGATGTTGATTTATCTTACGTTAGTGTAAACCTATTAAGTCCTGCAGGATTCCATTTTGAGGCCATCCATTTTTTTTTTTAATTACACTTCTACATTTTGTAAATATGTTAACATGTGTAAAGTCCAGATGTTTTGCCAATGATGCCGAATTATAACACATCTTTGAACTAGAAAGATTACTGTAGTGAAGTGTTTAGTGTTGGGAAGGATGCTTGTGGTCTGGTTAGCATTGCTAAATACTAACTAATCGACTACTATGTGACTCCCTGATATTGTCTCACTTTGTTGTTGCCCCTGAGCTTTATGATCCATGCTCAATATTTGATCATTCTTCTTGTATGCAACAGGTACAAAATTCTTGTTTGGTTTGATTTTCAGAATCCGCAGGTAAAATTGTGTGCCGCATAACTTGCCCGGTATTCGTTGGACTGTCCGTTTCAACGTTGTTTCAATTAAAAATCCTTCATATCTATCAAACAAGATTCCTGACTATTCTGACTCCTCCGATCCACGACCTTGGACTATTGCTTTTCTTAACAGACAGTGAGACCATATAATAAAATTCCTCTCCACTAGAAATTGTTATATGTGGTAATTGTAAGTGCAGATTCAGGTAACATCAGTTGGTGTATTTTAGGTTAATATTAAGAAGTTGTAGGTGCTTAGATCTTTTTCTGAATTATTAATTATTGCTTAAGGTCAATATTAGTTTAATAATTAGTTATGAGCATAGAAGATCAGAACTATTTCACTACTATTTGAAGTGATTCTTTGGTTCATTTTCGATTTTTATTTACTATCTTATATGTGATGGGGATATTAGAGTAATCCGGAACAATGTCATATCCTGAACTTTTTAAAAGAAAGATGAATGGATTGTCAGCTTGTTACCTAAATTTCCGGCACCGAAAGTGACGGTAGAATACCAAAAAAAAATCTTGAGGCAAAAAATCAAAATAAAAACCGAAAAGTTGATGCACTTCCGCTTTATAAACCTTCGAATAAGTGGGAGGATATTCGGCAATCATGCAGGGTGCCAACCGGCTCGTTGGCGAGGGAGTGGGTTGGTAGAAACACAAACCCAAGATGGATAAAAATTTCGGCGCCACCTGCTTAGGATTACTTACCCTGTCATGCCCCCAAGATAAGCAGAAATCCACGGTGTTAAATAAAAGTCGGGGGTAAAGCGGGTTACAAATGTTTACACATACAGAAATAAAAGAATAAGTTTACTGACAAAGCAAATATAATTTTTAATGCGAAATCTTGACATATAAATAAACAAATAAAGGTTATTGCCAGATTGACAAATAAAAAGGAATAAAGCTCAAAAGGAGCAATGTTGTTGTCGAATTGACATTAAATACGATAAAAAAAATGACAGGTTGTCCTAAGATAGGACACGCATGCCGAACGCTATGGCCAACGCGAACCGCTCACATAGACTTGTACAAACAAAATTTCTTAAATTATAAATTGATTGAAATGTTACGGTTACAAAAATACAAAAATAAAATTAAATATTTGAATGGTGAAAAGGTGAATAACCACCCTGTATATGCCAAGCCGATATTCAATCAAATTTACTAAATTAACATTAGGTAGCACCCTCCGATTCTAGGCACAACATATAAAATTTACTTTACTACATTAAATACAAAAAAAAACTAAATGATCGGGGGTGGTTTCCTATTATAATCGCGGAAAGGTTGCAAATAAAAAAAGAAAGAGAACGTGCACTTAGCTTTTCCTCTGTTCAGCTGTTACGGGGCATGGAGATCCTCTCCTATGGGGACTGACAGATCGCCTCTGGTCCGACTTGGTACCGGTAACCGAAGCCAGATGGTCCGGGTATATTTCAAAGAATGTAGGGTTCTCCGAAGGACTTAAAGAGTCGCAGAAGTCCTCAGCCGCACGTGGGTGTTCAAATTCTCACATAAAACGAAGGTAAAATTCCAGAATTCAAAAATAAGGGGGTTATAAAGATCTCTAAAAACACAGAAACCTCAAAATTAGTGATTTAAAAGAAATAACAAGATTTGCTTACCGTTAAATAACGAGGTTTTACAACGAAGAGAAGAAATAAACAGATATGGCGTTGCAGACGCGTGGGTTCTCAAATTATATCTCGAATTATCGAACTCATCTACCATGATAATCTCGAAGTTTCCACTTCAAAGACAAACGAAGATACGGCCAATGATTATTTCAAGCAATCTTCCAATAAAATCCACAGATATGTGAAAATATCCAAAATTTCTAAAGATAGGAAGAGGTACTCGTAGGAGCGCGTCTAAAACAACCACGAACAATGGTCAGGCAGCCGGAAGGAAGGAAATACGTCACGCAACCAATCAGAAGACAGATAAATAAAATAAGAATACGGCCATCGAGGTGCCCTCTAACGTCGAAAAGATGTAAACACAGAATAGGGCAGATAAAAGGAACACGATCAATCGACAAATCGAATCGATGCGTGGAATCGATAATACCGGCATATACAAAACGAACAGTTCTAGCCTTAAAAAGAAAACGTCAACTGTCAAAACATGGGAATTGAAGGAATTTACGAAAATTGAAAGAAATTAAACGTAAATCTAAGACCGTATTAAGTATAAGAAACTACCTGTAAGTAAATGAGAAATAAAAGATACAAATTTTAGCTATACCACTCTAACAGGGGAAAGAAAACACAATTTGAAAGCCAAAAATTAGACGATAATGGTTACGTTGTAAAAATACAAGACGTAGGAGCATCTCTGAAGGTAGAGTACGGAAATAGAAGAAAATAGGTTACAAAAGCTTGTCGAAAAGACTAGCGGAGAACTAATTCGAGGTAAGCGAAGCAAAAACACCGTAACAAGCTCTAAGCAGCAAGAATAGGGGATAGATCTTTTAGGTCGTACATATTATCAGCCTCTTACAAAACTGCTGGAAATATTAGCAAAATCAATAGGCATAAATATATTATATTGGACAATATATTGGTTTCCTCCATCTTTCCTCAAAATTGGAAAGTTATTGTGTAAGTAATTAAATTCAAGTAAGCGGTTATAAATTTACACTTAACTGAATCGCAGCAGTACACCTAAACAGAAGGGGTAATCGTATCTCAGAAGAGAGGTACAATTAAGAGTCATCTCAGCTACCCGATACAAGCAATCTAACTGGTAATACATAAACCCAAATCTCCCCTACGCTACTGTAATCAGACGTCTAAAATAATTTAACGTCGGCGGGAAGGGGCCGCACTTAGCAACCTACACAATTCCGCTCGCACAGACGCCGGCGCCGTCGTCATAAGGCGGCCATGATTAATTGTCAAGTAATTGCATCAATTAGAATATCTGGCGCATATCAAGGTCATCGGTCCGTAAGGCACAACGGGATACTAAATCTTATCGTCCCTGCTGCTGGAGGGATCAGGTTGCCTGATTATTTGAGCGACATTTGTGTCGAGCAAGTGCCGATATCGGGCGTTCTTCCGCTGTGTACTAGATAACGTCTTTTGTGAAATTGGGCGGTTGGTGGTGTGACGCCCCATTCCATCGGAGCGCATATACTCGAGATTAAGAGAGTTTACGCCGGTTTTATGGCTTCGGGCGTAGGAAGAAAGATGCATATCCTATCCGCCTTGCTTCGCTTTGAGCGTTCCGGTACCCTCATTGCGGTTTTATGACGATCGGTTTCCTGTTGGGCGCGCTCAAATTTGAAATATATAATACAAATATGTGTATGGAATATAAATATACGCGTTCATATATATTTACATGGCGACACATGCTATGCGAATTTAGAAGCGTCCTACACGAAAGTTGTAAAAGGAATACACAATTTGAATAACAGAAAAGGTATTTCTGCTGTTTTAGGAAGGATCTACTAACATAATCTACACTGAACATGTCCAAACAAGGAATAATGATATATATTATTATTACTTGTATAAGGTATTTAGAAAAATTAATAACTCAACAGTTACAGAATTTAACCCTAAACCTACCAAGGTGTGCTTTTGAGGCACAATTAATTTTGAAATTGCTGGAACTTTGTAAGTTAACTGCCTATAGACTGGAGGATTTTTGTATTCTCAAAATAAACTATTTAACACAGAATTGAACAAAGCTTTGAACAAAGTGAAACTTCCACCTGGAGTGCATGTTGATACTCCTTGTGACGCATTCAATTTGTTTTTTGATGATACGGTTATTGGTATTGTGGTTACTTTCACTAATAAGGTTCGTATTCTTGGCGATTTGTGGAAACCAGTTGACGACGTTGAAATCCGTGCTTTCTTGGGCCTTTTGATTACTGCTGGAAGAAATAAACAAGGAATGGTGGACTATAATGAGCTATGGAATCCTTTATAGGAAATCTGTTTATCGAGCGTGTATGTCACGAAATAGATTTACTCAATTACTAAGATTTATTCGTTTTGACGATAAAGCGACCAGAACCCTCCGAAGGCAAAAGGACAAGTTGGCACCAATTAGAGGCCTGTGGGACCGTGTTAATACAAACTTGCTGAAATATTATCTTCCTGGCAGTAATCTAACCATCGATGAACAACTGGTGCCTTTTAGAGGTCGTGTATCTTTCCGACAGTACCTGCCAAGCAAGCCAGATAAGTACGGTATGAAAATTTGGTGGATATGCGATAGTGGAACTAGTTATCCGTTACGTGGTATACTGTACTTAGGAAAAGAAGGTCTCAACAGAGCAGAAAACTTAGCGCAAAAGGTGGTTGAAGACCTTTGTGAACCTTTTCTGAGAACTAAAAGGAATATTACGTTCGACAACTTCTTCACCAGCTACGAGCTTGCATCCAGTTTGCTTACCAAAGGCCTAACTTGTGTAGGAACGCTCAGAAAAAAATAAGCGCTGCATACCACCAAATTTTTTACCTCACAGGCGACGGAATATTGAAAGCAACTTGTTTGGTTTTCAGAAGACAATGACTTTGGTATCTTATGTACCTAAAAAATCGCTGTGTCATATTATTATCTACAATGCACAACGACTCCACCATTGACGAGGAAAATAAAAATAAATCTGAAATCAATAAGTACTACAATTCACGAAGGAGGGGTGGATACACTTGATCAGATGGTACATACATATT
Source organism: Protaetia brevitarsis (assembly GCA_004143645.1). NCBI lineage: Eukaryota > Metazoa > Arthropoda > Insecta > Coleoptera > Scarabaeidae > Protaetia > Protaetia brevitarsis. Next base: position 66,383 of record RXPK01000015.1, on the reverse strand, counting down.
CAGTGAAACGCAAAACTAATAGGTGGCCTTTAGTCTATTTTTTTCAATATAATTGATGTGTGTGGAGTAGCTTCATTGTCATTTGAGAAATATCCATCCTGACTGGCATATTTCCAAAAAACGAAGACTTCGCAAAATTTTCTTACGAGAAATTACAACAGAATTAGTACTGGGGCAAATTAGACGTCGTAGTTTGAGTGGCTTGCATAAAAGTCATACTTCATTGATGCAAACTACGTTGAATCAAGTACCAACCACAGGGACTTCGACTCGAGAAGTAAGAAAACGAAAACGGTGCTATATTTGCCCATCAAAGAAAAGCAGAATGTCAACACAGTTATGTGATAAGTGTAAGAAAGGTTTGTGGTGAACATTCAGAGAAATACTCACGTGCACAAATTGCAAACTACATAAATAACTTTCAAATATTTTACTATCTTGTACTATTTTTAAATTATATCTTCTGACACACAATATTCTTTCTATATGTTTTAATCTTACCTACTACATGAAATAAATAATGCATATTTTGCTATTATTTACATCAACAATGTGTACAAATAGATGTGTGCCTGTGAGGCACACCTTGGTAGGACACGTTACGATAAAACGTTGGTAGGACTAGGGTTAAAGAAGTATAAAGAATTAATCAATAGTAATCAAAAAAAAAAAAAAAAACAATATTAACAATACTGGTTGGTTTATTGCCTGCATCCTAGTTGGTGTGCCGAAAGAGTTCAAAATTATTATCACTTGGTCCCAAATTTGGATTCACTGTTAATGATATTGATGTGAATGTTGGCAAGTTTTTTGATTGTGAGCAGATTTTAGTGAATGTGCCTACTACTGAGGTTGAGGTTTGTGGAGCGAGGTTAACTAACACCTTAACCAGTTATTACTTACATAATTCTAATTTTAATAAATGTGATATTTTAAATGATGCAAAGCGTAGAAACCAACCCTTATATTATTATAATTAGAGCTGACAAAGGAGCAGGTCTGGTGGCAAAAGACAAAAGAATACATATATAAAATTGAAGAACTACTAAAAAACAAACACCTACGCTAAATTACTGCTGTGGTTAGACAACCCATTAATCACTGTGCATTTCAAGTTGCATATTTTTGGTTATTTATTGGTTGTTTTCTTTGCTTAAACGGCTGATTCAATTTACCGAAAATTTTTCACAATTCTATTTTGGTTTGTATAAGTTTAGTTAAAGAGTTTATTGTATCATGTTTAATTTATTTAATGTTAAGTTTTTTTAAATTTATCCATTCATTCATTTGTCTATTGTTTGCTTGTGTTGTTTTAATGCGGATTCTATTGAATATTGTCGTTATGTTATACGTCTGCGTTGTACGATTTTGAGAGAGGGATTTTTGTAAGAAAAACGATTGTAGAATTTTGTTAAGGACTTCCTTGTTCGACTATTGACGTGAGTAGAGTATTTTTGTATATATTGTTGCCATTTTGTAATTCTTTTGAGATTGAAATTTAATTCTGTAAAAATTTAGTCAATCAAGGATTTCTTTTCGTAAAAATTGTTAATGTATTGACGTGTATACGTAATAGATATAAGATCAATTATTATTTTTTGTTTAAGAAGATATATTTTTAGTTTTTTCTCTCTCATTTTATTTCAAAAAGTTAATTTTCCGTTATTCAATTTTAATCAACAAATTTCAACAAGTTTTTTTATTATTAATCCAGTCATTCAAATGCCCATTGTTCGCTTGTACTGATTTTAATGAGTATTCTATTTAATATTGTCGTTGTAATGTTGTACGAATTTTGAGAGAGGGATTTTTTGAGAAAAACAATTGTAGAATTTTGTTAAGGAGTTCCTTGTTCGACTATTGACAGGAAGAATTATTTTAGTTTTGTCTCACATTTATATTTTGTTAGAGTTAATTTTTGTGTTTTTCTATTTTGCTGTTTCATTTTATTTATCAATCACCTTGTTTGGGTGAGTAGAAGCTTTGCTCTTGCATCTAGTTTTTTCTTTTTTGTAAATTTCTAGTAATAGTTCACGCTTAATTTATTTTAATTTGAAACCAAGTGGATTGAAATTGAAATATTTTGGATAATCTTCCTGAACAAACAAAACTTTTGCTTTGCATAGGAAATAGCATTGTCCTATTTTAATTTAGAGCCAAGTTTTTATTTTAGGCCAGAACCTTCCGTTCACGGTTTTTTTCTGCACAATCTGTAATTTAATCCGTTGTTGAAATAAATTGATTGTTAATTTGCGTCTTTGGGTTAAAAATTCTGTTTTTTTATTTTATTTTAAAACCTTTACAATTTTTCGGGTAATTAAGAAAGTCTGATTTCATTCACCCACAATTTACTTTTCGTGGTTAGATTCTAGTTTTAGCGAGGGTAACTCTGAGGTTCATAGTTCTTTTGTTCAATTTAAAAAAAATTATCTGTTGAGCTAGGTAATTTTATGTTGTCTTTTCCATTTTAAAAATCAGTTTTGAAAATTTCATTTAATTCAATCAGTACACAGCATTACGTAACAATCCTACTGTTGTTACTCAGAACAAGATCAATAAACTTTTAAAAGAATTATATCATTTTGTTGTTGTATATCATTTGATGTTGTTTAGCTCTCTACAAATATATCTTGTGACCTTGTTCTTCATATTATAGACTAATTTTTTTTGCCCATAGGCGGGTGTAACCCCGAAGAAAGCAACGCGGCCAGAAAGATCTATTGTGCTCCCATGTCCATTTTAGGGCCTTCCATTCAAGTTGCACCCTATTATAAAAGTTGGCAATCTGAGTGAGAGTTAACTTGCCGACACTGGGTTCGCCCAACCGGTAGACCCCAATATGCGTTTGTCTCTCTCTCATTCCACTACCGGCAATTGACAAGAAGGTGAGCAGGACTTTCCTCCGCACTCCCACACTTCCTCAGAAGGAAGAGTTCACTAGTCCAATTAGTACGCAGTGCCCAGTTAAGATTCCTGCCAGTAATCTCAATATATCCCTGCTCATAAAGACTGCCTCACGGAGTCTTTCCTCATTCGGTTGAAGCCCTAGGGATTTACAGTGCCTAGCGCCGGCGGCCCATTTCGAAAGGAACAGTGTTTAGCAGCAAATTGGCTGCTGATAAACGTTTTGATGCTGCCATATGAGCTACCATACGTCGGCTCTCCACGCACAAATGGCAGCTCGCTGGCAAAAATTACTAACAATAACAAAACGATGGCGGTCGTTGAAATATTTAATCTTAAATATGAAACTGGTCGTAATCGACATATAAAATATTCTTTAACTGTTTAAAATTCATTCGAATCTTAATGTTAGTTCTGTTGTGTATGCGGGAAGCCATTGGTGAAATATCTGGGTACAAGGAACGCTGGAAATTAGTTGTAGGAATATCGTGAAGATCCTGCAAGTAAATGTGGATTTGAATACTATATATAACTATAACTAAACGGTGTTGATATGAACTCAGTGGAACAAGTTTTATTATTGATTATTTTATACTAAAGAATGGAATACTAAAATACTTATTATATTCCGAATGATACCGACACAATAACTTTTTCTCAGCGTTGTCATTTGTTGCGACTGTTTATTCATATTTTTTACGATTTCTAATTAGACTAATGACGGCTAGTCCCTAATTTAATAAAACCTTCAAAAGTTCCTGATCTGAATTAATCCCGCGTGCTTGTGCTTTTTTAATTCCCAAAAGCTGCCTTTTTAGATACCATTGTAGTAGTTTGTATAATTGGCATGGCTGCTAAATGCCATTTGTATTCCGAAAAACCGCAGGAAAAAACTGAATGGATATAACAATGAGAAACGAGATACGAATTTTATGTAAATCTGTGCGATTGTGAAACGCGGGTTTTGATGTTGTTTAGTAAATTTTATAATCGATGTAGTTTGAAGTCACAAAGGAACGTTGGCGCTTTCATTGAAATATAAGAAATAAGCATTGTAGAGAATCAAATTAAATATTTCCAAAGTTCTGGGAGTTGTTTTAATAATCTTTGAAATCTTAAATCAATAATATTATTAAAAGTAAGTTGAACGTTGCTCTCAAAAATCACAATATCACTAGAGAAACTGTTTTAGCTACCTTAGGAACATGATTTATAAAATTTCTGGAATGTTAAATCATAAATTGATGTTCGGCTAAGTTGGACTTAAAAACAAACACCTGGTAGTCATGATATACATGCTTGACAACGCTTCGGGTCACAAAAATGTTAACATTGAAATTATTATTTTATGTATCCCTTTTTTATTGCCGGTAATAACTCATATTGCGAATTATTCACATAACTAGACTCAGTACATTCTGACCCTTAGAGAAAGCGTTGATGCTACCGTTGCCCAAAATTTTGAACCCTCAGAATTATAGTGGCCTTAATCCGACAGTCCTTTCTAAAATATTGAAACGAATATTGGATTTGAAAATAAGGCACACTTACAAATTAATAATGCTTACCTAGAATGCAGTCGGACTCCCGAGATGGCTGTAGTTGGGCCACAGCATTGGCTAACGTGACGGATGACATTTTCAGCAGCCTTGACATCGATAAGGCTACAGTCCCCGTGCTGCTGGAGTATGCCGAGGGCATAAAAGAAATAATGGTCATGATATTTTGGTATTAATACGGTATTTTGGGAGTTTCACTGTAGAGTTATCTAGTTACCTAGTCACATGATCTCAAATTATTCCGTTGCAAGACGAAACTCCTACTACACCTGTGCAGTGTGGTGTCTTCAAGGCTCTGTCTTGAGGACAGATATTGTATGCGTTACGTGCTTCAGAATTGAGTACGCAGTTTTTGCGCTGTAAATCACTTTTTTCTGCTAATGACACTCAGACATATAGATCCTTCAGTGTTTCATGTGGTGGCTGCCGATGTATATTAATTAATGATGACTTACACAGACTCATGAGTACTCTTTTCGTGAAAGTATTGTCTGCAAATCAATCCGCCCTGTCGTGTGTAATCCCTTTTGCTAAAAAACACACCCCTCGGTCGGACAATAATCTCAGCAAAAACATATAGCACATCATTTTTTATGAAAAAGGATGCTGGAAATCAGAGAGTATAGATACACGCGAATCTCTGCTTTATGAAGCACGTCACCTGCTGTCCATTTCTAAGTGGTTGAAAGCCATGCTGAAAGGAAGATTCATTGATATGATGTTAGTAGGTGAAACAATGCAGGTGTCGGTGCGCAGAAGCAGCCCACAAGAAGGCGTGCAGTACCCCTACTATGGGATGTTGTTATCGAAGAATCTGCTTGTAACACTGAATAATGCAGGCTACTACACCCACGAATATATAGATGATATTGCAGTACTCATAATGGAAAAAAAAACCCAAACATTTTTTTAGTACTCTTGCAGAGATCTATGGAAGCAATGGAAAGCTATGCAGTAACTTTATAACGAAATGATGCAATTTTGTCAATATGTTAAATTCTTAGAAATAGTTCCTGATTCGCTGGTAACTTGCAATTAACATCTTGAAGAGATGACAAATAAATAATGTGAATGGGCATTGATACCAACCCGTAGAAATATTCGAAAGACACAGGGATTGAAACCAAGTATCATGTACTAGTTATAGACTGAGGTTGTAAGATACACATTAACTTATGACTGCCTGGTTCGGCGGATCAAGAGTACACACAAGTAGGCTATTATTAAATTCGTAAAGATTCAGAGCTAAGCTTGCTTGTGCATCACTGGGGCTGCAAAATCTCAGCAACAGTTGCTGTAAATACCATCCTAAATCCACACCCATTGGATATTTATATTAAAAGAGAGGCAATAATGGAAGCATATACATTGAAATGTGGTAGAAATCGATGAATTCAAAATACTTCTGAGCATGCTACAGTAATAACTGTTATCACGAACTCGATCTTTAATATGGGCAACGAAAGCATAAAAAATATGTGGCATTGCGGTACCATACACCAAACGGAAATTCTGGCAATACATAGAGAAACATGACCCTAGAACGTTGGAAAAACAACGCTGGATGAGTTGATTAATATCTTATCGGATAGCCAAGCTACTCTAAGTACTTTAGCATCTTATCTGATGACTTTGAAGCTATCTTAGTTACTTTAGTGTTGGTGCCGGGTCATAATATTCATTGGATCCAAAACGACGCCAGGAATAACTCTACCTGTGGTACCTGATACAGTGGCTGAATGGAGCGTAGGAAAACATCAGTTCACTAGAATAGCGTAGGACAGACGCAGCAAAGCGGATGATGAAGCAACCATCTCGACAACTACTTGGGGATGTGTTGGGTCTCAACCGAGTACGGCTTAAAACGGTGACGAGTCTGCTGACTGGACACGCTACTCTAAGGAACTACCTACATAGGTTAGGCGTCTTGGACCTATGTGCAGACTATGCAACGAGACAAAGAAGAGACCCACCATGGAACGGCAGAGATTGATCTACCGGAATAAGGTCTACCACACCCGCTACTAAACATAGTAAAATGCACTAACCTGTTTACGTAAAGAAACATATTAATTGTAAGTACAGACTAATACAATAGGCTTCAGGCTGCGACGCTAAGGAAATAATGAGCAGCCTTGATTCACACTGAGTGATTAAATCAATCAACAAATCAAGTATATTTAATAGTTTTAATGGAATATTTGCTTGTTTCATAGTAATAGATATTGTAAAAATGGTTGTATCTCCTTAGCATAATAAATCACATTTTTTCTATCATAAAGTGTGTTTAAAAGCGGAATAAAAACGTTTAGAAGTTATAGAAGTTTGGGACTTTGAATTCTTTTTAAGAGTTCACATATTAAAGCATATAAGGAAACAATGAAAGTGAAAGTTGATAGGTGTAAATAGCGAATTATAGTATAATGACAAGATAGTTAACTCTTGAAGCCAATATTAATGAAGCAAGTAAATTTTGAGCATGTGCTATTAAACCAGATTTCTTCTAATCGATTAGAAACATAAAATGCCGAGCTAAATTGTTCTAGCTAATCATAAAGCATAGCAACTGTACTAGGAAATCTCTAACAAACCCACAACCTATATACTGAATTAAAAAAAAAGTATTCTGAAACTTTTAATTTAATTTAAGAGGGTGTTAATTTCTTAATTATATCCTCATCCCTCAGACGCAGTGCTAGAGGTGAAAAATGGATAGGCAAATATGGACGAAGGAGAAAGAATTAAAAGCTAATTAATTACAAGTGCTCTCCTCAGTTTGTAACCTTTTTACGCAGCTGGCGCCCGATACTCTTAGGGACAGAAATGATTGATTTTTGTCGATATCGCTGGGGCGAAGTAATTTCATCGCTTCCAAGAGTAAATAGAACGTGAACACGAGAGAGACGAAAGTGAAGAAGGTTCTCAAGTGACAATTCGCACGCTGACACGTCAAAATAACAAATAAGCCGCGTAGCATCAGGTGGTATCGACAACGTCATAAATTATTGAAATCCGATTACACGCACCTACTATCTAAATTACATTTCATCCACCAGAGGGCGCCACCGATGGACGTTCGAATGATCGCCCGGAGCCCTTCAATTCTCCGGATAAAACCATTACCTTAGATAAGCGTTCTGACGTAAAATATGTAGGCAACGAACATCGTCAAACGATGCCGGAGCCCTTATCTCCTTAAACGGCGGCGTTCGTTATAAAATATATTTGCGTCCGTTTGCAAAAAGTTTTTGATGTGGTCGGTATAACGCGCACGGATTAAGATAATATTGTAATAAATTTCAGCAGGAAAAACGTTCGGGTTGCTATCGTATTAATTACCCCGTCGAGCCTCCAGGAATATACAATTTAAGTGATATTTTCCACTAATTTTCCTTGCCTAAATTTTTTTAATACAGTGTAATCTCGTTAATCCGGCTATTTGTTTCCCCTTTCAACTTTGATAAAGTGACCCGTTGCGAGTAAATTGCGTGTGACGTAAATATAATTTCTTCCCTAGAATTACGTAACCTACAAATGATGCCTCATTTTCAAAATTAATTATTTTCATAGCAACATGGGTATTTATACGTAGAAGAACATACGAGAGTTGTGCAGTATTAATCTTACACTCATGCTCTGACATATTTATGTCTTTTTAGAAGAACTAACGGCTTTAATTACAGATAAATTCTTGCATTGTTGTCACAACATCATAGCCGCAAATTTTATTTCCTCGAAAGCTTTTTCTGAGTTCTAAAAATAAATTCATCACTAGGAGTACAGACATAAACAATTGCGGTCGCTAAGCACGTTTTGCATGCATGCAAGTTATTTCGCCACGTCGAAACCACATATTATACAGATGTTTCGCTTGCTCTCGTCACGTATGATATTCGTGATCAAATTTAACTTTATGAACATCAATCTATCCATATTGACAGACCTGCATTAGAAGCATTATAAAGTATACAAGCTGGGTCAAATTAAGTGTGTACCATTGCTATCTCTGTTATTATTGATTCTAGAAAGTAGGTTAAATTAGCATAGTATTAGTGTTTTTAACGCTGATTAATATGCAATATACGAAAAATCAATTGCATGACGCATTTCCCAGAAATTTAGAAATTTATATTTTTTTTTTAAATTGAACATTCTGTATATTGTTAAAAAAATTGAAGATATTTTAATTTGTGATGCAAAAGTTTTAATACAAAATTGTCTTAAAACGAATAATAAAGAAGTTATGGTGGTTTCTAATAGGTGCCAAAGATATGTAAAATTTATAGTAGGCTTCCTTTACTTTGAAACTGTCGAAAACGTACTGAGATTAAATCTTTTACACGTTTAATTATTAAAAAGAGTTGGTTATTTCATTTTTGTGTTGTGTTCTTCATCTCTAATTATTATCATTACATTATTATCATTAGTAGTTTGAACAGTTTTCGTATTAGATTATTAACAGTATTAACAGTATTAGATAATATCTCACTATGGTATTTTCTCATTTGGAGAAATGCCATATGCTGGAAGCATACATTGTATGCGGCAAAAATTCAATAAGGACTGTCGAATATTATGCAGAACAGTGTCCTTTGCGACAGCAGCCAGATCGACGTTACTTTCGAAAACTTTACAGACAATTTAGGCAACACGATTGCTTATTTAAGAAGAAAACAACAAAGAAAAATATCATTATCAATGAGGAGGTAGAAATTACAGTGTTAGCATATTTTGAAGCCCATCGCGAATTTTCCATTAGAGATGCTACTGAGGAATTGGGTTTAAATTACGCGTCAGTTCAGAGAATTTTAAAAAAGCATAAGTATATCCCATTTAAGTACCGAACCTCACAAACAGTACAACCAGGAGATTCAAACAGGAGGTTGGCTTTCTGTGGATGGTTTATTAATTTTGTGATGAAAACTTGCGGATTAATTGGTTCGACAGTCGTTGGTCCAGTGTTCTGCAATGGTAAATTGATAGGAGAGGGAGATCTGGAATTTATTCGTACCGTTCTAGAGAATTTCCTTGATAACACCAATTACCTGATGCGCCAAAATTTGTACTTTCAGCAGGACGGTACTCCGGCATACAACTGCCGCATAGTTCACAACTATCTGACATCATTTTTGCCGATAAGTGGATTGGTACAAATGGGCCAATTCGATGGCCAGCAGACTCTCCTGACCTTCACCTTTAGACTCTTTTCTTCGGGGATATTTAAAAGATCAGATATACAGAACCCGGTACAACAACGTGAACGAATTGCAAAATAAGGTTAGAGAGGTCAATTGGATGGAAGAACAATCTTAAGAGCTACCCAGAGTGTACTCAAGCGGGCATGAAAATGTATTGAGAATGAATACCTTTGAGTAGTATTTTTAAATTATGCATTTACTTTTTCCTTTTCAATTTAATTTCAACGATATTATTTTAAGATGTAATATGTAAAAATAAACGTCAACCACAAAGAGATGTACCTGTTTTGTTAAAAGTTGCAAGTTTACAAAATAAAAACCATCATAACTTCTTTATTATTCGTTTTAAGGCAATATTGTATTGATACTTTTGCATTGTAAATTAAAATAGAGAGAGAGAAATATTGAGTATGTAATGAAAAAATTAAATTCAACATATTACGCAATTATGCAGTTAAAATCGAGTCTTAGCACGAAAAATTTACTTAGCGTATACTATGCCCTAGCTTACTCAATTATGTCATATAATATAATAATATGGGGTCAATCTGTTAGTTGGAATAGAATATTTGTGGCTCAGAAGCGCATCATACGCCTTATATTTAATGCCAAAAACCGGGATAGCTGCCAACCTATATTTAAACAAAATAAAATTCTGACTTACCCATCAATATATATTTACCGATGTGCTTTATTTGCTAAAGCGAACTTAGATACATTTAATAAATTCTTACCAAACATGGGTATTCTACTAGGGTTATAATTCATGGTCAATCCCGCATCACAGTACGGCGCTGTTTCGTAAGTCCCCTGAGTTTGTATGTATGACGATTCACAACCAACTTCCAGAAAAAATAAGAAACATTGAATCAATTAAAGTATTCAAAATGCATATCAAGAAATATCTTAGCGAGACCTGCTTCTGCAGTTTTAATGAGTTTTTATCTTCTTGATTGCCTTTTATTTTATTTTTGTTTTATTGTTTCTCTGTTTTTATTGAACTTATTGTGTTTTGTAGTTTTATGACGCATTCAATCTAATTGTATATTGGCTATGAATAAAAAAAAAAAAAAAATATTTTAAGCAATATATAGGGTGTTCAATTTAAAAAAAATATATAAATGTCAAAATTTCTTGGAAATGCGTCAATCAATTGTTTTTTCGTATATTGCATATTAATCAGCGTTAAAAACCCTAATACTTTGCTAATTTAACCTACTTTCTAGAATCAATACTAACAGACATAGCAATGGTGCGCATTTCATTGGAATCAGCCTGTATATGTTACAATAAAAGCATAAACTGCAGTTGATGTATACATTCACTAGTGGATGTTTATATCAAAGAGTTGCATAGTGAAAGCCTGAGTAAATGTTACGCGGGAAGTAAGCGAACAGTAAACATAAATAGTGAATATAAAGTAGTAGTATTTAAGCCAATTTTGTTAAGTTAGTGTTTTTAGTTGTGCTTTAATTATTTATTATTAGTGTTTTTAAAATGTTTTTTATTTAATATATCGCTTGTGTTGATTATTTGAACCGCGAGAACGTTACAATTAAAAAAAATTAAAGGTAAGAAATTCTAGGTATAGCGATGGCTGTAGTTAATCGTAGAAATTCCGTACAAGTTTTTGTAAAAATCATACCGGTAACAGCGAGCTTTTCATAAAGTAGTTGAGTATCAATGACCCGTGCAGGTTGCTCTATAATAATTAATAATTACAGCTGTCATGCATATCGTGTTTAGTATTTACACTAACACACTTTTATGGAATAAACTTAAACATATTTTCTTTGGCAAGTATAAAAATAGCTACAGCACCTGGTTCTACAACCTCAGTATGTAAGAGAAGAAAGAATAGAACGGGGTTGACTTGCGTATTTCACTTTCAGAAATAGTAAAAAATTGAAATAATCCGAACAACAAATTCAGGTAGATTAGGCCTACCCCTAACAGCATACAAGAACCATTCTTTCAAATAAAAAAAATGGAAACCAACAAAGCTTCTTAAGCACCCGAAACTATAGGGATGGCATTTCGACTAAAGCTGTATTACACAAAGGCGATGCGGTAACAGATTATAAGCGTTCCGCGCTAAATCCCCTAACGAGAGGAAAAATGTCTGCAGCTTTCACGCGTGCTGTCAAAAAATAACCACTAATGAAAGGAAGCTGTATTCGGGGCGCAGAGGATGAGAGGAAAAATGCTTAGGAAGGCAAAAATAATAGTAATATATGGCGTAGCGTACAGATTATGTTGTTCCCCCGTTTTTGGCTTTCTTGTTTTTGAACTTAATTTAGAAATATCACATCCCACGTTACATTTGTAGAATTTATATTAGGGAGAGACGCCTGTTCGCTCACGACACAAGTTTCCTTTTATAAAAGTATACGAGAATGGATCCACTTCTTTTTTCTTCTTTATTTACCATTTTTACGTCGTTCTGAAAATAGACATGTGTCTTGAGATGAAAGGATGGTATCTAGTTAGCAACAATTTCTTTTGAAGACAAATATAATGTAAATCCAATGAAAGCGGATGAAGAATAAGATGCGACCTCACTGAGAACGACGCGAATAAGAATTTTAAACCGAGAACGTTAATAATTTTTCATAGGAACGATATAATTTGTAATTTTTAATTAACGGCTTCATTTTAAATTGATGTCGACTACACGCTATTTATCTTCTAGGAAACATTGCACTGACGTCGAACCAAAAAGCGACTTGCAAAACTGCTATCAGTTATCGTGACACGTCTTTGCCATCGGTTGTTCACTTAATGAACTCTGAAAACGGTAAGTGCATTACCTCCGATATTTCTCGATCGTGATACTGCCTGCAAATATATTAGCGGTACGCTAACACCATTTTTCATTGTAATGGTAAAAAAAAATAATAGGAAAAAACTATAGGGCTGCAAACTTCCAATAAATCACGATTATGTGCTGGGTATATAAAGTTTTATACTTTTCTAGAACCATGGCTTATATCTAACTACGGAAAGTACTAGGTGACCTAGTAATTTTAGACTGCCTAATTTTATAAATACATTAAAATTATGTAAAGTAAACGTAACGTAGTGCTATGGACAGGCATCCCGTTTCTCGCGAGTGTATTTCAAGTTGCATAGATTTTGTCTTGTTTTCTCCGTTCAGCCATTAATCAATGTTCGAGAGAATTTTCACAAATTTAGATTTTAGTTTGTATAAATTTTAGTTAATGAGTTTATTATTTGATTTAATTTATTTAGTATTAAGTTTTTTAAAGTAATTTCATTCATTAAGATGTCTAGCGTTTGCTAGTTTGATTCATTGCGTTTTCTACTAGATTTTGTCGGTGAATTGTGCGTTTGCGTTGTTCGTATTGTTACGACTGCGTTGTAGAATTTTGTCAGGCAGTTCCTTGGTCGACTATTAACATGAGTAGACGTATTTTTATAAATCATTGTTGCCATTTTGTAATCCATTTTGATTTTAGTAAATTTCGTTTTGTTTCCTTTAAAATTTTGTCCATCAAGGAATTCATTTAGTAATAATTGTTAATATATTGATGTGTGCACATTATAGGTATAAGATTATTTATTATTTTTGTGCAGGAAGATATATTTTAGTTGTAATTCTCTCATTATAGTTTTTAAGAGTTAATTTTCCGTTGTTCAATTTTGCTGATTCTTCTTTTTAATTATCTATCACCTCGGCTTGGGTATTTAGTTTTTCATTCTTGTTATTTACTAGAAATTGTCCACGCTTAATTTAGTTTGATTTTACTGAAACCACGTGGATTGATATGGGTATATTTAGGATTATCTTCCTGAACAAACAGAACTTTTGTTTTGAATAGGAAATAGCATTGTCCTACCCGAGGGGTGGCACCTATCGGGCGCGTTCCCAGGTGGCGGATAGGGAGGCCCAGCGCACCTGACTTGATTCTTTAATCCTGAACAGATGCCCTGGGTTGAGCGGTTATAAGCCTACCAGACACCATGACCCAGAGACCTGAGCGGTCTAAACCCCGCAATATGGTGGAGAGTGACTGGATGTGCCTGAGCGACTAAACCCGCAACATGACCTAGGTGAAAGCCGGTCCGCGGACCAGCCTCCCGGCCCAGCTGTAGTGTCGTGGCTTAGGGCTTGCACCGGGGTTTTACGATGCCAGCTTCTGTTCCACTGAGTGAACGGTTGCTGTTAAACCATGCTCCTTCTGCTGTTTGTGGACATGTCTCACAGGCGGACGGGGTGGGGGGTCTTGGCTTCACCGTCCGGACCAAGAGGAGACAACCTCAAGAAAAACCTAAATCCTAAGGTGGAGGGGGCCAAGCCGAAGGGATGCGTGGCTGAATAGATGATCAGTTATTATTGGTACCCACCTGGGGGCAACAGGCGGCACCCCCTTGTATACACGCCTTGTGCCTATAATGGGAGCTCTGTAGGCATCGACGAAATACTTCTTCCGTACTCGTGGGACTTATTATGGAACCAAACAGAGCAAACAAACCTTTAACACTGGAGTCTGAAGAGAATCCACAACGCATGGAGACTGAAGAGACTCCAGAAACTAGACCAACAGAACTTGCACAGCGGTCTGACAGTGAGACTGCTGAGAAGAAGGACCAGACACCCCGGGAGAGAAGAGTTCTCTCGGGGGCGCAACGGAAGAAACTGAGGAAGATGAGGGAGCAGGTATTGACACCAGCAATATAAGGCTCCCCCTTCCACAGGAAACCAAAGAGTACGCCTGAATCGACAGGGGCCGTTAAGCGAACCGTGTCGACCAGGGGTACTCCTGAGGAAAAGGCGACCAAACGGACAAAACTTGCGCCCGGGTCGCGAATTACAAGGCTGCCCTCAAGGGGATTAAAGCAGCCATTATCCCAAAGGATTACCCGGCCAGCGTGGTGACTGGGGAATCCGTGGGAGCCATCAGAGAGGCCCTGATGGGCATCATAGATAGGGCGGACAGGGCGCCGAGGTTTGAATCCTCCCGCCTCATGGACGACTACTATGGGGTAATATGTGCGGAGGAGGACTCGTTCAACACAACGAGAGACTATCTCGCACAAGAAACAAATTGGAAGCTGATCAGAAGTGATGAGCTTCCAAAGCAACAGCGAGTACTGGCATTCCTACCAGAGACTACGAAAGAGGATCTGACAGTGGGTTTGAAGCGACTCGAAAGACAGAATCCGGGGCTCAAGGTTGACCGTTGGGCAACCCTCGGCTCCAAGTCTTCCGACAAAGGACTGCACGTGAGTCTTCGGATTGACAAGGATTCTGAGGAAACGTTGGTGAGGGCTGGTTGGAGACCTTATTACCGTGATCAGAGGGCCAGTTTTATGACCCTTGAGAAAAATAAACCCAGTACGCAGGAAGAGGGAACCTCAGAGGAACCTCAGACGTCGACATCTGGGAATTAAAATGGCGCTGAAGATTTTGCAAATCAATCTTCAGCACAAGAAGACAGCCACGGCGGCACTCTGTCAAAGGGTGCTGGCTGAAGACGTTGACATCCTACTAACTCAGGAACCCTGGATTACCAAAGGTAAAGTGGGAGGATTACAGATTAGGGGAAGGGAGCTGATAGTGGGCGCACCAACACTAAAATCAGAGCTTGTATCTGTTTCAGATCTGATCTGGACGTGATGCCAATCATGGAACTGTGTACCGGAGACATGAGGCAGCCAGACTTAAAGTGACAATAGATGGAGAGGTACTAGAGACGATCATTGCGTCTCTGTACCTACCCATCGACTCACCAGAAGGACTACCAGGATCTAATATGGAGACCCTAGTGGCTTTTACCAGCAAGAATAAGCTGGAGCTAATTGTTGAGCTGATGCCAATGCTCATCATGTGACATGGGTAGCAGGACAATAATTCAAGAGGTAAGTCTCTATTTGACTATTTGTGTAGTACTGAACTTGACTGTCTGAACCGTGGCGACAAACCGACGTTTAGGACATCGAGGGGGGAGTCACTGATTGATATAACTCTCTGCACTCTAAGGGTGCGGAAAACATCAGGAATTGGCACGTATCGGACGATCCATCCCTGTCTGATCATGCGTACATATCCTATGAAATTTCTAATTATGCAACGGAGCTAAAAATGTACAGAGATCCCAGAAGGACTAACTGGGAGTCCTACAGGGGAGATCGCTCTGCAGCAGCCCGTAGCTATCCTGTAAGGATCAGAATAATGAGGAACTAGAGTTGCCCTTGTATGGTTGCAGGGACCATTCTCTCGTGTTATGAAAGTAACTGTCCACTAAGGGAGCGTCGCTCGCCAAGACAGGCTGCTTGGTGAGTAAAGAGTTGAACACTCTCAGAAGAGAAACACGCCAGTTATTTAACAGGCGAAAAAACGGAAACTGGGAAGCGTTTAAGGCTAAACTAGGTACCTATAATAAAAGAATTAAAGAATCGAAGAAGAAGGCCTGGAGGAATTTCTGTGAGGACATAGAAGGTGTCCCTGACATGGTCAGAATTCACAGGATTCTAAAGAAGGACTCTTCTAACACGCTGAGGTCCATTCAGCTGCCGGACGGGAAGTTCACAACCACTGCGGAGGAGACTCTTGAGTACCTTCTCAGCGTGCACTTTCCGGCTCGGACAGGGTGGACTTCGGAAAAACAGACCAATCAAACGCAGTGAGGAGGGCGTCTAAGGAAGATTGAGGAAATCAAACGATATTTTCAACCTCATCTTGTTCGTTGGGCAGTTGAGTCGTTTGAACCGTATAAATCACCGGGACCAGATGGGGTGTTCCCAAAATTGCTACAGGAGGCAATTGGAGACATCATGGGGCCCCTCTTGGAGATATTTAGAGCTGGCCATGCGTTGGGTTATATTCCCAAGGCTTGGAGAGATACTAGGGTTGTGTTCATTCCGAAACCTGGGAAGGACACATACTATCATCCGAAATCAATTAGACATTAGTCTCACATCTTTTATGCTGAAGACTATGGAAAAAAATTATACACCTAAACATTACAGAAGGAGCACTTGCGAGATATCCTCTGCATCCTCTGCAATGGGCATACCAAAGGGGCAAATCTGGAGAGGCTGCCCTGCATAGTTTGGTGGAAGGACTCGAAAGGGGCTACATCAAAGGAAGTGGCCCTTGCAGTATTTTTAGACATCGAGGGCGCCTTTGATAACACATCAACGCCCTCGATTAACCGATCACTAATGGAATGGAACATTGACCACACGACTAGCAGATGGGTTGACTGCATGCTAAGAGGCAGAGTGGTCTATGCCAATATGCTAGATAAAAACATCGCCATGAGGACCACCAGAGGGTGTCCTCAGGGGGAGTACTGTCGCTACTGCTGTGGAGCTTGGTCGTGGATGATCTCGTCAGATCATTAAACGACAAAGAATATGGACGCAGGGGTAGCTGATGACATTGTCATCGTAGCTAGGGGGAAGTTCCCAGGCGTGGTGGCGGGCATCATGCGTAATGCACTGCGAATGGTGGAGGAATGGTGCCTTTCACAAGGACTCTCAGTTAATCCACAAAAAACAAAGTTGGTTGCCTTTACCAACATGAGAAAACTCAATGACCTAGGTGGCATTAGACTGTTTGAGCAGGAGTTACAATTAAGCAAGGAAGTTAAGTATCTGGGTGTTACCTTGATGCAAAACTGAGCTGGAAAAATCATTTAGTTAACACAAGACCAGTGCCACGCAACTATCTGGCGCTGCAGGAGGGTTGCTGGCAAAACTGGGATTAAAGCCGAAGGTGATCCATTGGCTATATACTGCGTGATAAGACAGCGATAACATACGGGGCGGTAGTCTGGTGGAGGAGGACAGACGTGTCCTCCGCAGCGAGGCTGCTGACCGCTGTCCAGAGACAGGCGTTGCTGGGTATCACTGGTGCAACTAACAGTACAGGGATCGCCTCTTTGGAGACCATTGTGGGCCCCCCCCGCTGGAACTCTATGTGAGAGCGGAGGCAATGAATGCGATCCTTAGACTGAAAGCCAACAAACTGTGGCATCCCAACTTCAGGGTGGGAGGACACACTTATACTACGGGCACGTTGCTGGCCATTGCTACAAATGCCCACGGACAGCATGGCACCCGAAATTATCTTCACTGAAAGGTGAAAATCTCCATACCGAACAGAGACCAGGCGCGTAGTGAGATCACTGCTAACGAAACTGGTACACGGATGGATCCAAATCCAGCCAGGGGACAGGAGCCGGTATTTGCGGGCCCAGTCGTAATCAAAGGATATTCATAAGCCTGGGAAACATACAACGGTCTTCAGGCAGAGGTATTCGCCCTTGCAGCCTGTGCAGAAATGATTGCAAAAGGAGGCTGCATGAGGAGGAAAATTAACATAATAACTGACAGCCAGGCTGTCATTAGGCAGTCTCAACACCTGTAACTAGGTCAAACTAGTTAGGGACTGCAAACAATCCCTGAATGCACTGGCACGAGACAACAGGGTGTCTCTAATTTGGGTGCCGGGACATGAGGATATAAAGGGCAACGTAATCGCTGATGAACTAGCCAAGGAGGGCTCTAAGAGACACTTCATGGGTCCAGAGCCCGTATGTGGGATTACTAAGGATTCCGCAAGAAGGGAGATCTGGACCTGGTTAGATAAAGAAAGTAAAAAGAAATGGAGGTCGACTGAAGATCAACTCCATACCAAAACGCTGATAGGGGATGGGGATGGTAGTTTCTCTGATAACCTACTCAAGCGCAGTAAGAAAGAAGTTAAAACCATTACTGGGTTGGTAACTGGACACTGCCCTCTGAAAAAGCATCTATACAACACAGGCCGTGTAAGCGAACCGTGGTGTAGAAGATGCGAGCTACAGGAGGAAACGAGTTCACATGTAACCTGCACATGTGAGGAACTGAAGGTACTCAGGCAGAAATATTTCGGGAGAGATCTATTGGAGCCCTCGAAAGTCCTCAAGTTTCCACTGGGCAAGATACTGGGCTTTATAGAGAACACCAAGCTGCTCGAGTGGAAATAAGAGAATCAATAGGGATGGTACAATGCGCACCAAGCTCAAGTGCCCGGACATCAAGTGCCCACCCTAACCTGAATGAATGAATGAATGAAATGAGCATTGTCCTATTGTAATTTAGAATCAAGTGTAGTTTTTAATTTAGGCCAGGACCTTCAGTTCACGGTTTTTTTCTGCACCTTTGTAATTTTACCCATTTTGTAAAATAAAATTGTTTGTTTTTTTAACGTCGTTGGGTTAAAAATTCTGTTCTTTTATTTTAAATTAAACCTTTTCAATTTTTCGGGTAATTAACAGAGTCAGATTTCTTTCACTCACAATTTACTTTTCGTGGTTAGATTCAAGTTTTAATTCGCGAGGGTAACTCTGAGGTTAATTGTTCTTTTGTGTTCAATTTTAAAATTTTATCCGTTGAGCTAGTTATTTTAATTTTTCTTTTCATTGTAAAATTTATTTTGCTAGTTCATTTATTTCTATCAGTACACAGCAGTAGATATTATGAACTAAATAATGCATAGTAGTGAGTGCTGTCGTCAACATCTCGTTTTATGTCACATTAACAAAGCACTTTCGAAAAGACTGATTTCATGCAGAGAAATAATTCTAATCCAAATGATAATATGTGGATATTCATCATTTTTAACGGGAATTTAAAGGTGAGCGAGAAAATGCGATTTTTATACGTATAAAGATTTGCTGGTTGGTTTCAGCGACGACAATACATAAATTTTGAGAGATATCGAAAACATCATCGAAAATGATTAGTAGAAACGTCAGACTGCTCTGCAATTAACGGATATTTCTATGTCAGCCTTACTCGCCATTTTTGCCAGGCTTCAGGAGTTGTGAAAATGGAAATAAATGTGATTTTGTAAGTTTGGGGATATGTCTTTCATTTTCAGTAATGATAATACGTAAATTTCGAGAAGCGTCGGTAATGTTAGCAGATATAACAGTTGTATAGCTATATGTAGTAGGTATATTTGTAATAGTTTAAGTGAAATTGATGCAATGCAGTTTTAAAAATCGCATTTACAATTACAAAATAAAAAAAAAAACGTTACTGTCAAAGGAGTATGCGATTAGCAAGGTTTCAAAATGTAGATGGAGCTCCCTGTTCCAATATCGTTTAGAACAAAATTAAATGAATAACCAAGAAGAACAAGTAGTCTTACTCCACCAAATTACCTTTATTAAACCAATCAGTTTCGTGTATTAACACATCATCAGCCTATAGGTAATTTGATAATATTACTTATGAGAAAAAAAACCTTTTATATGGAATAACTTTTTAATTGTGAATAATTTTAATAAGAACATAATTTGGACTACCACAGGAAATACATAAATAACCGCCGTAACTTGAATAGAACAATTTATTTTTTATTTCTATCCATTTCATTTACAGAAACTTTCTCTATTGCTTGCATCAACTAAAATGCACTTAACAAAAGCTGTGAGCAACGAATTATCTTACCAATGCACATTAAAAAATAATGTTTTTAAAAAACTATAACTGAAAGTCCATTTTCCCAACTATCCTACAAATTAGTGAATATTTGTAAGTAATTTAATTTTCTAAGAAACCTAGAAATGAAGAGTTCATTCAGCTTACTCTTGAAATATTTATTTTGTATTTTGGCATAGTGATATTAAATACCCTCGGTTAGTTTTACTTTCATAATTTTGGCACGTTTGACCTATGCATGTGCAAATATCTGCATCTACATATATTTTGTTACATTCAACAATTTGAGTGATTAACTACTGCATCAGGAGGCATAAAAGAAATAAAAGTGAATTTGAATTTATGTTTTTTTTTTTTTATAAAACATCAAAGGAAGGATTTATGCAAGCATGACTCATCTGTTCTGTTACTGCAATCAAAAGTTGCCAAATAATAACTTCTCAGAGTTCACATTTTTTTAAAATTAAATGTGAATTCTACTTACCATCAGATATTTCACAAATAAAAGGAGATCAAAAGATTCAAAAGAAAAAACGGAATTAAAATTCGGCAAACTTGGTGTTTGCGAGTTACAAGGATGGTTTATTTAATTTATAAAAATTATTTCACCAATTTTTATTTTAGTGTACAAAAAAAGATGAAAATCTACACAATCCCTACAATAGCTGAGTGAAAATTATAACTAAATAACACAGCTAATAATTTTAAATAGATATTTTTGAATTCAAGTATATGTTTATTTTCATTTACAGCTTCGTCATGCTTCCATATCCTGGCTTTCTGTCTTGGTAATTTACCAAAGGTCTTGTAAAGGTCTCTTGATTTATATTGTAGGTTGGGCATAAATTAATGCAGTTTTAACTTTTTATTAATAATATGATTTCAGATTTCACTTAGAAGCTAAACTTATTTTTCAGGAGCTAGGTATACTTTGAACTTCAGCTTACCAAAAGAACCTCGTCTCCCAGTTTTTCATTTATGATCACAGTTCAGTATCCTAAATGGCGCTTTGTCTGTATTTAGTGTTTTGTGTAGAAATTCTCAGGTATGGTCCTGTCAGGTATATTGAATTTTAAATAGTTACCATGACAACATAGTATTTCATTTGTTAGTGCACTTAAAGGCGATATTAAGAAATATTCTGATGATGGTTTTTATTTAAGTGTTTTTTATAATAATGATAATTTTATTTGATCATTTGGACTGCGGCTGCAGCATAAGATACGTCCTGCAATTACAGTGTAAAAAGTATAATGGATCTAAACTCTAAATTAAATAAAATAAATTTAAATTTAAAGGTCATTCATATATTTTTTAACCTATTTTTAGATAACTGCAGTGGCAACTGCTTCAAGTTTTGGGCAACTTATTAAAGGCTTTGATTGTTAAGTACCAGTGACATCGTTGGGTGAAACTTAATCTATGTAGTCAGATCTCCATCACATCCGAGTTGCTAGTATTATAAGAGTGATGCTCAGTTAATCTGGAAATAGAATTGTAACATTCTTTGGCAAACAAAAGTATATGCAGTATACACATTCCGGGTAACGTTATAATTTTAGGATATTTGACTAATTGTCGACAGCTAGTCCTAAAAAAACGTTTACCAGTGCACGATTTGCGCGGTTTGATAACTTTTTTGTTGTTACGGGAATCTTGGCTTTTTATATTTAATCTACCATATATCTTTGCCTATTAAACTACACCTGTCATTCAAGGATCCTAGTACCCCGTGTTAAACTGCACAGGTTTCTAACTGGTTGATCGATGTAAGTCCTCTGGGTTCATTTTTGGCTTGCCAAAAATTGCTTGTTTTCTTGCGACCTTCGCATTCACGTACAATGGTACACGTGCTCTCTGTCATCTCATTACGTGGTCTGCAGTTGGTATCTCCAGTGTTGATCCCATTTCTTTTTTTTGCAGGTCCTCTCAGTACTTCGTGGCCTGTAAGGAGACCCATTACGATGCGAAAATGTTTCTTACTGAGCTGCACTAGTTCCTCAGTCGTCCTTTTTGATGGCTCCTTAATAAGGGTCTTATAATGAATTTGCCTGGCTGTATTAGTCCAGCGTTCTTTGTGTTTCCATTTGACCCAACTCCTTGCCTGCTCTCGTGCTGTTTTTTAAACACTCCTAGAACAAATTCTAGGCCTATGAAGCGGATAAGCCGTTTCTTGATAACTCATCAGCTTTTTCGTTTCCTTCGATTGCCGAATGTCCGGACACCCACAGCAAAGTGACTTTCTCGACTAAGTTCTCGAATACTTTCCCAATTACCCCATTCATTTCCTATTGAACATTACCAAACAATCTTCACCGAAATACTTAAAATTATCAAATTCCCAAGGTTGTGGCCAGCGATTTTACTTTGGAAAATACGGCGAAACATTTAGCCTGAGAGGATAGCACCAACACAACTCTCCAAGGTTTATGTAAAGATTCAGAAACACTTATTCTTTGCTATTACAAATATTCATCGTTTAGCTCAGAATGTCATTTTTATGCTAAGCAATTTCGGTGTAATTTTAATACAAGCAAACTTTGCGTTGATTTCTTGAAAATATGATGGGAAGAGTCCCCGTAACATCATATATCTTCATGCGTATAACCGCGAGCAAAGATATTCTGGTGAAATAAAAAAAAAATGTTGTTTGCGCCTATAACTTTATTTTCTAAAATTTAATTTTCGTTTCCTGAAATTAAACTTTTATTTTCTGAAGTTAAATTTTCATCTTCTGAAATTAAACTTTAATTTTTTGAAATAGAAATTTCTTTTTCTGATACTAAAATTTCGTTTAAACCTCCGACGTAAATTCGATTTTTTTATTTTGTCGCATGGCCCAATTTGAACGGAAGCAGCTAGGGTGACATAAATTTTCAAAATTACTTTCAACTGAATCTCCGTCTGTTGCTATAACGGATAGGAAACGTTCAGATATCATTTAAAGTATTCGTGTTAAACACTGCGCGTTCAGAGATGATGGATGTGCAATATATAACGGCAGATGAAGTGTGTGTCTGGAGAGATCGTGCGAGTAGCCATCAAAGGTATAATTGATGCGCTCCATGAATGGACGGTGACAACCATTGAAACTACTACTTCGGTGAAGGTAATCTCCATTTGTCACTCGCCTCTAGTGTTAGTTTATAGAATTAGGGAACAAATAGACGTGCATCCGCCCCCTTCATTGATTACCTGAGTCGAATTACATCGGTATACATAAGTCATTTGGACCGCCGGGACCTAATTCCAACACGGCCACATATAAATCGAATCGGTTGTTGGAGAGACGAAAAGAACAAACCTGACAGGCGAAGGGGGGAAATTAATTTAGAACGCGATGCGTCGGTGGAGTGACCTAACTCTAATAATATCAAGAAACTCGGCTATTATCGGGTAATCCCGCATTAAGATGCGAATCACACTGTGGAGGCCGGGCCGTTGGAAATCGCGATTATTTTAAGATTACAATTTAAATTCATCTTGCGTAACTTAATTCAACGCCAAAATAATTAACGGTCACTAACGTTAGTCGGTAATGAAAATTCCGATACCTTAGAGACACCCGCACATATCACCCTGTAGTTTATTAAATCTGCAGGGTTGTAAGAAAATCTAACAGCTTTTGTCATACTAATATATCGTTCTTTTCTTTTAAATTGTATTTCAAGGTACCTACAATTGAAACGGGTATATCTAGAAAGCAATTTTACGAAAGACATTTGCTCAAACCGATAAATACCCGAAGAATAATTAGCCGAAAGAAAAATGTATTTTACAATGCAGGGAGGACAGGAATGCTGGAAGGCTTACAACCACTGCCGAACAACTTGGAAAGAGGAAGGATTTCATAGGTCCAAGGAGGGAAATACCTTGGGGTATTTCACATCCCAATTTACAGTTTTGTATTTATTGTGTAAATCTTTGTTTCAGGCCTTTGATTGCGTTAATCATTCAATTTTACTATATAAGCTGGAAAAATATGGTGTAAGAGGACTTGCGAAGAAATGGTTTATAAGATTTGATTGTTTATTATAATAAACAATCTGATCGTTCCCAAAAGGTGGCTTGTAAAAATGTAAAATCAAAACCAGTAAAAGTGGAAGTAGGTATAGCTCAGGGATCTGTTTTAGGCCCAACTTTGTTTTTAATATTCATCAATGATCTTCCTGGATATGTAAACACAAACAATATAATCTTATATGCGGATGATATAAATATTGTCACCACTTTTAATAACAGCAACATTGTATTTCAAAAAATAGAATGGCACTTTACCTCGGTCACTGACTGGGCCTCTTTGATTAAAATTGTAATCAATAAAGATGAAACAAATCTAGTACTATTTAAAACCAAAAACAACATAAATCAAAATATATCTTCATTGCAATTGCTAAATTTCTCTAGACCAGTAAGTGATAATACTTGGTCTAATTTTTGAAACTACCTTAAGTTGGAAAACCCATGTTGACTTTCTTAGCAAGAATTTAGCACGGATAAATTATTCGTTGTATCATCTAAAACAGAGGTGTAGTATGGATGTATTGAAAACGATGCACTATTCAGATTTTTATTCTAGAATCTAGATTGAAGTATGGTGTTCTTTACTGGGAGTGCATCCAGTGCAGCACAAAGGATTCTTATTTTTAAAAAACATGCTTTACAAATAATTTACCGACTAAAAGCATTCGTGTAAACCAATTTTTAAAACACATCAAATATTAACATCTATATGTTGGAGGTATTATGTATTGTATATAAAAATTTTGATCAATTTTGTAATCCAATTAATCATAATAGATTAGACAATTACTTACTTCCACAAACTCATAAAACTGCAATATTTCAAAAAAGTATTAAATTCATTGGATGTAGACTATACAATGTACTTCCCAATAATATTAAAGAAATAGAGCAATTTCTTAAATTCAAAAATTCTGTCAAAAATTTATTATTAACTTAAAACTGTTATAGTTTGGGAGATTTTCAATGAGATCGCTGAAATACGTACTTAGTTTTGTAAGAAGTTTTTCCTTTGTTTCCCTTTTTTGACGTTTTTCTTGTGTTTTTAAAAATAAAGTGATAAAGTAAGTTCTTTATTCTGCAAAAAGAATTCTGGTGTTGATTTTTTTTTCATTTTCATTAGGCCAAATAAAAACAGTAGTTTCCGCATTACTTACGAATTTTGTTACCCTATAAATTGAGGTGGCCTACGTACCTATTTCAGACCTTTTCAGATCTATTGTGATTCCATTTTTTTCTAGAATACACTCTCTAATTTTACCCTCTTAATTAGACCCATCATCTTTGAGGGCGGCTTCTCCACGCCCATTATTGGAACCTTTTTGCTCCTTCAAATTGGTACAGCACATGAACAAGTGTTTCTTCCTGCTCTTGACAGAATCTGCAGGTAGCGTCATCTATCAGGCCTATGCTGTACATATGCCTATTTAGTCTACAGTGACCAGTCAGCAGGCCTACTATCATTTTGACAGCCTTCCTATCTTTATTTAGTAGATCCATAGTAAATTCAAGCTTGGAACATCGTTGTAATTTTGCTAACGCTTACCGGAAAAGCCTTTTAAGGCTTCCTTGGATATATTCCAGTTCCGATGTCATAGTTTGGCAAACCATAGAGATACTGCAATAACTATGCTTTTGTCCAGTTATCGTATTATAATGCTCAAGTTTCTTAAACTCTTCATGATCTCCAGATTTGTCACTCATTTGTGTGAAAACATTTCTACTGATTCTAAAATGTTTCTTAAATTTACAATTTGTACATAAAGAAATTACACTTCCAAGATGGTTTTAGATACAATTTATCTTTCTTTTTTGAATACTAGCTGCAATCACAGCTAACTCTTTGTTTTCGTCACAACTTATGCTACTACTAGTAGTGTTACTATCAACTGTGCTATTATTTTTCGATAGATTCCATTATATATTCCAACATTTTCGCAAATTTTCTATTACAATTGCAAATCGAAATAAGCAAATGCAGCAAATAACTTAATTGGTTTCAATATTGGATATGCCAATTACGTACACCATGTATACAGTAAAACGTTTGTTAAAATTCTTATGCCCTTTCACCTACAGATATAAAGAGGTACCTTTTTGTTTAACTTAAATATTAGTAGCTACACTAACAAACAAACCTATTACCTAGAAGTAATGTAATGAACAGTCCGAGATAGATACAAGATCATATGAGAGAAGCTTTTTGTTGGACGCGAGCCATTGAATTTTTCCCCTCCATAAAAAAAATAATGATATAGCTTTTAAATTTCATAATATTCGAAAAACATTATGGTTCCTTATAATTATTCACAATATTACAATTGGTTGGTAAAACAATCTAACAATTAGAATGCCCATTCCAGATATTTTGACAATTCTATGTGTACGTTTTTACAATGAAAAGGAACTTAACTTAATACGATAACCCTCACTCGTAAACGTATTAAGCAACTAGCAGCCCGAAGAAGTTATTTTCAAATAGGTAGACACTTTGGTGCTCCTTAATCGGATTATATCTGCAGAAGTAGATTCGTTATCTTTAACATATCTGCGATCAACGGTTTATGTCCTCTAAGAATTAGGTTTTCCTTTATTTAAATGCGCTAAGGCACCGTGTTTCCCAGTTGATCGTCGAATATAATCCAATATTACTTCTTACTCTACTATCTGCCAACATTAAAAGTTGAAAATAAAGGTATGCATAACCATAAACTTCAGCAGTTAAAGCATTATGATCCCCATTAAAAATAGAATGAAGTCATACATTTCAAGTGCAATTACAGTAAAAATTTAATAAATTACAAGAATTGCAATGGATAGCCAAACATAGTACGTTGAGTGAGTTTCAGAACGCGTAGAAGTGCTTGTAGGTATGCCAAATTCGTTTCATTTTCTCAATTAATCTGGCTACTTTTAGTTGAAATTGTAGATTTTCCGTTAAAGCTGGCACCACCGTTATGATATAAAACAGTCGTTCCTAATTTGCTGCCACAATAATGTTTGATTTTTTGTTAATGATGGTAATTCTTAATAAGCATCGCATGGTCTGAAATCCAAATTCCAACTATCAACTAGTTCCATCGACATAAATAAACTTTAAATAAAAATTGTTATAAAGAAAACTCGATTAAGATTAGCAAACGAGTGGTGCAGTGGTACTTCTACTAAAATGTTACGTGTTAAACATCCAGATGTCCTTTATACAGGGGCAAAACAGACATAAACAGATAAAGTAGATAGCACAAAAATATGCCACTATTAAACATGGTCCTTATGGTACTAAAGTTTAGGGTTATTTGGATAAAAATACAATATTCACTAACACAGCATACGAGCTCTAGTTATTACATACATATACACCTGCATCCTGCATGGACTCAGGTTTTGTAATTTATGATGGAAAAGCGATCTGTTGCTATCTTCAAAAAATGAATATAATTGAGGGCTGGATTTATAGGCATTTGCATATTTTTTTTGCTATACAGCTTGGGATTAATTTAAAGTTTTCTTGGCGCTTTAGATAGTTTTAAGTAAAATAACATCATTCTTATGGCGCATATTATTGCATTTACCAATAAATACATGTATCTTGAAATAAATGCATATATTTTGCAATAAATGCATATAATTTACATAATTGAGTACATTTCGTCATTTTTAAAATTTCAATAATTTCGCCGATGCTAGTACGTCTGTTGGATCCCTGGAAGCGTACAAACGATCTGGCCGCTTCCGAGAAATGCCGCCTTTGAAATTGGAACACGACAGGTGTTCCCACTGGTCTGTTGTCCGATCAGACCAATAAAAAAATATAATTTAATATTTAATAACACCAACATAGAAAACGAATTAGCGTACATTGCCACTCATTTCAAAATACTGGTCCAGACAATGAGGAACCATTAGGTGAAACCCTCGTAAAAAACCTTGAAAGAATAACGGTCATTTGAGGGTCTTTTAGAAATGCACCAGGTGTGGTTGTTAAAAAAGTCTATATCAAACTTGCGGTTATTTTAGCCAAGAATCCGGAATTTTCCGTTTTATACGAAATATCCCAAATATTGAATGGATCTGATTCGAATGACTGCAACATAGCAATAGAAAAGTTACCACAGGACGAATACGCATCAGTAACAACTTGTAATGTCGAACGATCCTTTTCACATTACAAAAACATTCTACCTGAAAGGAGACAAAATGTTACTCCAGAAATTTTAGAAACATATGTATGTAGTCTTGATTGGTACTTTACGACTGTTTAATATTAGTCTATGGGATTGTAGTGGTTGCAGTCTAAGAGCGAAAAAATTCAAAATACTTTTCTAATTTATCCAAGCTTTCGTCAATTGTTTATTGACATCTTCAGGGCTACAAAAATAATACAGAGATTTATTGACAATGGTTGCAAAAAGCTAAAATTAATTTAAAACTTATATCATTGTTTTTATTGTAGGTTGGTCCATTTTTATTTTATTGTCGTCTTTTAAATCGTAGATATATATTTTTTTTTTCGGTTTAATAAGTAAAATGTAGTAGAAATGTTGTGAATTATATTAAAAAGGGAATTTCTTTGGAGTTAACTTAATACTTAAAATGAAATTTACACTTAAATGTACAAGAGAAATGACACAGACAAAAGACAAACTAAAACTAGACCGAAATACTCTATAAATGTTGTTTATAATTTTTGCTGTTCTAAGAAGTGTAGAGAAGAGAAAAAACGACCAAAAATAATAAAATATATATTATTTTAATAATAATCAAATAAAAATTGTATTTATTTTATCAACATTAAAAATATGTTTACAGCTTATCTCCTGTATTATTTTTACATCAGCCTTAAATAGAAAAGAGAGTGATTTTGGAATGCATATTTTCCATATTCAAATGCATACTTTGCTTATTTAAATGCATTTTTTTATATTTTTAGAAGCATATCTTACATTCATATTTTGATATTTTCAGTGCATATAAATCCGGCCTTTAATTATAATTTATGGATATACATCGATATGCAGTCAATTTAAGTTGCATCAATAGTAGGATTTCCAACAGGCAATTTATTCAATTATAGAAAAATTGAAACTATCAAGATTGCAGAAGAGAAACAAAAAATCTTTGTAGAAGTTGAAATCATCTAGTAACAAACACATTGATTAAATTCAAGACATATACATAATAATTTTAAGAGAAAAAAAAAACGCCAAAAGTGAGTTGACAATAATACAGGATATTTCATTTAAGGATAAACCGTATCGTCACATCACTTTTTATAGGTATCCTTTCAAAATGTCTGAACTGTTGTAGCTCTTCATTCTTTTCTTTTGGTGTTCCCTTAATAAAAGCATTTCGGAATTTGCCTGATCCTATTGTTCGAGTGATCTTTGTATTTTCCTTTAACCCAACACTTTATCTTCTATGTTGTATTTTTACACCCTTCTAGAACAAGTTTTCGGCCTTTGTATGAAGCCGATGATCCATTTCTTCCTAACTCATCGGCTTTTTCGTTTACTTTTATTATAGAATATCCAGATATTCACAGTATAGTAACTGGATTGCGGTCGATTTTTTATTGAAATACAATGCCACATAAAATTTAATTCAAAAAATATGAAGGGAAATGGTCTTCTGTAGGTGTACATAGAAACGACGATAACTTCCTAAAATGAACATTTAGAAAATTCTAGAAACACATAGTTTTTATTTTTGCATGTATGTAGTTTAAAGATTAAAAAAAGAAAAATTGAATTTATAATATACAAGGGCAGCGGTGAGAAAAAATGGTATTTTATAAAGCTCTAACCATCCCGTGGGTACGCCACTGTTCTTTTTTCAATCTAAAATATGCGGATTCTAAGGAACAACTTGATCTTTAGCCGATCTCGCTATCTCTTCTCGTTTTTAAAATATTGCAAAAGAATGTATTTTTGGGAGAAAGTTTGAGCCCCCAGAAACAAATATGGGACGCTAGAAAAAATACGTGTCAAATATTTTTCGGTGTTCTTCATTCCTACTAAATTTTATCAAAATTGGGGGGCACTTGGGTGCCTTTTCTTATTAGTATTTTATCGGAACCACAGCACTACTTCATGCTAAGCATTTTCATGTCAACGTTTCCATTGCAAGATATGTTATACATCAGATATGAAAACGTATCAAGTAGTTACAAGTTACACATTCTTTCTTCAACTTGAACACTTGAAGTTTACTTTAGTCTGGTACCCAGACATCGCTAGGTCTGGGTACCAGTAAATAACATTATGTGAGCGTATATTTCAAATAATCTATAAGTATTTTCTACCAATAAGAATTAGTTAGATTCCTGACAGCTTCATTTGCACGCACAACTGAACCTGTTGTATAATAATACATTGTGTTAACCTTTTGTGTAAATCCTAAATCGCTACACTCGCGGTAATTGCAGCTTTCCGCCTGCTCAAATGCAACTTGACTTCCATTGGACTTCCTTTTCGTCATCATTGTAATGCACCGCGACATTGCCGCCGAAGTAAGTTAGAAAGATGCAGAAACGGTGGAGGCGTGGGGTCGTTAGAAACGGCGTCAGTTGTAGCCTCCACCCTATTCCTACCGCTCGTCTTCTAGCTTACCTCCCCCACTCAAACTTCCGCTTAAGTGAAGTTTAACACGAAGTCACTTTACTAACACGCTAATTTATAAGTTAAGTTACCGCTATAGCGTCGAGGTGAAGGTAAATTATCGCAGGAATTCATACCTTTGTAGTTGCGGTCTTGATTTACGCTATCCGCTTTTGAACGTCTTCCTTTAATGTCAAATTCGCATTTTCCAGGCGTGGCGTTCCTGGATTTTATTTATCGACCTTACTAAATTACGCAAATTGCTAGTTCTGTCGAACTTTCTTAAGCTATCTAGTTTAAAATCAAAATCTTCGACTATATTTATTACTTAGTAAGTGTTTATTAACTAAAAATTTCTATTACGTGATATTGACATCTATTACTCTACAGCTGCTATTATGGATTACCGATTTGCACTTGCATTCCCTCCACAGTCAATGTGGACTATGGAGCTGCACGAGACAGTATATTGTATCCCCTAACTTTATACCGGGTGTCCAGCCTAAGATGCAACGGTTCCTAGCCGATTTATTATTGTCTTTTTGAAAAAAATGTTTCAAATAAATGTTGCCGCGAATTATATTCTACACATTTTAAAATTAGTTTCAGTAATGGCGGACTTCCGGTTGTACCGGAAGCAGATACTAACTTTATTATTTTAAATGGAACACCCTGTATATTGTTGGATTCCTTGTTAAATTTAAATAACAATACGTTAGGTATACATTGGGGCTAAGTTGTACCGTTTTCGAATTACATGATGTTTTTCGAAAAAAATGACATTTGCAATGTCTGCGGTGTTTGGAAATATCTCCGGAAATACGAAAGTTAGAAAGATGCGGTTTTCAGTTTTCGCTTAATCATGAAACAGCACACGTCTTTTATTTTAAAATTGTTTCGTTTAAATTACAGAATTATTAAATAGGGCTCTGTAATTTTCGAACTCTAAAATCATGGATAACTTGATTTTTTTTTTTAAATTGAATGGTATAGCAACTTTACATAAATGGATGTAAAATTTAATTGTGTCTATCTCCAAAGGTTTTGGAGATATTCGCGATTTTTCAGTTTTTCATGATAGATACGTATTGCGAAGCGTCGGCCACCTTCCTCTCGCATTTCACCAGGCTTAGGACTGGTTGCAGTAATACTGGCACGCTTAGAAAGTGGCCAAAAGAATACAATAAGACCACTGGAAACCAACAAAACTTGAAATTAAAAAAAAAAGAAAGCACAACATTGTGAACTTTTTCGAGATAGTGATATTTTCAAACGAAGCTACCTTCCACAAAAATGGATTTTCGAATCATCACAATTGTCGTCTTTATGACACACAAAATCTCCACTGATTTATTGCAGCACTTAGTCAGTACAGAAGATCAGTGAACGTGTGGGCAGGTATCATTGGACAACATATTATAGGCTTGTTCTGGAATTTCTTCAGAATAATTTGGGCGTTCTGTCAGAAAATATTCCGTTAGCTACTCGTCAGCTGATGTGGTTCCAACACGATGGTGCTCCATCTCCCAATACTGTCGAATTCGTCAGTTTTTTGGATGTGTCCTTTTCAGACCGCTGGATTGGGCGTGGAGGACAGATGACAGATGGCCTTCGAGATCGCCAGATCTTACAAGCTGTGATTCCTTGTTATGGGGTTTCATTAGAAACGAAGTTTATTCCGAATATCGTAGTCTTCCGATTCGGATATTCCGATTATTGAAATCATCCGAATATTTACAACACTAGCACTTAAATTTAAAGTGTAACCTGTTGCGAGCAAGACGCTCATTGTGTATGTACGCCATTCATTGGACAGAGTAATGTAGTTCGAAAAATGTTCTGATTTATGGATATACCAGTAATGTTGTGTTTTCTTTTATCTTTGCTATGTTTATTTCCAACGCGCTTCAGTAAATTCTACATTTTTTTAATTTCAAGTTTTGTTTGTTTCCGGAGATCTTATTGTGTTCTGTTGGCCACTTTCTAAGCATGCCAGTATTACTGCAGCCACTCCCAAGCCCGGTGAAATGCGAGGGGAAGGTGGCCGGTGCAATACGTATCTATCATGAAAAACTGAAAAATCGCGAATATCTCCAAAACCTTTGGAGATAGACACGATGACACTCGTATAAAATCGAAAGAAAATTAAATTTTACATCCATGTAAAAATTGCTATACCATTCAATTTAAAAAAATCAAGTTATCCATGATTTTAAAGTTCGAAAATAACAGAGCCCTATTTAATAATTCTGTGATTTAAACGAAACAATTAAAAAAAAAAAAAAGACGTGTGCTGTTTCATGATTAAGCGAAAACTGAGAACCGCATCTTTCTAACCTTCGTATTTCCGGAGATATTTCTAAACACCGTAGACATTGCAAATGTCATTTTTTTTCGAAAAACGTCATGTAATTCGGAAACGGTACAACTTAGCCCCAATGTATGCCTAACGTATTGTTATTTAAATTTAACAAGGAATCCAAAAACACAATAATATACAGGGTGTTCCACTTAAAATAATATCAAGTTAGTATCTGCTTCCGGTACAATCGGAGGTCCGCCATTACTGAAACTAATTTTAAAATGTGTAGAATATGATTCGAGGCAACATTTATTTGAAACATTTTTCCAAAAAAACAATAATAAACTGGCTTGGACGTTGATCTAGCTGGACACCCGGTATGTAAACGACCTTACAGAAAATTTGTACAAATGCCAACATTTCCCATATGTTGATCATCTAGCCATTATTAGAGCTACGGGAAATGTGATTGAAGTTTTCACGGAGTTGCAAAAAAAAAAACAAATAGTGGGACTGGTGATAGATCCTAACTTGCTCTTCTTCTTAGAAATAGATAAGGAGCGCACTACGCAACTATTGTAGAGAGGATAAGATGAAAACCCAGAGAAGAGGTAGAGTATTAATCGTATGTTCGAAAATCTGTAAAGAGGATCGGCAAACTTGAAACTTAGATTTAATGTATATTTATTTAAGTCAAACGAGCAGTCAAAGCAAGAAAAGGTTTCAACTGCAAATTCGAAAGTCAAATAAGACATGCATAAGTTCAAACTAGTAAATAATTAAATCGTAAATTATAAAAAAAACAAATAACTGAAAAGGAAAAACTCCAGACCATTCCTCACTGCTTTGAGGTTGCTACACATACCAAAACCGTACCTTCGACCTGTCGATTGCCGTAATATGATAAAAGAAGGATGAAAAATACGATATCTATTGGTTAATAAAATCGAGAAGTACGCATGATATTCTCCTGGGCAGCTGACGCTTCGATATACCATCTCCAATCCGTATGCTATAGCCACTGATCATTTAAGAAGAGATGTTGAACTAAGCCGAAATCCTGTGCATCTGGGAATTGGTTCGGTATGCAGACACCAACGGCGTTTTTTTTTACCGCGTTAATTTGCAAATGTAATTATTGGCCTTCAAAATATTATTATTGATAGGAGATAATTTATGGCCAAACCAAAACATGCTACATAAGGCTCATTCTTTTATTCAGCGATATGTAATTAATGTATAAATAGAAAAACATTATAATCAACATACCTATCGATCAATAAAAAATACACCTTAAACTTAAAAAAAGATAGTCACAAAGATGTTTATTTTGAATGCTAAAACATACAGAAAATGTGTATATAAAATCCTTACGAATATTAATTACTATATGCAACAATATCCTACAGAATTATATACACATTTTGGAGATATTTAAACATTAAAAACCAAAATCATCGTCGTCTCCTTCCAAGTAGACATGTTCTTGTTTACCAATAAATTATCCACTTTTAACTCGAATAATCACTTCGATTCGTCGATGTAAATTTAATAACATGATTGTTATATTCTATTACAACAAAAATCAAAGTCGTTAGAAGATTAATGCGGTGTAACCGAATACGCACTGCTGTGGACTGGCACCCCGGGTTCCGGAAATTTAAATGTGTATTTTTATTTATTCCAAATCAGCCTTGTCAAAACAATGATAGAGTTTCCACAAGTCTTACTATTGTTTGTATCATTTTATTTGGTCAGTTGTGTATAACTAATTTCATTTATTTGTACATTTTGCGTATTCCTGTTTTGTATAGTTTATTTGCTAGTTTTTTCTTTGCGATGCGTTGCGGTCATCGCACGCAGATTGTAAATTTGATGTATATGAGAATGTTACCTAGAGGCCCACGGAGTTATCAGATAGACGAGCCCGTGTATAGTCGTGTTTTGTTGTTTTTGGTTACCGTTTCTGGTAATCCTTTTTCAGTTTAAGATGTAGTTAGTTGTTTGAATTTAAAAATCGTCTATCTTGTAATTCTTTTGTTAAATTGTATTAGATAGGTGTGCACATACATGTAAGGCTTTTTAATAATTTTCGTTTTAGAAGCGAGCGCGTTTAGAGTTTAAATTTTCCGTTTTTTTTGTTAGTTATCAATTTAATTTTAATTTTATCACCTCGGGGTAGTGAAGTAAAGCTGTGAGCTTGATTTAAATTTCATTTTTGATTTTGCTTGTTTCTCCACGTTGATTGAATTAAATTTTAGTTTGCTTTGAATTTTGAAACCACGTGGATTTTTTGTGGTATAAGAAAGTCCTTCTAGAACGAATTCACCATTTTGTTTGCTAAAGGATTTGGCATTGTCCTTTTTAAATTGTAGAATCTTATGCAGGTTTGTTTTATGCCAGAATCTTATATTCATGCTTCGTAATTTTGTTTTTTTTAATTTCTCTTTACTTATATGCTTGGACAATCAGTTCACAGCATATATTTTTGGCGCCCAACGTGGGGCACGATATTATTGCATTATCCTTTTTTTTATTTGTAAATTCTCATGCAGGTTTTGATTTTCAACAAAGACCTTCTGTCTTTTGTTTTTTTTTTATGGGATTGCTTCGTCCTTTTGTCATTTTAGATTCATGCAGTTTTTGAGCATAAATTTATGGCAATCCCAACGTGTAGCACGATATGATTGTAATTGTAATTGGTAAGATTAGGATCCCGTGTTTGGAATTTGTGAGAATTTCTCGTTGCGTTGACAAGACTGATCGTGTGCGTTTTATAAACTTTTTATGTACACCGCTGCGAGAATGAAGATGGACAGGACCACGAGGGATCAGGAAGTGGACGTTCCTGGAGACCAGAGTTGGAGGAACCAAGGAACTCATGGCAGGAAGGAGTCGGTTGTGGCAGGACAAAAGGGAAGGATGGACGTAAAGGAAATTGTGGCAGGAACAAAGGGAAGGATGGACGAAAAGGATATTCAGAGAGATGGAGGAAGCAGGACTAACAATAAGGAAAGTATTAATAGTATGAATGAGATGATGGCAATGATGAAACAAATGATACAGAATTATGACAGAAGTATTGAGAAAATTGATGGATGGTTAAAAAAAGATTATGGTGTAGTTGATGTAGAAAAGAAAGATATTCAGACCGAAGGGGATAAAATCAATCGGGGTTCAGATACTTCTAATGAGGAGAAAGTTGATGAGAATGTTGTTGATTTGAATAAAGAAAGGGAAGATAAAGTTGATAATAATGTTGTTAATTTGAGTAAAGAAAGGGAAGTTGAAGTTGTTGATGATTTAGATAAAGAAAGGGAAGATAAAGTTGATGAAAATGTTGTTGATTTAGATAAAGAAAGGGAAGAGAAAGTTGTTGATGGTTTTGGTAGAGAAAGGGAAGATAATATTAATAGTTTAGGTAGAGAAGAGGAAAATGATGATGAAAATGATGATGTTGAAATAATGGAAAATTATGATGAAAATGTTGATAATGAAAAGGATGATGAAAAAATGAAATATTGTGTTGATAGTTTTAAGTTTGAAATACAAGGTTGCGGAAAAGTTAGAGGTGATGATATACAAGGTAGCAAAAAAGTTGTTGGAGATGTTGGATCCGAAGAGGATGTCGAGGTTGAGGTTTTTGGTGAGTTAGAGGTAGAGAAAGAAGAAGTCAACAATTCCCAAGAAGAATTCCCAGAAATAATCAACAATTCCCAAGAAGAATTCCCAGAAGTAGTCAACAATTCCCAAAGAGAATCCGCAGAAGAAGTTATCAATTTCCAAATAGAATTCCCAGAAGAAGTAATCAATTCCCAGAGAGAATCCCCGGATGTTGTTAATCAAAGTGAAATCAATTCTGATGAGAAGAATGAAGCTGAAATCGAGGAAATTTCGATCCAGAATGTATCCTTACAAAATAAGTTGCCCTTTATTGTTTTTGATGCCGAACACTGTCTAAATGAAGTCAAGTCAAACCCTGTCAAGTTTAAAAATCCCGTTCCTGAAGCCATGTTGGAGCACAATTTAAAAGAATGTTTCTGTTTTTCGAGTTATCCTTCTGGAATTACAAGCGAGAGGTACATCCATGGAGTGGAGAAGTTCTTCATGATGCAGACCCACCACTGCCACACCGACTGCCACACCGACTGCCACACCGACTGCCACATCGTCTGTCACACCGACTGCTATGCCGATTGCTGTTCGAAACTGGATCAACCGGATGGTATGTTGGACACTCTCACCACGACTCCGGGTAGTTTTCATCACCCGGAAGTGACGTTTTCACCCCTGTGTGCGGAGATACGGTATTGTTCGTTTGGTGCGGGAAACTTTAGAATATTAATTTTTCGGGTGCGTACAATTTTTAAGGAGAAACACTCAATTTTCGTTGAAACTTTCGTTTTCTCCTCAACAATTGGGAGATGTGCTGTGGACTGGCACCCCGGGTTTCGGAAGTTTAAATGTGTATTTTTATTTATTCCAAATCAGCCTTGTCAAAACAATGATAGAGTTTCCACAAGTCTTATTATTGTTTGTATCATTTTATTTGGTCAGTTGTGTATAGCTAATTTCATTTATTTGTACATTTTGCGTATTCCTGTTTTGTATAGTTTATTTGCTAGTTTTTTCTTTGCGATGCGTTGCGGTCATCGCACGCAGATTGTAAATTTGATGTATATGAGAATGTTACCTAGAGGCCCACGAGTTATCAGATTGATGAACCCGTGTATAGTCGTGTTTTGTTGTTTTTGGTTACCGTTCTGGTAATCCTTTTTCAGTTTAAGATGTAGTTCGTTGTTTGAATTTAAAAATCGTCTATCTTGTAATTCTTTTGTTAAATTGTATTAGATAGGTGTGTACATACATGTAAGGCTTTTTAATAATTTTCGTTTTAGAAGCGAGCGCGTTTAGAGTTTAAATTTTCCGTTTTTTTTTGTTAGTTATCAATTTAATTTTAATTTTATCACCTCGGGGTACGTGAAGTAAAGCTGTGAGCTTGATTTAAATTTCATTTTTGATTTTGCTTGTTTCTCCACGTTGATTGAATTAAATTTTAGTTTGCTTTGAATTTTTGAAACCACGTGGATTTTTTGTGGTATAAGAAAGTCCTTCTAGAACGAATTCACCATTTTGTTTGCTAAAGGATTTGCATTGTCCTTTTTAAATTGTAGAATCTTATGCAGGTTTGTTTTATGCCAGAATCTTATATTCATGCTTCGTAATTTTGTTTTTTTTAATTTCTCTTTACTTATATGCTTGGACAATCAGTTCACAGCAGCACGTATTTGCGCAGCCATATTGGTCGGCCTAATAGATAAGGACAAGGAGTACAGCTGTTGTAGGGACTGCCAACTTAATACATTACATAAACGTTTAAAAAATAAAAATACTAGCTTTCCGACTGTAGCGCTCCTCTTGTTTGAAGGTAGAACTGAGGGTTTGCAACTCGACTAAGTGCTTTACTTTTCAATGCAAAATCGGGCTAGTTTACATGGCATGGCTATAGCTATCTAACGGCAAGCACTCACCGCTATTCTCTACCTTTGTCTAACTACTACAGAATGCTATCCTCACATCAATTTTTTCAATTATAAATCAATTGAATATAGCCCTCATTTCGTCTACATCCCAATTACCCCAAAAGATTCCTAGCGCAACTATTATTCGTAACACCGTTTGACATTTGAAAACAATCAATCTTACAATATTTTTATTCGCAATACTTATAACAAATATTTCCGTGCACTTTCAAAATTTTACGACTTATAGCAGTTATCAAAGCAAATTTTAAATCTTGAAATCTTAAAGCACTTTTTGACTACATTAGAGTATGCATCTAGATAAGAATGCGGTAATTGTAGGACGACAATAAACCACTAAATTTGCATTAATAGACTACTAATTAATCAGATTAACTCAACTAAAATTTGTGTAGCAATCAATCACTATTACCATACCCTTCTTTTCATATTTATAAGAATCATCAGTGCTTAGGTGATCGATTATACGGAAAAATTTGTACGTAAGCTTTAATTAACGCAAGTTCAGTGGCTTATCGTGCGACAATCACTGTTTTCTTATCTAGATACACAATCTAGCTGTTAATAAGATTTTCATTCGGTTATCAAATACATATGCGAATCTCTTTCTTCACGAAGTGAAACGCGGCGTATGCTAACAGTAACTCATTCTTAAACATACCTTCAATTAAATGAGAATATATATTTAAGGCTACCAAATACCGATATGCATGTAAAAAATGTAAAAATCGGAATAAAAACTAAATTTGATGTTATTGACACGTCAAAGATAAAATATGTAGTGTATTTGTACAATGTAGCCGGTGCAATTTCATTCCTAGATATTCAGGAAATTGCATCCGTGTATCTTATGAATTCTCTAGACTGAAAATCTTTTATATATCTTTTGCAGTGATAAGTTCAAGATTGTAAATATGAATAGTTTCCCGTAGGAAGCCGACGGCTACAAATAAAAAAGTTAAGTTTAGCAGGATATGTCTAACTCCTCAAAGACGATATTGAGTTTCGCAACTTGTAATACCTCGGAGGGTTTTGGGCACTTGTGCTTTATATATAGGAATCCGGATTTAAGTTGGAGGTAAATTCACAGGGGGAGCTGAGGATAATATGTTATATCAAAAAAGTAGATCTTAACGGTGTTAACACATCAGCTTAAATCCAAATCCTACTAGATTAGCATAATTACCATTTTATCAAGTAAGTCCGTATATCTTCTATATAAAAAATTTGACATATGCGTATATATAAAATGCC
The DNA here is from genome assembly GCA_004143645.1 of Protaetia brevitarsis. Taxonomy (NCBI): domain Eukaryota; kingdom Metazoa; phylum Arthropoda; class Insecta; order Coleoptera; family Scarabaeidae; genus Protaetia; species Protaetia brevitarsis. The sequence goes on along the minus strand of RXPK01000015.1, from coordinate 26,543 downwards.
TGCGTTGAAACAAGGGATGAACGAATACAAAAACACGGATGTAATGCTCTTTACAAAAAGTTAAATTATATAAATTTAAAATTTGTTTTAAAAGTTGTAGCAAGCAAAGAAATTTAATGTCTTCTCAAGTAACGGAACGACGGAGATGTCTGTAAGCACTTACATACTGCATTAAAATGAAAACTTTTTCTTAAATTAATGAAATGATTTTTTACAATTAAATTCCACAACCTTATATATTGCAATAGTCTGTGAGCTAATAAATCACCTGTATGGCATGTAATGTTGTAGTAAAATAAAAATATCTTAATTTATTCATTTATTATTATTTTGTTTCCGTAATATAGTAATAGTAGTGTATAGAAAACGTCAATACAAAAATAACGAGTTAAACAATGAGGAAAAAATTACAAACAAGTAATACAATACAAACAATAACAAGCGAATCAAATATAAGCAACAAACGTTTCGCGTGTTATCAGTCAGAGCTAAAAATGCTTAGAAAAAAATTCAGTACAATCATAATATAGTACCTTGTCAACAATTAATTTCTTAATTTCTATTTTAAATTTCTGTTTTGGCATTTCTTTTAGCTTCGCTGGTAAGTGGATAAACATTTTTATAGCCTGCGTTATCACACTTTTATAAATCATTGTTTTTGTAGTTTGCGGGGGCAGTAAGAAATAACAATTTGATGACCTTATGTTATAGTCATGCAAGAGCACTTGATCCTCGTAGAAACAGTAATTCTGCTTCACAAACACTACACACTCGCAGCCATATATTCCAGTTAAAGTAAGCATATTGTTTGTTTTAAACCTCTCTCTACAGGTTCTCTATTTGACAGGTTGAAAATACTGCGGATGCATACCTTTTGCAACACAAATATTTGATGCCTCCACCGATGATCTCCAGAAGACAATCCCGTATCGTAATCTCGAATGTACGTAAGCAAAATATGCAGATCGGCTTGCACTGACATTTACAGAGCTTGAAATCGTATGTAGGGTATAGCTAAGCGAGATCTTTCCCGCCAAATAATTAATACACTTTTTCCAGTTCAGCTATGTATTTATGTGCAATCCAAGGAATTTCACTGAATCCACTGCGGTAGGTTCTTTGTTATTAAATTCAAATAATATTCCCTGTCCTTTGACATATTCGAATTGCTCAGTTTCAAATCATTTTCAAATCAAAATCTTTCAACACTGTGCCAACTTCCGTTTTAATTGGTGTTTTTTTGCTTTTATTATGATTGATGTATCATCTGCATATAGCGTAGTTGGGTAGATTGCTGTCTCTGGAAGACCATTTACGTAAATCAGGAACAGAAGAGGGCCCAGAACAAATCCTTGTGGTACACCTCTTTCCAAAATTAGCCATTCGGAAGTGTTTAGTTTAGTATAGTTAACGCTGTCAAAGGCTTTACTCAAGTCCATAAAAACACCCAATGTGGTATCATTGTTGTTTAAACCATTTAATATATCGTTGATAACCTGGTATGCTGCTGTTACTGTGTTCTATGCTTCATGTAACCGTTCTGCCTTTCGTTTAAGATGAGTGTTTTATCAAGAAATAAAAAATGATATATCCTGTCAGAAATGATTTTTTCAAATATTTTTGAGAAACAAGACAGTAATGAAATTGGCTTATAATTACTCAGGTTAGATTTGTCTCCGTTTTTATATATTAATTTAAAATCAATTTTTTTAGAGCATGTGGCTATATTCGGAATTTATGGATCATATTTATTATAGGTTCAAGGATTACGGTTAACTCAGACCCACAGTATTTTACTTATCTTGCGGGTATTCTATCATCGCCCACAGAATAACTGTCTTGTAATTCACATATTCTTTGACATATTTCTTCGGCAGTTGTTGGTTGTATCATCAAGGTATACGTATTATGTGTCTAAAGGTTCAATGTCAACGTAAAGCATAGATCAATTAATTTGGCATTTATAGATGTAAAGTGGCCATTGCCAGAACTACCTTGCACTATTATATCTGATATATTTGTATGTTTATTTGTTTCGGCGGACGTTATTTTTTTTTTAACTAAATTCCATGTTGCTTTTTTCTTATTATTAGAATTGCAGATGTAGTCTGTATTAACCTTTCTTTTTTTTCCAGCTGGATTTCTCTTGTTAAATTCTTGCAGGAAGCTTTATAGTCTTCCTTGTCAATTCTGTTGTTAACAATATCCTCCGAATTCAATATACAAGAGACTACTGTTTTGTGACATACCAATGCATTTGTGTGACCATTTTATAGGCCTAAGCACAACTGTAACATCTTTGAAATTGGTATATATTGTAAGGTATATTGAAGTTAGGTAAGTAGAATAAAGTCCTCTTAATCCTTACAAGAGTTTACTAGTTCTAGTGTAAATACACAAGAACTAGTTTCGACGAATTGCTATATTCGGCCAGAATCTACATTGATATAAAATGAAAATAATAATTTCATAAAAATAAATAGATAAAATATATACTTAAACCTTTGACTGTAAGTACATATTTTACCTATTTATTTTCATTTTATGTCAATGTAGATTCTGGCTCAAGATGCCAGTTCGCCGAAACTAGTTCCAGTGTACATTAAATTCTTGTAAGGATTAAGTGGATTTATCCTACTTACCTAATTAAATACGAATCTAAGACCTACAAATCTTCGATTGCTTATGCAACCGAAACTGCAAGTACTCTAATCGAGCGATATGTAATTCAGATTGTTCCACAATCATTTTTAATTAACATTTAAGCGAACCCTATTTTGGTTGCATAAATAAACAAGAATTTATTGGGCTTAGATTTGCATTTAACTTGGGAAGGATAGTACATAACGCGGTATATTGTTTGCAGTGAACTCTTATAACCTACATAATTTGATGCTACAATACAGTGTTATGTTTTATGAAAACACTTTTCAACGCCTGCTAGGTAGAAAAAAATACTATACAATGCAACGTAAATAAACGTTTATCCATATATAAAAACGTAATGGAATAAAATTCATTTAAGTACTACTAATCATTAATTTTCAATTGTGGATAATATGGATGTATTCGCTCGATCAGCTTTTTACCAATCATTTCGTTCAATATTCGAATTTTCATTTTTATCCTTTTTAATATACACAATCTGTAATTCGGTTGTCAGTTTTTTCTTTCATTCTTCGCCATTGATAACATTTCCCACAAACTTAATCATAATTGAACAATATCCCTCCAAAAGAAAAAACTACCAATCTGAAACATTATTTTTTTATGAGTAGAAATGTAGTAATCTTTACATCCCAACTAGAATTCCATCAGATATATTAATGATATCTGGCGGTTGGTATGCCCTATGTCTCGTGGCTTGGCAATATTTGACAAATAATCCTTAGAGTCTGAAAAATAATTCTTGTTGTGACGGTCGTTAGATACAATCAACCGGCTTGATTATCGATCTCTGACGTCAGCTGAGGGCGTATCTGATATCTTCGCCCATTATTATCGTGTTAGCTTTCACTATAAATTGTGCTTCTTATAAGGGAGAGATTAGAAGCTTAACAGCTTGGGAGTGGAAGATGTAATACCTTATTTTGCTAGCAATTCTGAATCGGGTATTATATAACTTTATCAAAATCAGGAAATTGCATTTCTGAAACTTCAATGTCTGTGCGAAGTAAATAATATGAAATAGGCAAGAATTTAAAACAGCATGATCCTATCTGTTGGTTACAAACAGCAGCTCCAGAAACTTACTGATAACCAATGAAAAACTGAAAGAAATTGGTGGTAGAGTATATAGCATATAGAATAATATTTATGGAACCATGCAAACAGTTTTATAATAGTAGTAATTTGGAAATTATATAATTGCTCAACTAAACTTAAAGTTCTTAGCGCATATAAATATAATCTATTAAATAAAATAATAATTGTAAATAAACTTATTGCGTTTTAATGATACTAAAAATTATTTTGCATATGAATGCGCTGCGTTGTTAGATAATGCATTTACTGTTGAACAACTGCAGCAGACTTGAATTGCTGCCATCAGATAAAAACGAAAACGTTATTATCCAAATAAGAAAAATTGAGATTACATACGTTACGATAAAAGATAAATTCGAACAAAATTTATTGCTAGGGCATAAATCACGATCGCTATGGTAAGCCAGACGTTAGCATATGTTCTAGCGTCCCCAGTAATTTCCGATTTATAATCTATACCGCACGTAGTTTGCCCGAAAAGACCAGGCTAATTGGCAGCATGCCCTAGATAAATTATTACCGTTTCGGGTCGATTTTGTCGTAAAAATAACCAATAATCCTCTTGGTTTTCCACTTACGGATGGCGGAGCCACTCCTAGGAATCCGAGAACGGAAAGAAATTGAAGGTGGTTACCGCCCGGAGTCGAACCACATCGTGAAAATTACTTAACGAATATCACATCGGCCTCGCATAAATCATTTGGGGAAAATCTGCTATAGATTTATTGCTTCATTATCGATACCCGTCGATAATATTTTACGGCGAACCATCGTATTCTTTTTTATATAGGGAAAAGCTTAAAAAAATCTTACCACCCAGGGAATTCCATTACAGGGGAGAGTAATTACCTGAAACAAAATATATTTTTTTAGTAAAGAATTGTTTCAAAGTTAGGCATTCGTTTTTTATTGAAGTAGAATTTATAATCGCATAAAATTCTTTCATTCAAAAAAGTTATTGGTTTTTATATTTATGACAGTGGCGGTTCGCGCTTAAAAAAATATGCTGTTGCAAATTTTGTGAATATCAATACGTTCTACTGATTATAGTGCTTTATTATTTTTTTTTTGTTGGAGTACTTATAAAGAATTGAGAAAAATACTACACTAATATACTGATTTTATTAAAATAGAAATTCCATTGGACGATGTTTGGTAATAGGGTAATAGCAAATTTGTCTATCACTCTTCAATTAAAATCCAAAATATTTTCGATAAAATCCTTTTCTTGAGAATACATTGCCAATACATAATGTCTTTCTTGAGCCTTTATTAAGAAAGCGTTCATTTTTTTTTTTCAAAGTGGAAAAAGACATCGTTCTGCATCAGCAGATGTCGTCAGAACAGTTATTAGAATTTTTAAAAGTTTTAAAGTTTCACTGAAAAAATTATGTCGTAAAGTAAAAGCAAACCCGAGATTGATTTAAAATCTTCCGTTTCATAAATTGCCCTTAGTTCACTACAAAGTTTCCGTTCATCAACATGTGGGTGAGAGTTGTTTCCTGGCAGATATTTTCCGGAAAATAGAAGCTGTTCTCTTGGAAACAGTAGCTTTTTCGAAATGGTCTTTTAAAATAACGCCCAATTCAGTTCTAAAATTTATTAATCCGAGAAAAACTGGTGGTTAGAGGACAAAATTAATTCATGGTGTTCTCTCAACGTAAGTTCGATAGCTCTACAAAAATGCACACAATTATAGTGAGACTGTGTATACCTGCAACGCCTGTAAGCACCATGTTTATAATTTTCCAGATAATCTTACAGACCGTACAAATATACACAGAATTCTACCATTAATTATAATGTTCAATACATATAGATTGTGCTTCAATTTCTCGTTGTGCAATGCTATATTTCTTGATATGCGCTATTCATCTGAGAATGAGCAGCAATATTGACATTTTCAAAAAGAAAAATTGAACTACATTTTTCATATGCCTTTGTGATAAACAGTCGTCCACACCAAGAGTTAAATACGAGTTCTACAGCGTTGGATGCGATTTCAGCGATAATAATGTCGAGCAGCCAAGCGGATGATTTATTAATGGCGAGTGCAGGAATAATCTTTAATCCTTTATTAAGCAAAAAGAAAAAAAATTAGGGCAAGGCGTTGATCGATGACAGCACCCTTTAAAGATAGAAACAGATATAGCGGACATCACCTAATCGCGGAATTTAAAGTGAAGTGTGTGGACATTTTAGAAATTTCTGCACAATGACACTACATCTATTTGATGCTCTGGTTAATTTACTAAAATCAAAGATTTCGAAACATAATACAATTTATGAAACATAACAACTATAGATAAGATTCGCAGTAACACTGCATTTTTCGGTTACAGGAAACTCTTAAGCAAGTTTTTCATACACATTCAAAATATCAAAACACTTTATATCTAACAATTAGTTTTTGCCATACACTGTTGAAAATATTACGGTGTTGGCGTTAATTTTGCGCTAGTCAAATATTTTAGTGTTGATTCTTACAAACTTTGCCAGACGAATTGACTACATGTGTTTAATAGAACAGAAATTACTAGAATTTGGTGTGAATTCTTTGTTCAGATATAAGGATTTACTATTTTCTCTAGACATTCAGAAGCATCAACCAATCAGAATTTTTCCCTCGGATAGAAATATAGAAACCCTTACCTAATCTAATACAGTATTGCATTATACGCACCACCTGCATTGCACGTGTATCTCTTTTCGAGTTTGTTTTTGCGTATTAACATATCCAAACAAACCACCAAATGTGACTGACCTGCAAAGTGTAACCTTGTGTTATTAAACGTTAATTCCATAAAAAATTTCAACATCTTAAAGATGTATTGGGAACAACTATTTACGTAATTAGTTCAGATTTGAATCAAATAGCATAAACATTCACTTAATTTTATAATGGTTCTCAAAAAATCATTTTAAAATTAGTACGTTTAGTTGAAACCAAAACTTTTGAATGAGTGGTTCTGTATATTTATAATTGAGAAAACGTCTTAAAGAGAGAATATTATAGCACTAAGAAATAGGAGCTGCATATTAAAAAGACGTTGTGTTTAGAAAACGGTGTTAAATCATCCAATAGATCGCATTCATTTAGTTAAACAGCTAGTAAATTTGTCTAGTCTAGATCAAATAAAATGTGACTAGAAGTATATCATAATTCCACGTGTTAGTTGGACAAAATAACCCCTTAGCAATAGACAATACTTGACTATCTTTGTTCGTCAAATTTAAACTTCTATAGTTCTTTGACAAAATAACACGAAAACAGTGTGGACCTCTCCTGACTATTAAATTAGTCAAAAAAGTGTTAAAATTTTCAACAGTGTAATTGAAGTATTTGATTAATACATTCAGGTGAATAAATATATTGTATAACTGATTAAAACAATATACAACAATATAATAACAAATAACTGGAGGGAAAAAAATGCTAACAACAACAAAAGCTACCTGTTTTTTTTTTAATATTGAAATAGGTGCTAGTTTTCAATTAACTTGATAAAACTTGAACGGTATAAATCATCTGAACCCATTCCATAATTATTAACATTGGTAAGAGGTTAGCAGGCTCTCTACTTTCTTTCTTATTTCACCTTCATCACGGCCAAATTCAGTGGCTATCTTTTTCCAAAGATCGATTTCTTTCATGATGAATTTAAAGTTTCCATTTACAGTCTCACAATACGGGCTTCCCCTGATTCCCTTGTTCACGACCAATTCATCGGCTGTTTGTCCGGAAAAGCGCTCTCGTTACTATTTAGTTCGATGTAAAACAGTGATCTTGTCGCTCCGCCAATGCATTTCAACTTTTTGTGTTCATCAGTCGAGTAAATGTGTTTATCTGATTCTTATCGTCTAATTCGATTTCTGATCGAAAATTCGTTATGAAATATCGGTTACTTCTACGGGCTACGTAGAAATAATCGGTACATACTGCGTAATATTTTCTACGTAAGCATACGCAATATATTGTAGCGCGTCTTTTTTTTTTTAATTTGAAATTTGGGGTTTCTCGCTGTACCGGCAGATGGCGTGACTTCTTCTTATCACTAGGTTACTCGTAGAGGGCGTTAGTATATAATGCGTAAATTCACAATGGAAATTTCTAGCGCGAATGCACTGGAACATTGGTAGACGACATATCAGAAACATGTAGATTTTTCTGGAGTCCAGCAGCGCGGCAAATATAAACACGCGCGTGAAGGGGACGAGTCAGCGTGTATCAGAATGTTGCAGCGCGGAAGCCCGAATGAAATAGATTGAATATAAATTATTTTTAAGTGAATTAGTTTATTGGTGTTTTAAGTAGTGTTTTTAGTAGTGTTATTTTTGTTTTTTTAGACTAAGTGTAGAAATAAATATTTTTTATGAAATATATCACAGGTGTGATTATTTAAACCCTGAAAACGTAACAAAATACAAAGAGCTAACGAATTTTTTTGAATAGAACGAGGAATTGTATATGTTGATACATTCTTTTTATAAATATTCCTCCTATTTCGATGACACTTTGCGCCTGAAATACTCTCTGCCTTAGTGTTAAGGCCGCAGGCAGTCATCCGTGAGTGTGATCACCATATATTACCTTTGGGTATAAATGATTATTTTTAGTATTGATAAAGGACACCGAGTGTTGCGATCGCCTTACATCACATAGTGTTAACTAATTGGGAAAAACAGGCGTATATTTATGTATTGTTGATGGTTAAAAATAAATATGAACGTACACACTAGTCGTGAGACACTTCGCGTCTTTTGTTTCCCGTTAAGGCTCTGCACTGTGTTCTGTTTGTGTTTAAATTGCGTAACTATGGTGTTTTATTATTGAGTAACGTGTTGTAAAACACACGTATCAGAGCGGATTCTATCATTAGATGTGGATGTGAGTATCGCTGTAAAATAGTAAAAGTAAACAGTGATGTAAACAATTCTGAAACATTTTCTATGAAAATCTGTGTAAATATTTAGTTTTCGTAATTTGTAATATTAATATATTCATTTCCTATGCAGAAATTTGAAGTTTGGAGTAGTTTATTTAACAGGCCAGACATGACAGACATCAAATTTAATATGAAAAACGATCAACCTGTGATGCTTATGATGTTCACTTCGGTAATAAAATAAAGTTAATTGTAAGTAAGAATGGGATAAATCTTATAGGAGACAGTGTACCTGATCTATTGCATCCTCATTGTAAGTTTTCTATTTCTTGCAGCTAGAAACTGCTGATGATTTTATATAAATAACTAACTGCCGCAACTTTTAGCATTATTTCAAATAATATTTAAATTTGAGTATACCCCGCCACAATCCATTTCAATATAGCGCTCGGTGTCCTTTATCATAACTAAACTCTAAGAACATCATATAAGCAGAGAGTTACATATCTCTAATGTTACTAATCTATGATTTTAGTATAGTTTGGTATTGAAACGCGCGTTCAGTGTAGTGTTGTGTGTGGTAAAGTGTTTTAAGGTGTGTAGCCTATTTTTTTTGGTTTTTTTTTCATAAAATTGCCTGATCTTTGGTTTCAAGCAGTGAATATCTTTGGTGAAACGACAATAAGTAACCATATGGCAGAAATAAGAATTACAAATGCTGACATAATTATAAAGTTTGAGATCAAATGAGAGTATATTTCGAACAAAGTTGCAAAGTATCGCAATATACAGGATGTTACAAATTCATTGTTCGAAAAAATATTGGCTCATTTTTTTCTTTTTTTTCGGAATTAGACACATTTTGACACAAGAAAGGTGAAATTTAATTATGAGCTATTTTTGAAATAGTCGTTTTTGATACAGATATTTTTTCTACAATTGCTTGAGCAGATATACCAGACTAGAACTATACATATTTACATGTCGGAGTTATTAAATGGTAAGATCATAATTTATATGAAATGAAAGGTTATATCGACTAAGCTATAAAATAGAACTACAATGACGAGACATCGTTGTTGTACGTCTTCACAGAATCCATTAACATTTTATTGTGCACTGTTTACATCAGACAGCGATAATGTCGGTCGATTTTCGTCTGAACAATGACCACGTCTCGCACCGTTCGTTATAAAAGTTAAACAAAGCAGCCGTCTTTCTATCAGAAATATCATGCTGTTAAGAGAACTGTTGACACAATATGTTCAAAGAAAATGTAGAACGACGGGACGAAAAATGATTTTCGAACAATTTCGAAACCTGAACGTTTTACCAGAGAAGCGTTAAGGCTGCATGCAGTTTTTGCATATCGACGTTTCCCTCAGAGGTTCTTTTGAGCGCTTTGCCTTCGGTTCTTGCAGTTATATAGTTCAAAGCGTTATTGAATTCCGAAGTGGTCTTTACTCCGGTAATACGAGTGCATTTATTGGTTCCGATGCGATGTTGTTGCAAGCACCCTATAACGAACTCGTTCTCTATATTGCCTTCGTTTTCGACGGCTAGAGGAGTTCTATGCAGCCGGTAATTGGGTGGTGAATTTAACAAACATATACAACATATGCAAGTACAGAGATTTATAGAATCGGATTGGATACATCGTTAGCTTTTGGTTTTCTCAAGCATTATTTGGACGTCCTTATATTTGATTGAATATATGATATTTTTTACAGTCTATTATCCAGCAAATTTATAACCTGTTCTGTTATAAATTTATGGTATAAAGCTTTATTATTGAAGTTGTTGCATGGATTAGCGCAATATCATGTACCTATGCATATCTTTGTATAATTTTTTTTTTCCGTCATTAACCGCTGTTATCAAGGAAAACTGACTTGCTATCGTTCCTTAACTCGTGTCTCACAAAGTTCGTCTAACAATAAGTATGAAAACATATGCTATTCACCCCCAATTTGTCTTTCAAGTTTATGAATTTGGATAAAATTACAATGCTGTTGTTAATTGTTGTTCATGTGCTGATGAAATATCAAAGCAGTGATTTTCTGGTTTTGCTAAACGAAAATTTGCGCAATAATTGTGTTGCAGGGTGCAAGTCAACGGGTACCGCCGAATGGGGCAATATGGGAAGTTATTATAGCTTTTGTAACTGCAAACTTATTTTTTCAACTAAAAAAATCTGAAAAAAACATTAGGGTTCGAGTTTGTTAGGAAAAGCAAAGGATCTAATCACATTTTGAAAATATTCATACCCTTCTGTATATATCTTCTAGTGGTGTCTCATCTCCCACTGTGTGTAAGTAATAGTTAGCATTTAGACATTAGCTAGTTTTCACAGTAAAAATCCATTTAAAGACAAATGTTGGCTTGCATTGGTTTCTTGAAAGTTTATGGGACACATTCAAAAAAAAAATAAACAAATGAACTAAAATAATTAAACCTGTAATCTAATTTATTAAACGAAACAATGATCAAAATTCAAAAGAACATATTACAAAAATAATAATAATATATTTTTTCGTAACTTGTTTTGAGAATATAAAAGAAAATAGACAACAGCTAACACCATAAGTTGTTAATATATTAATGTAAAATTGTATTAACTGACATGTATCAGCGGCGTCGGCTAAAACTCTCAGAGCTTCGAATTTTATTACATTAATGGTTTGATAATACGGTCGCTGTAGGCAAAACAAAACAATCTAAAAGTTTTGTTGCCCGCCAAGTGCGCGGAGATGTTTTCTTACTTTATGGTCCTCTTTTTTAAATCAAATTGAATTTTAAACCTTGTGCCGCCATCTAGTATTGTGAACGTAATTCACACGAACTTCGTTTTGTTAGTAATTTTGATTAATAGCATTTTCTTTCTCATCTAAAAGTAACTTTTATAGTATTTTATTTTACTAGAGTATTCCGCATATTTTTGTTCATCAATATTTAGTTGTCACATTAATTGTATTTAGTTTTGGATATTTAACGTTCATTAGACTCATTAGTGATTACGTATTTCCGACTTCCCCCGAAGATACGGGTTCATGTGATTTCCATAATTTTTTTGTTAATTCCGCATTAGTAGGTTGTTTCATGCGAGTAACTTAGTTAGAAATCTTTTGTTTATGTTATCCCTGGACTGCCAGGATTGGGTGTTCTGCGACAGCGAGTTTCTTTACCTGAAAAGGTTTTTATTTAAATACGTTCGTTCGACATTCCGTCACGTCTCCATATTAGGTCGTTGGTAAGCATATTTTTTATCTAAAGCTTCCCTTTAGAATATCTAATTGTGTCCTTTAAGGCCTACTTATTTAGGGCGAGGTTGTCCAGGTATTGCCCATCGCAACTCTACTAGCGAATCTGCGGACTCGACGCCACCTGCTTCACCTCACCTACCGGCCATCCGCAATTAAGGAAAATAGAGTGTGTTTTCCTTTCCATTATTGTATAACTCTTGTATTTTGTCTTGATCAGCTGATGACGTAACGATAACTCTTGTATTTTGTCTTGATCAGCTGATAACGTAACGATAACTCTTGTATTTGTCTCAATCAATTGATAACATAATGTAAATCTTTTGTATTTTTGTAGCAAACTAATTAACAAACTAATTAACCGGCACCCCGTAACAGTTTTTGGACTATTGCACCGCCATCTGTAACATAAGCGAACAAGTGCATCAGTACAGATTACTACAAAATATCTACTGTTTATGGGAAAATTAAAAAAAAAAACATGATTGTGCCCCATATTATGCTACTGTCCCATAATGTGCCATGCGACGGTACTTGGCTTACACTAAGCCCTCCATCTATGATACAAAATGTCTTGAAGTGTCTCACTCGAATTAAAAATATTCGCCCATTAAACATCTACGTTTGTACTTTGCTAGAAATATTTTTGATAATGTAGCCAGGCATTGGTGTAACATTTCTTGAATTTAGGAATAATGTTGTAATTGTGTCTAATAATTTCTTTTCAATTTCATGCAAGTTTCCAAAGGTAAATATGTTGCGAGAATTGTAAATTACTAAGGACAATTTAAAATATAGTTCTTTAAACTTTAAAATCATTGTTATTACGTTCTATAAAGTTTGATATTTCCCTCTCTTCTAACAACTATAGTGGCGTGCTCCGTTTAGCACGTGTAAATTGGTAAAAAGAAAATTCTACGCTAAAGGATCTGAAGGCTCTACGACTTGGGGGTTCATAAAATGGCGAAGGGGTGAGTCGAATCGGTCGGACTGGACCAGGGGTATCTAGAATTCGCGAACAACTTTCCAAGAAACGAGAAAATTCCACTTGCGAGCCCCACTGTTAGAAGTTAGGCCGCGAACGGCGAGATGGCGTAATTCGTCACAACTCACTAAAGTTAGTAGATATCTATTCCTTTTTATTTGACCCCGTTCCTTTCACAGGGCTTAACGCTCGGAAAGTTGTTATGAACGGTTCGTTACCGTGCTAAATGAAAATATAAATGCTTCGCTTGGCCTGGTCGTTCGATTTCTAAAACAGCACAGAAATACTTAATTTCTACCAAACGGTTCGATTGGTACATTTATTTATACAGAATAAATGAAAAATTGAATCTAATTTCGAAATTACAACAAATAAATATTTTGAAAGTTAGTTATTTAAAGTGATAACCACTAAAAAGGTTGTAAGGCACGGAGAGCAAATTTTATTTGGCAAATACAAAACTCAAAATAAATGAATTAAAATATATGTGACCAAATCATATTTTAAAATCTAAAATTTAAATATTAGGATCTTACCTGTCTTTAGGGATTATAATAAATTGTCTTGGTAAAAATTCGATTTTCATATCTGAAATATACTATTCTTTTGTTGTAAAGCGAGCTACGGTTTTCAATGTAAGACAAATAAACTCGCACATAAATACACATATTTAGTTGTTTATTAGCAAAATAGAAATGAATAGAAGTCCACATTCACATTTGTTAAAAAAGATCACCTGAGTAATTACTTTATATTGTAGTTGCTTTTGTTTGGAAAACAAGAATCTCATCACATATATTTTGGTGTCCAAAATGTTTTCATAAATAATCGTCCTTACGCAATTCGAATAATTTTTTTTTCCTATTATTATTATCGATACAACCAGAATAACGACAAAATGTTGATGATTCACACATTTAAAATCACATTGTAAATTTACAGCTACGTTCTACAGAGCTGCAACTAAACGTAATAGAAATAGCTCCTTGCTACAGTTTGTTTTGTCTGCATTTTTCGAACTAGTTCGTGATATTTAACTGCGCGTATTGCTTTTTATTTTCTAGAAAACTAACTTATTGTGAGTGTCTCTAGTAGACGTGATAAAATTTATGCCGCGCAAAGAATTTTAATTAAAAAATAGTTCGTGTTATCTTACCATCCGTCTCCTTGCCATTCGTCGAGACAGTCATTAATATTCGAAAAGGGACTGCTCACGTTTCTGTTATGTTATTCCGAAACACAATGATCCTTCTTTCAAAGAATCACCGCAGGCTTTATTAATACCGTATCGTAACGAAACTAAATTGTGCGCTGATAAGGAAAGAAGGAATAATCTGTTGCGGAAAATGTTATGATTTGAGCCATCATGAAATATTCATAAAGTATTATGATACTGGTAAAAGGGAAGAAGAAGGGGTGGCATACTTTAGGCAGTACCCAATAAATATTTTACGATACCATAAAAAGATGTTTGTTTTGTTTCTGCTACTCCAAATGAAGAAATACGACCACTACACTCGCTCCCAATGGTAATCTAATATAAGTGGAGAAGAAAATTTAATCAGAAACATTTCATATACCTACGGTTATCTTTGGATGTAGGGACTTTTTCGAAAAGGATTCGAACCAAGGATTATTGTTGCATAAGTGCAATATTTACATATTTCTCATCTTACGAAAGATATACTTATGTTAGTCGCGTGCAAGAGCACATGGAAAGCTATCGTAATTTGGTATAGTGCCAAAATTATTATCAATAATATACTGTCACTATACTATTACAACTATTATATATCCCTACTCTTGAAGTCTGACTTTTGACGACATTATGGATATTTTTCAAACCCATCTTCTAAAGAGATTAAGATAAAATTATTTAATTGTTAATTTGGAACAAATCATGTCCATAATATCCATGACAGTTATATTAAAATTAAATATTGGTCGAAATCAATAAAAAAAGACCTACTGAAAAGAAAATATCTGAATTTAAGCGCTTATCCCTCTACCTTTTCCGATTCTTATAATGGACAATTGTGACACCTAATTTGACCATGTGACGCACGCCATTGCAGCAAATCTCGTCCATTTTAACATATTGTGTTGCCGCTGTCCACTATTTGGTTTGTTAAGTGATGTTGAAATGCCGCTTATATATCTTTGCAAAATGTTTGGTTATCTTCGTAGTATGAATTTAAAGTAAGTACTCCCTTAAAGTTCTGCAGTCTTTATTATATTAACCCAAAGCACACAAATAATTAATTTATTTGCAATAAAATTAAGAGAAGAACACATAATGATAATAGTAATAATTACTTTGTTTACATGAAAAATAATGGTTTTTTAATGATATTTTGGCGAAATATAAATTCATTTAAAACCAACTTAGGTGTATAGCTTGACTCTACAGAAGTTATTTAAAAAAGAAGTGAAAAAAAAATCTGTTAGTGGTTCGTTTGCTGGTACTTTGGTCCTGTATGCCCGTAGATATTACTTGCCTGGTCAGATTAGGTGGTAGATAATGGACAGAAGCAATAGAAAACGTTTCAGACAAAACGATTAACTATAGAGTTTTAATATTTTTAGTTATTTCTCTGTCTGATTTCCGTAAATGAGAACGAAGAAGTAAACTAGTAAATGCTTCTTTTTCGTATATATTAGTGTTATCTATGTTCTTTAAGGCAATGGAATTAAGTCGCACAGGAGGAGAACAATAAAACGAATTGCTAAGAGGTTTCGAAACACACATTGATCAACAAAGCAGATGCCATTCGTTTTAATAGAAGAGCCAAAACAAGCTGCAAATGATGAAATTTCCAAAGTGATTAAAACTTGGCTGATTCGATCAACAGGTAAGCATAATAATAAAAAAATAACCATTAAAAGTAAACACTTTTATAAAATCGATGATCTCAAAATAATTAAGCTTGCCTCATTTTTTTTTTGGAGATATAAAATTGTCAATATTTGAATAATTTTGAAAACCGTCATGATTTATTACTTTTTTATTGTTTTCCCACTAGCAGTCGGAAATAATTGGTATATTGTGAACTGGAAGTATTATTTGCAGATTATCATTAACAATAAAAAATCTAAGAACGCATTTCTTATAACTGATGTGAAAGATCAGGCTCCGTATAGATGTAATAAAGCCGTTTCGATTCTGCCACATTGGAGACGGTGGACGACTGCTTAGCAGACGTTTTTTTACCTGTCTGAAGTTAGCCCCACATTTATAAAATGTAGATAAACTCATTAGAGTTCCAGTTGCCCCCCGAAGAGTTCTAAGAGTTCTCAATCGATTATAAAAAATGTGTCTAGCATTTCAAGTAGTCAAAACGATATTTAAAAATGGAGGCCAAACTTCACACCATCTGTAACTTTCAATGAGCTGAACTCTGCAATTCCACTCGAATCGCTTTGAGTCATAAGGATAATTTATGGACTCTTTGGGGGCTATCATAACCTAAGAACTCAGCGATTTTTCAAACAAAAAAAATTTCAGAAATTTTTTGCGCCAATGAAAATAGCACGAGCCAGAACACTGTTATTTCCACCCGAATCTCTTCGAGTCGTAAGGATAATTTATAGAACTCTTTGGGGGGCTACCGGAACTCTAAAAAAACTCACGATTTAAAAAAAAAAACAGGAATTTCTGCGTCAATGAAAATAAAAAGACCAGAAACTCTGTTATTTCCACCCGAATCTCTTCGAGTCGTAAGGATAATTTATAGAACTCTTTGGGGGGCTACCGGAACTCTAAAAAAAACTCACCGATTTTTCAAAAAAAAAAAACAGGAATTTTCTGCGTCAATGAAAATAAAAAGAGCCAGAAGTCTGTTATTTCCACCCGAATCTCTTCGAGTCGTAAGGATAATTTATAGAACTCTTTAGGGGGCTACCGGAACTCTAAAAAAACTCACCGATTTAAAAAAAAAAAACAGGAATTTTCTGCGTCAATGAAAATAAAAAGAGCCAGAACTCTGTTATTTCCATCCGAATCTCTTCGAGTCGTAAGGATAATTTATAGAACTCTTTAGGAGCTACGGAATCTCTAAAAAAAAAAAAAACAGGAATTTTCTGCGTCAATGAAAATAAAAAGAGCCAGATTCATTCTTTTTGCAAATGGGGTCATTAATCAGATCGTCCACGTCATCTAATGACAGTAAGAAGTAGTTTTAAGTGTATTGTAAGTCTGTGATGTTGTTTCAGAGAAATCGAGTTATTTTGAATTCGTTTTATATTGGTCAGAGAAAAATGTATTTTACTAGAATGTTCTTTTTTTATTTAAAACAGAAAACAAGTAATATAAAAAAGTTGACCTAAATATTGCTTAAAATATTCTATATGTGTATATATTTGTGGCACAAATTTATAATTAATGTCAATTCTTTTTGATAAACATCGCCATCTTGCTTTTAATCTGCCAAAGGCATTCTCTACACAAATCCGGGCAGCAATTGAAAGACTCTTCTTCGGGTGATAGTGGTCCTGTATACCCCTTCATTAGCCATGGTAAAAGTGGATATGCTGGATCTCCAATCAACATTAAAGGTACATACACCATCTACATTCTTCAAAAATTTTGGAATAATTTCTTTAGAGGCTTTATACAAATTACTTTCTTTAAAAATTAATGCATCATGACATGATCCTGGAAAATTAATTGTAATATATATATCGAAACCTACAAGTTTAATGATTACTGAAACTATGGAAAATATTACTATGATAAGGCTTTACAAATAATTGTCATCGACTACCGCGTGCAAAATTAGTGATGGCCATCCTTTCCTGTTAATGAAATCTCTATATCTATCCTTTGGTGGTAATATCGGAATGTGAGTCCCTGTTTAGTAGCAAAATATAATGAAAGAAAAATACTTTCCAAAAATATTTACCATCAATAAAGCCAAAAACTTGTTCTATCCCTGTTTTATTTTTAATGCGACATGATATTTCCTTTGCTTCGCTGCCATTTGGAAAGTAAATATATTGCTGCCTTAATACTTTATTTATGGCTTGAACAAATTCATATGCACAGTTATGAACGGTAGACTTATGAATCCCAAAGAGTGAACCTACTGTTCTATATTCGCAACAACTTGCAAGATTGTAAAGCACAACAGCATATATTTTTTCTGTTGGCAAAGATATCTTTGCTTTATCGTATTTTTGCAATTCATTATGTAGTCTATTGCAAATAAAAGTAAATATTGTTTTGGAAACTCGGAAATTTTCTATCCACTCATCTTTATCAAATTCCTGACAAACTATTTTTCGCCAATATTCTTCACTTCTAGTTTTTTTTAAAAAAATCTTCTTTCTCTACCTTTAATCAAAAAAGGCACCACAAAAGTCATATTTTGCATAATTTTGCAATTTTGCATTATTGTGCCTATCTTTCTTTTTATTTTTCTTCTTATTCTACATCTTCTGCGCTGTATTCTGTTTTATTCGAAGAAATGAAATTGTTGAAGAGCTCAATAATTGTATCAAAATCCCACACATAAATTTACTATTTCTTTCATGTTTATTTTAAAAAAAAACACCGGCAGATATTAAATCGTTATATGACAAGTGACAACTAAAGTTGTATAAGGTTATGTTTTTACATCATTAATTTTTGTTACAAACTCACTATTTTTCTTCTTATTCTACATCTTCTGCGCTGTATTCTGTTTTATTCGAAGGAAATGAAATTGTTGAAGAGCTAATAATTGTATCCAAAATCCCACACATAAATTTACTATTTCTTTTCATAGTTTTATTTAAAAAAAAAACACCGGCAGATATAAATCGTTATATACAAGTGACAACTAAAGTTGTATAAAGTTATGTTTTTACATCATTAATTTTTGTTACAAACTCAAACGGTTGGCCATAACCCTTGTAAACTGCGGCAAATTTCAAAATATTCAATGCGTATTATTTTTATTGTGCATTGCGTGAAAAGCATAAACTGATGAAGTTTTCGATTCGCATTTATTAATTCGCAATTTCTAATGCGCATCTAGAACGCATAAACGTAGTAATTGACGCAGAAATTCCTGAGTTTTTTTTTTTTTGAAAAATCGCTGAGTTTTTTTAGAGTTCCGGTAGCTCCCTAAACAGTTCTATAAATTATCCTTACGACTCGAAGAGATTTGGATGGAAATAACAGAGTTCTGGCTCGTTCTATTTTCATTGACGCAGAAAATTCCTGTTTTCTTTTTTTTTGAAAAATCGGTGAGTTTTTGTTTAGAAGTTCCGGTGCCCCCCAACGAGTTCTCTATTATCTCTTACGACTCGAAGAGATTCGGGCGGAAATAACAGTGTTCTGGCTCGTTCTATTTTCATTGGCGCAAAAAATTCCTGAATTTTTTTTTTTTTTAAATCGCTGAGTTTTTTTAGAGTTCTGATAGCCCCCCAAAGAGTTCCATAAATTATTGTTATGACTCGAAACGATTCGAGTGGAAATTGCAGAGTTCTAGCTCATGAAAGTTGCAGGTGGCGTGAAGTTGGCCCCCCATATTTTTAAATATCGTTTTGATTACTTAAAATGTCAGAACTATTTTTAAAATCGATTGAGAACTCTAGAACTCTTCGGGGGGCAAATGGAACTCTAATTATTTTATCTAAATTTTATAAATGTGGGGCTAACTTCACACAGGTGGTTTTTTAAGCACAGAGCGCGGATTTCAGTGTTGGATATAATTCATCTAGGCAAGGAAGAAAGGTTGTGCCCTGTATACAGTACTATGCACGTGTCTAACGTCAGGTTTTCACCAAAAAAGAGAATTAGTCTTGAAAAACTTATTAATAATCCCTTATCGTTTTTAACTTTCAATTTATACATCAGCTAATCTTAATTTTTGTGTTGTATCGATAACTTTGTGTTGTAGCTCACTGACAGTTTAATTCCATGTTCGACATTTTCTAATTTTATCGTTTTTCTGGGAGATTCTATTAACATTATTAATAAACTCTCAAACTGCTGTCAAAATACTTCATTTGGTATGAAACTTTTATATAAATTTGCTATTATTAAAAGAGTATCTATACAGAAACATTTGTTTGTAAATTTCGTGGGAAATTTTGTATTAAATATTTACAAACTAAATGTGCGTCCTCAGTATGTGAATTGTATTTAACATTCGTAAAGTTCCGCGAGATGGGTCGGTGTTTGTCGTGCAATCA
Source organism: Protaetia brevitarsis (assembly GCA_004143645.1). Lineage (NCBI taxonomy): Eukaryota > Metazoa > Arthropoda > Insecta > Coleoptera > Scarabaeidae > Protaetia > Protaetia brevitarsis. The sequence goes on along the minus strand of RXPK01000015.1, from coordinate 6,468 downwards.
AGACCAATCATCGCAAAAATACAGGGCGTAGTTGTGTCAAAGTATAAGAAGATTATATCGTCTATCACATCGCCGTATCGCTATTTATTTATAAATCCATATAATAATGTGGTGGTCACGTCAACACGTTGAATTGTTACTTGAGTTTTCAAAACTCCACAAAAATAAAATTGACTGATTATTCCGCATTTTATTAAAACATAAAAATCAATTATAATCGATAAAACAAAAATAGATGCATTCGAAAAATTGCATTTTATTTTTAGAGTTATGTTTTAACTTTGGAATTAAATTTTATTTTGTGTTTATAAATTATGAGTTTGAATTAATTTTTTTTGCCGTTCAACCATTCCAGTCAGGGAATTAAAATAGGGAATCTCTATATCCATTCCTTACTTGTCTTGCAAAATTTGTATTGCCATTTTATTGTTGCGCGTCTCTTAAGGTTTCAACATTTTACTCTGGAACTTCATCTATTGGATGTAGGTTAGTTTTTAGAAGAACATTTACATAGATAAGCTTATAATCACCATCTGAAGGTTCAAGTACTACTACGCTAGATCTGGTCAATCCAAGTCCATCAAGACCACCTATACAATGAGGAAATTGCTCACCAAATCGTTTGGCAATGCTTAGCCACTTACTGTCAAAACATTTTGACAGAGGATCGTCAGCTCTTAATACTGAATTTAATAAATTTAGAATACCTCTTCCTCCAGTCGTTTACTTATCCAATTTTTACACCATATTTTTTTTTCACTATAATTCAAAGTCTTTATTTGCTTGTATAAAATGACAAATAATACAGACGCATATACATACATACAACATACACAATTATGCCAATCCACACAAGCTGGCTAGTGCTGCGTTGGTTTCCGTCCTCTGGCCTCGTCTCGAGATGGTGAGATTTCCTTCTCGTCTCGGACTGTCGGTATTGAGGACGAAATGGTCCTGCTCTTAGTTTTTGAGTCCTTCTATGTTGTTATAATATTTTTTGTTGTAACATTTGTTTGATTTTGTTCTTGTATTGTACGTGATTTAAATTTTTTGTGTCTCTTGATAGGTTATTGTATTTTATTATAGTTTCTGTCGTAGGTATTTTTCTATATCTGTTGCACAAGTCTTTTTCTGTTCTAATATATGATGTCTTCTTATTGTATAATTATGTATTTCTCTCGCGCTTGTTAATTGTATATTTTTTTATTAGGTGTTTTGGATATTAATATATTAATATTAAATTTTCTGTGTTATTGTTTGCTGAATATTTAGCTCTTGGTCTTTTCGTAAATTTCTGTTGTTGGAGTTCTTTCTGAAGCCGTACATAGTTTTAGTATTCTATTTTGCTGTCTTTGTTTTTTATCAAGGTTCTCTTTGAAGTGTTCGCTCCAGACATTATTAAATAGTTTAAGTGCGATGTAAAATTGCGTGATATATGGGTTTTTTCATATGTTCTGGGATGAGGTTCTTAATTTGTTTATTGCTGCTATGGCCATTGCATTTTTATGATCATGTGTTTATGTGTTTATCCATTTTAAGTTATTTTGTATGTTAATCCTAGGTATTTTATGCAAGTTACTTGTGGTATGTCCTCTGCTGTTGAAAGTTATTTTAAAATTAGTGGGATGTTTATTTTTGAAAGACCATATATTCTGTTTTTTCTCGTTGATTGTTAACAAATTTTCTTGACACCATTCTCCATTTTTTTTACATCAGAGTCGATCTGTTGCTGGAGTTTTCTTTATCTTTTCCAGAGTACACGATACACATGTCATCCGCATATGCATATAGCTCTCCCTTCATGTTAATATTAATACATCTGTGTATGTTATGTATAATAGTGAGTAAATTCCGCCTTGTGGTATGCCGGTATTCTGCCATCATAGGTTGACTCTCAGTATTATTCACTACTGTTGTTTGAGGTCGGTTTATTAGATACGTTTTTATAAGGTTTTTTTCGGTGCCATTGATTCCTAATCTAGTTAGCTTTTCAATTATTTTTGATTTGGATACAGTATAAAAGCTTTTTTCATATCTATGAAATTACTACTTATTTTGTTTTTATCTACTTTAGATTTATATTATTTAAAAGATCATGACTGTTGACGTAGTTCCCGAGTTTTTTTGGAAAGCGTATTGATTTTTTAATAATTATTATCTGTAGTAGATATTCCCTTAATTGCTTTTGTAGAGCTTTTTCCAAGATTTTAGATAGCGTAGATAACAGGCATATCGGTCTATAGTTTTCAGGATAGAGAGTATTTCCTTTCTTATTTTACGAGACAAACTATCACAGTTGCATTCAAAGATGACAGACATAATAGCAATGCTTCTTAGTAAGCTATTTTACGGAAATATTAATCGACTTACAAAATTTTTCTTATTAAATTTTTTACTTTAAATTATTAAGACATATTTAGTAACTTCTAAATATTTGATATTGATTTTCGGATATAATTCAATTTGTGTATGACACGTAAATAAATTTCCTTTTAAATTCAAAATAAAATTTAATACAAAATTGCATACCTACTAATTTGAATATAATGTAAAAGCCTTAAAGAAAATTAATTTGTGATGTATATAAAATAAATTGAAGAAAGTGTAAGTTAGCCAACACAAATGTGATTTTATTGCAATACCTATACTTGCTGCTACAATCATCTTTAAAACATGGAATAGAAGCAACAATAGAGCTGAAAATATTATAGCTTAAATTGCCTATTAAATAAATTCGTTGGAAATATCTCTTCCCCCCTAAAGTACAGACAGATAGTGTTCCTATCATCTAAACTAACTAAATAAACCCTTTATATATGGTTGTATCCAACGCATTCGCTGTGGAAAATAATAATGTTATCAGGGAAAACACTTGACCGTTTCTACCATAAATAACAGTTATAATGAGGATATAATAAATTTAGCAAGACGATACCGCATCGTCTTACCAAGGAGACAAAATCGAAAGCGCTTCCTACATGCCCTGGTATTCGCCATATCATCGCCAGTTTTCAACATCGCACTTTCCGACATGAAAACCTAAAATAATTATCTTTGTTCTGGTATCCAATTACCAATTAAAGCGAAAACAGTAGTCGAGTTCCCCAGTCAAAGAACTTGTCGTGGAACATTTCGCCTTAGGAAAACGCCTCCTCTCTTCACTTCAGTCGTACTGGAAACTCCACAAATACAGCACTTGACATACTTCAGCACCTCTTGAGTGGCTTGTAAAGGATTTTAGGTGTATACGGTGTGAAACTGCGTCAACGCTCAGGCGTAGAGAACCTTCCCTAATTTCCAATATTAAATAATTTATTTCCGCCTTCCGCATTGAGTTTTAACGACCGGGTAGGTGATTTACGCGTGTTTCAAATAAAACTTTGATTTGATTTGTGACGTCTTTTGACGATTTATTGCCGGAGCTTGGAATTATAAGCTGCGCGAAGGGAACTTTAATTGCGTCTATAATCTTTCGGAGATAATTTATTGGATAGGGCCTACAGGTAATCTAAGCTTTATAAAGGTTGCGCCTTTTTTATTACCGACAGCCTTCTCGTAATATTTTAAAATGGTTCTGCAGTCATAAACCAAATTAGTTTATTATTACGAAGTTAGTATAAAGAAAATGGAAAGGGTATTCTTATATACAGGGTTATATATGAAATACAGCTCCGAATATTGTAGCAAAAATACGCGATGTTCAAAAAGTTTAACTCTTGGGATATATAGGAGTTACTTGTATTAACACTATATTCATATTACACAGGGTGCTCCAAAATCCTTAAAAGTATCAAATTTGTGTTTTTTTTTTAATGAAATCCCCTGTAAATTTTGCATTTTTGAATTTTCCGATCAAAATACCTATCTTGTTTTAATTATTATACTTTAGAGATTTTAAATAATTTGAATTTCTGAAATCTAACCTAATTTTCATTTTTGAAATATCTAAGAAATATTAAATATACGTTAGATAAACGAAATTTGCAGTGAAGTGTAACATACACTCTATTTTGTACTCCAATTGCAATAAACTTCCCATCTTATACAGGGTGCACGAAAATTAAAACTATTCAAATAAGAGCTTTAAGTGGTTATAATCTGATTAATTTAAATAGAACGCCATATATTTTGGTTTACCAGCAAATGTACTTTTTAATTACTTATTAAATGATATTTAGATTTTAAGGTTTAAATCTCTGCGTTTGTACAGAATACGTCAAATCTTTTTTTTGCACAATTTGAAGTTTTTTAAATAAAAATTCCAATGTATTTAATTTCCCATGGTATTTATAAAAATGTCAGATAGATAGAAAAGTCTCTTTTTACGCCTCTGTCCAGAAACACTCATTTTGCAGTACTTTAAAGCGGCAGAAAAACTACCGTTTCCCTCCCTAGGCAGACAAAAATGTCACGAAAGGTTAGCCACACTAGATTTCACATGACGGACGGGTAATAAGTTGTCATTAAGCCACTGTTCAACCATGCTAAGACGAACTGATGTCTTCGTTGCACTTATTATTGATAAATAGGTATTAATCTAGAAAGAAAATTACAGAAAAAGATTTATTCTGGGAAATGTCAAAATACTAAGGTATGTAACATGTATGCCAACTTGTACTGTCAACGCCCTAGTGTCAAAATTTCTTTTCTATTTTCAACTCAAAATTAAGATCTGTCGGCCCAAAAAACATTGTATATCACACGGCCAGAAACTGTTTTGCAAAACTGTAGTTTCCGCCTTACAGCACAAAAAAATCTATTATCAACCTGAATATTTTTATTCATTCAAAAATCGAAAACTTAACATATATTAAATGAAGTAAATCTTGTTGTAAAACATAAGAGTAAATTCTCTCAAAACACAATATACTCTTAAACAAATAAATAAATATTGCATTGAAGTATATTCCTCCAAAATAACATTGTATGTTGTAGGAATAAATCTATCAATCATAGTGAGAAATCGTAGATCAAAATAAAATCCTTATACGTTTGTATAAGAATTACTATATAAATTATAAATTTTTGTACTGAAAACATAAATCAATGAAATTACCCATAATATTGAAACATGAAACGAATTTACCCCACCTTTATGCACTAAAACTTACTGTATTGGTTCCTCTTTTAAAAGGGGTAGGGGGTTTGCATATATCATACCTGCTGGGATTGGCACCCCGGGTTCGAAATTTAAATTGATTTTGTTCAGTCCGATTGGTTTGTCAAGAGCCAAGGATAGGGTTTCCGCATCTAATATTTGTTATTGAAAAAGATTTTGTAATTGTTAATTGTTAGTATATTTTATTTGTGTGTAAAGTTAATTTCATATTTTGTACATTTGCGAGTACCATATGTATATAGTTTATAGCTAGATTTCTTGCGATGCGGCGGCTTCACCGCACAGATGTGTAAATTGATATATATGACTGTGTTACCTGAGCCCTCTCAGTTAACCAGATTACGAGATGGGACTGTTTTGTTTTAGTTTCTTGTTACCGTTTTAAATTCATTTTATTTTAAGATGTAGTTCGTTGTTTGAAATATTATTTAAATTTAAAATCGTTCCATAACAGCAAACTCAGTTATTAATAGATGTTACTGTGCACAAATTATATGTAAGGCTCTTTAAATTCGTTTAAAAGTGATCGCGTTTAGAGTGTTAAATTTTCCTTTTTGTAGTTAAATTGGTATGGTAATTTTAATCACCTCGGGGTAGGTGAAGAGAACTTAAGTTGTATTTTAAAATTCATTTTTGATTTTGTTGTTCTCTAACGTTAATTTATGTAATTTTAGTTTGCTTGAATTGAAACCAACGTGATTTTTGTGGTATTGAATTCCTTCTAAGAAACGAATCCACATTTTGTCTAAAGATTGCCATTGCCTTTAATTGGTAAATTCACGGAAAGGGGTATTTTAATCCAAGACATCAGTCTTAAGTTTTCCCTTTGATTGTAAGATAAATGGTTTTTTTTTTAGTTAATGAAATTATGAATAATATATAAAATATACTAAATTCGTTCTCTTATTTTGATTTAACTATTTCAATTTTGGGGATTTGAAAGAGAGCAATTTACAACGCCACTATTACTTTTCATTGAGAGTTACTCTGAGATCTAAGAATCTCTTGCGGCCCGTTGTGAATTTTTATTTGCCTGAGCTGTTAAAATTAATATTTTCATTTTTAATTTCTAAACTTAATGCCGACAATCAGTTCAACACGAATACGCTTTACTTGGCGTCCAACTTTGATTGACTAGCGAACAGTGTGTTTGGTTGTGAGTGTAAAGTAAATCTAAATGGAAGCCCAGCCGTTTCACTGCTATTAGAGAAATGGGGTGGAATGGAGGCTGATGCACAGATGCTACGCATTAAAATATTCGAAGGTAACGTACGTTTCTAATATTACAAGATTACGTTTAAGGAAAACCTTGAAATAATACTTAGATCAGCGCATTGTGTCGATAATGT